>LPNX010213323.1:222449-419193 GCA_001517045.1 Pseudotsuga menziesii
ATTTCTGCATTCTATATCTTCACATTCTTCAACTGGTTTCTTTAGGTCATATTCTGATTTTGTTCTTCCCTTCAAATAGCTTGAAATTTAGGAAGACCTTCAACAACATTTCTTGCAATAGGTAGTGCTCTGTAATGCACATGTGCAAGCCTTCTATGCCAAAGCTCATTTGGCTCTACATGGATCAAGGATTGCTCTGGATGGCCCTTCAATTCATACAAGCCTCCTTCTTGTTCTCCAATCACTACCGCATCATCGATAGTCTTTCCTTTTGGCCACATGTTGATTTGACCATCTATGAATGCAACCTGCATTCCAGAGTCTAGCTTGTATGAAGATTCCTCACTACCTTTTATTGGATATTGGTATTCATCTACAAGTTTCACCTTGTGAGGTGATTCATGTTCTGATAGTCTTACAAAGGATTCCTTGAATCCCATCATATGTTTGGAAGCCCCACTGTCTATAGGCAAATCATCACTTCCATGAGTAATGTTACCTATGAGAGCTAATATTAGAACATATTCATCCTTGCTTGAAGAATATTCTCTTTCATATCTGGATCTCTTTCTGGATGGTTCATCATCCTCTGCAGCATGAGCATGATGTCTTCTTTGGCCTATTCTCCCTCTGAAACTGGAACCTCCATACTCATGTAGGTGTCCAATCCATTTTCTTCAGAGAGATCATATACTTCCAAATTTGGAAGTTGTCAACTTCCGCAAGCTTTTAACTAAGCTGATGTGATATATCATATTGAAATGAGAACCTCAAATGGAAATAGCAAAGGATTAGATCTTACCGATTTGAGGTGTCCGTCCTTGTCCCGGAGTTCGTTGATCTAGGGTTTGTCACAGAAACCCTAATTTTCAAAACTTGGAATCTTTTAGATCTGATTGGATGAACAGATAGATCTCTTCAAATGGATCTGTCCAATGTACTCCTTTTCTGAAAACAGTGAAGGGAAACTCCCGGAACAGGAAGCCCTAATTTTCTGATTTCTTCTGCAGAAACGCCTGTTACTGTTTCTGTGATATCTCCTAAATTACTGATCTTCTGTGTCTGAAATTTCTCACTGAGGTAACCTCGCACGTCCTTGATCCAAAACCATAGGTTTCATCAGAATTGGTTTCACGATTGGGGATTTATGATCCTTTTCCCAAGGTGATCTGTTACTGGACTGTTCAGAACAACAAAGTTGTACAGAATGCCACGTGTCACTAATTCATCTTCTGAGTCTGACCTTCGGACCACAGAAATTAAATTCCGTTCCCTTTCTGGAAAATCTTTAAGAATTTCATTTGGACCTCTGTAGCCCAAGATATTGCAGATATCCCCAGGTGTCCTGTTTATGGATGATTTCTGGAAGAGGATGGAACCCTAACTTGGAGAGATCATATCTCCCAGAATATAGTGAATCAGAGTCTGAACTTTGGGAATAGTGTTCATCAGGATTTGATCTTCAGCCCCTGCCATTTTCAGCTTCTGAGACTTCATCAATCTCAGAATATAGCGACTGTACCAAAACTTAGCAGTTTTAGTATTTAGGGTTTCTCCTAGCTCAGGGTTAAACTAGGGTTTGAATTTCCCGGAGTTTCACCCAACCAAATTTATTGATCCAGGTCTCTAAATTTCGGTTTTGATGAGGAGAAAAATCCTATGCTGGTCTCACCCAAAAATTCCTCTTCTGTAGAAATCCCTAATTTCCACATCGAAACTGAAAATGCTTGAAATTGAATTCCGCATTGACAGAACGATGCACCATTTAATGGAGAGTCATATTAGCATACTTTTGCTGAAAATCTATGGAGGAAGATCCACAAAATAGGAAGCCCTAGTTCCTGTAGCTGGACAATGTCTTCTTCTCAGGTTAGCTCTGATACCATGTTAGTTTTTCAACCTTTAAGCCAGCATTATGTTAGGATCTTTTCACTGAGAGAATAACAAGCACAGCAAAAACATAAGCACATCACATGAGACAAGAGACACAAAGATTTTTGACAGGGGAAACCATAAATGGAGAAAACCCCTCAACTTCCTCTAAGATAGTATCACCACAAGATGTGAAACCCAAAATAGTAAGATGACCTCCCAACACAACAGCAACCTTCTGTCTTCTATCAAGCCAAAGTATTTCCTTCTCCAAAGGTGCGCCACACTTGAGAGAGAAAGTGATGTGATTCACAAGTCATAAATAGAGAGACTCTCACTCTCTATTTATATTCTTCCATTGACTTGAAGTGCACTGAACCATGTATGCTTAACTTACAATTACTTACTCGAGCCTACACCTTAATTAGTGTATAATAACCCAAGTGCCCCGAAACTGTGGGGACTTACCTAATGACTTGACAAGATTTGTTTACATTAATAATCCTCCCGATCGGGACATCAGGGTAAGACAATATCACTCAAATACATAATAGAAACATCCCAGAATAAACATCGGATTACAATATATAAAATACATATAAGAATACATTCCAAAGTTACATATACATCAACATGGTGCTCCCCACGGAGACACACTCAGCTTGATGTACTTCTTTTCCAACAACTCTTGCAATTGCATCTTTAGCTCTAGCATCTACATTGTACTCATCATGTAGGGTGTCTTGGACACTGGTGCTGCTCCTGGCATAAGTTCAATTGTGAAATCAATGTCCCTCTTTGGAGGAAGCCCTAGAATCTCATCAGGAAACACATCCTTGAATTCCTGTAACACTTGATAGTCCTCCAACCTACGAGTTTCATCTCTTGTTGGCTCCAAAATATGAGCTGCGTACAACTGTAAACCTTTCCTATAGAACTTCTTCAACTGCATTGCTGAAACTTGCCTTACTGAAATCACCTTTGGAATACCTTTCACAACTACTGGATTTCCTTCCTCATCCATACATTCAAAAGTCTTGTTATAATAGTCAAGCTTTACCCTATGAGCTTCTAACCAATCCATTCCAATGAGAACATCATAGGAACCAAGTGGTAGAACATTAATATCTACACAAGTGACCAACCCATCCATGACCAATGGACATTTCTCTACCACTTCACTGACCTTTCTCTTAGTTCTAGTGGCTAGCTGAATTAATCAAGATTTCCTATGCTTTACTTTCTTAAAATCACAAATCTCCACTACTCTAGAAGTAATGTAATTGTGAGTAGAACCAGGGTCAATCAAAATAGAAACAAATTGCTCAACAATCTTACTTGCAACTTCAACCATAGTTGACTGGTGATCTTCCTAACAATCCTCCAGTGCTACATAAATCCTAGGGACTGCCCTTGCTACTTGACTGACTGTTTCTGCTTCTTGAATGTTGTAAGCTGGCCTTACACTCTCATTCTTGAGTGGACAATTTCTGCGCATGTGGGGTCCTCCACATTTCCAACATTGGAGTGGTCCTCTATTCTATTGTGGATCTTTAGGCTTTTCTCCTGTCACTCCAACTGGCTTACTCACAGCTTGGGATGGTTGTTTTTGCTGATTCCTGAAGTTAGAAGGTTTGAAACCTTTCTTTCTTTGGTTAAACTTCTCATTCTTCTTGTCCTTCCATGCCTTATGGTAATCTGGTTTACCTTTGCTTTTCTTATAGCAATACGTATCCTTTCTTATTGCTTCTTCAAGATTTCTAGGTTCATAAAACTCAATTCTATCTTTGTAAGACAGAGGAAATCCACTCAGAAAATGTTGGACCTTCACTTTTTCACCTTTGATGTACTTGACATACCTCAACAATTCCAAGAACTTATTCGCATACTTTTCCATGGTCTGTTGTCTCAATCTCAGCTCATGGAACACCTTAATCTTATCGTCATAATACCTGTCAGAGAGGTATTTCTGATTTAAATACTTCTTGAACTGTTTCCACTTAAGTTTCCTTTCACTGATCCTCTTTACTTGCTTGAAGTGTTCCCACCAAATGGATGCTCGTCCATTTAGGTTGAATATGGAAACTCTTGCCTTCATGTTTCCCGAATAATCTTGAACTTGAAAGTACTTCTTTATCCCAAGAAGCCAAGCTTCAACCTCTTGTCCCATATTTACTTCACCATCAAATGTATGAGGTTTAGCCTTCTTAAATTCACCCAAAGAGTGATCCCTATGGTGTCTCCTTCTTTTTCTTTTACAAGAAGAAGAACTTGAATCCCCACTAGATTCTTCAGATTCAGATGATCCACTAGAAGTCCTTCTCCTTCTCCTAGTACTGCTCATACTTCCTTCTAGTCTTGTTGTACTTCGTCTAGAGTCTATCTTTCTTTGCAAGTCTGTCAAACTCTACAACATGGCAGCATTCAACTGATGTTGCTCTTCTTGGGATTTAGTCAAGCTTCTCATGGTGGCTACAACATCTCACGGTGTCTCTTGGAATCTCCTTCGATTAGACTCAATGTCATCATTCCCATTACGGACATTTTATCCCATGGCATCTCGCGCACACTCGTAAGAATCCCAAGCATCATAACCGTCATGGGTTCTTATAACTGAACCATCGCTTACTTAGCAAACTACACCACCTGGAATACTTCCCTTGAAGGTGTCTATGATTATGCAAATGTGTTAATAACACAACTGTTAGATGCATAACATTGATATAAATTAGAATTACTTACCTTCACCTGGAAAAAAAATCATAAAATAACAATTTTGCTCGAACACAAAATTTTCTTCATGAAAACTAGTGAAATTCACTAAAAATCCCACTTGGAAAACTCAAAATTTTCCTTGTTAATCGGGTCTCATCCCAACTAATTTTTCCATGTATCAGATCCATAGTTGACTAAGCTCCCGGTGTTTCGACAGTCGAAACATCTAAATTCTTTTGACATGTTGGCGGTCCCATCAACTAATTTTCCCCGATGTATCAGCACTTTCATCATCTATTTTATGCCGCCGTTGCGGTGCCATGACCCTTTTCCTCCCAACGTATCGGTGGTCCAAACCACTAATATTTTCCGTCGTATCAGTGATCCGATCCTCTATTTTTATTCAATGTGTCAGTTGCTCCATTGACTAATTTTTGTTGACGTTGCCTCTACATTAGCTATGCCATCAACTAAATTTCGCCGATGTCGATGGTCTGTATCGGACGGCCTTTTGACTAAACCACCAACATTTCGGTGGTTCCATCAACTAGTATTTTCCTCCCGCCGATGTATCGGCACCCTCAACATGTATTTTCGACCGACATCCGCTGCCGCATTGACTGCTTCATCGTCTAATTCTTGCCAACGTTTTGACGGATCAACCAACTAATTGTTACCGATCAATCAACTAAACTTCATTGATGTATCAGCGGTCCAATCTTCTATTTTTCTTCGACGAAGGTATCAGAATTCTTTCCTTCTAACTACGTGGAAGTTTCAGTGATCTTTAGCTATACGAAGCCAACGTATCAGCAATTCCATCATCTATCTTACACTGACCGCTAACAACTTCTAAACTTCGACAAATTCTGAAATTTCTCTCCCGCCAGTTCCCCGTCGAGCAAACTTCTGTCTAGGATTTTCAATGCATTAAATAAGCTTTATATTAAGTTCTCCAATGAGCCAATGGTCTTGGAATTTAGAGAAAATTTCATGAAATTCCTTCCGCTTGTCCCTCATCGAGTGACCTTCCAACTAGGTTTGTCGCTGTATCGAAGGAGCTTCTCACTAAGTCCTCCGATGATTCGACGAGCTCAGCACTTAGAAAAATTTTGTGGAAGTTTTCTGTCATGATTTCTTATCTCTAATAGGTAGAGGGAAACCTACCTCTTCTAGCTAATTTCTCATGGCCCTTTGAGGCCGCAATGCTGCAACGACAGCTCTGATACCACAATCTAGTGTCCTCAACCCTCCGACCGGTGAAGAGCATGCTACCATGCCATTAACCATCCGGGAAAACCGCCCCATGAACATGAACATATATAAAAATGAAATGATTAAACATAAAAAATGCTAAGATGATTCACATACGCAGTGGAAGCAAACATACATTCGTTCATTAAATCATGTTCATTATAATTCATTAATAGTAAACACGATTGTAGAAACAAAATGGTAAAGAATACTTATCTTATAAAGAGCTCATCCCGCAACTAGCTATATCAATGCAATGTTCCACCCAACCATAGGTCAGTGTTCCCTTAATCTCTCGGCAACACTACCACCCCCAAGCTGTGCATGATTCCCCAATGAATAAGGAAAAAGCAGGCTTACACATAGCCAATGATACACAAAATAACAAAGCCAACACAATTGGGTTTATCAGGGAAACAAGGAGCTAGGAAAGGCTAAATGCTAAGCTGGTGAGCTCATTGAGGAGCTAAGGACACCCACACCAGAACTAGCTTGACTTCTAAGACACCCACACACACCCAATAGAAGGAAATCAATCCCCTCTCCGCTACATAGTCCCTCAGGCCTTAACCTCCCTTCCAGTGCTATTCAGGGGTTGGGGAGAAGAAAGCTATCCATATAGGTCAGTCTATATGGTTCCCAACCACAATAGGTTTATCAAGCAAACCAAGCCCTCATCTCCACTCCAACATAGTTCAAAGACCAACCACTGCATACATGCTCAGCAGCATACCTAGCATGGCCAAAACAACTCAGCAGCAACAGAAAACATAATGGATCCCACAGCAACCGAATCATGGATGAAACCAATATCAACCACACTCATGGATGAACCTACAGCAAACCACAATTCATGGGGAGAACAACAAAAAACCCCAAATCGTGAATGGCTCCTTCACAGGAAAAATTGTGGGTGACAGTAAATGGTTTTCTCCATCTCTCTGCATGAGGAAACAGTGAAGAAAATCCTATGTAAGAGGATGAAGAGAGAACATCCCCACGTGAGGGTGGGAAAAAACAATCAAACACAAAAATGGCTGTAGTGGTTTCCCTGCCCACATGAAGATGGAGAGTCTACTAGTGGAGTGGGCATGTGGGAAAGGATTGACAGTCCTGCCACCCACCACTTCCCAACAATAACTACCCTCAACTAACAACAAAAATTTTGAATGGGTAGTTGACACATGGCTCTTCCCATAGGCTCAAGGTTTAATAATTACCCCCCTTATCCTTAGGAAAATAATGCCCTTTTCAATATGGTTGCAGTGACATAGTTGGTTGGGGTTCATTTAATTAAAAATGCATATTTACATGATGCCAAAATTAATATCTATCGTATCTCATGATATACCATCAGCAACGATTCCAATCACTGAAACATAACACAACCAAATCGATGGCGGGGATTTTTCCTTTAGCTTGCCACGATTCATTACAGTATATACATCACATACATTTAATTCAAATCGAGTCAAAACCAGGCTGTTACGGTAGGACCTTCTCCTAATTGGCAAGTCGCAACTGGATAGGAGACCAGTCAAAGCACAAATTGCCCATACTTTCCCACTTGTTTTGTGTCAAAATATTGACATATGATCCTAGATCCAAGATAATATAATCCATGTCATAGTAACCTATCTGCGTAGTCATCTTTAACTCATGGCCAGTTTTACAATTTTTCTGTATTTGGTTAACTTTCTTCTGAGGTTGTAGTTCTACAGAAATCTCTTCTATCATTGCTTGCAGTTTTGCAATAGCATCTTTATCTTGCATTAGTGTTAAACGAATTGACATAAAGGTTCTAAGTTTACTAACCTTTGGTGGATCCTTCTTTTGCAATATGTGTTGAAACCGTTCAGGCATTTCCTTGAATTCTGTGGAAGCCAACGGTACTTCTGGGGTGATGAATTCTGATTGTACATACTAGAATATTTATTTATGTTTCTGGACAATCAGTGGCTCCTTTTTCTGCATAACTGGTCTCACTTGTCGTTGTGGTTGCTCTTGTGGTTTATCCTAGTTTGCTCCAGTTGTCTCACCTCCTCAAGTTACAACAACGATGTTCAAGTGTTATGGTTGAGCTGAAGTCATCTGAACATTCACATTGGATTCGGGTTTGGGTTCTCTAGAGGGTTAGTTGTTGCAATGGTCTTTGCTTTCCATTTTTCAATTAGCTGTGGACATTGTTCGACATTATGGTCCTTCCCCTTACAATATGAACATTTCTTCACAGGATCTAAACAATCTCTAGCATAGTGACCCGATTGTCCACAGTTATAGCACATAACTTGTCCTCTTCCTCTGTCAAATCCTTCGCATCCACCTCTTCATCTGAATTTTTCGCCACCCCTTCCCTGTGGGCGTGGTTGTTGTGGTGGGTACTGGTTCTGCTAGTAGTGTTGCTAATAGGGATTTTGTTGCATGTATGGATGTTGAAGCACGTAGAATGGTTGGTACATGTTAGGTGGGAACTATGCAGGATGATACAAGGCTTGTGCCTATTTGGTCTGAGTGAACCCTTCATTTTTCATTAAGTAGGTGTCAACAGTCTTTTCTTTCAAGAGCTTATATGCTCTACAATATTTCTCATCATGTCCTATTAATTTACAAAATTTACAAAATAGGTTTGCAGGGGTACTTACAACTTTTTTTAAATATAAACATTCTGCATCATGATGGCTTCTTCACTAGCATATGCGACACCATGGTAAGCCATGTCCATTTAATGGGTTGGGTGCACCTGATGTGACGTAGTTCAGGAAGGTCAAACAATTATCCTTAGTGTGTCCGTCCATCCTACATTGTGTGCACCATAAATATTCTTGTGCTTCTTTACCCTTCTTGATGTCTTAAAGATGTATCATCAGATTAGTCAACCGTGACTAGATCTGCACCATTCCTACACCACGGTCGCCAATGGGCGAGGCCTCTAACTTCATTTCCAGTTCTAGTGCTTCTGTCTATGATTCAATATTTTACTGCATTAACGGCCCTCATATGTGTGGTGGTAGCGCAGTAATAAACTACTCTTTATGCTGCACATCAGACATGTGGAAACTTACTTTAACCATCAGCGTCTTGAACTGCTGATCAAAGTCCCACACGATTTCTTCCAAGGCCTACTTAATCTCCTTAATCTCAGTAATACATTGTGACTCCAATTTAGGTTTCCTGAACTTAGAGATCATTGCAACTTGGATCTCTTCAAGGGTCTTCTACGATGTTTTGATTAGTGTGGCGCATAATTTCATGAACCAATCTAGCGCACGACCCTTCAAGGTCGTGATCATCTATGCTTTCTTTATGTCTACATTATGGACTAAGCGTACCATCTAAATAAATTCATAGAGGAACCAATGCTTCTCTAGGTCCTCTGTTCCATTCCCATTGAATGTGGGCAATCTGACATTTTTCGCAGCCATTGAGTTGGAGTCGATATTTTTTGATTCAGAATTCATAGGGGGTGTACCTTCTCACACACTATTCACAGGTCTAACACTACCTGTATTAGCAGTCCTTTCTAGGGATGAAACTCTAGATCTTACCTCTGGTGATATTCCTGGGGTTATGTAGTTGCGTCCTGACCTCGACGTTCCCTCAGAATCCTCAGAATATTCTACTTCTTTTGAAATAGGGATATAGTCCTCCTCTTTGTCACAAGACCCTTCATCCTTGTATGAATGAATTTCATGTTCACTTCCCTCGAACAAGCTAGGATTCCATTGTCCCCTTTTGGTTTTCCTTATCTTTCCTGATCTGAATATTCTCCCACTTCTTAAGACTCCAACATCTAGTTCAGGTTTTGTTCTTCTTGGTAACATTTCAACTCACCTCTTCCCATGTTTTCAGTAGGTCTGTGACATAACCTCCTTCTTAGGAGTGCAACTCAACTAAGCTACAAAATACCCTTCTCATAGGCAAGCATTTTTATCCATGTACTGATATGTAACAAGTATCTTCTTCAGGGTGCTTGGAAAAAATTTCTTTCAGCTTCACTATATGAGTTTATAGTATCTAAAACAAACTCAGTAATATATCCTTGCAATATACTATCAACCCAAACATCAACATCTCTAGAAATAGGGTTACTCACGCTGGTTACCTCATGAACCAACTACTCATTCCACTCGACAGTCCCTCTTCTCTAGAAATTTTTCTGCTTAGTAGACGATACTGACAACCATTCATGTAGTAAAATGGGGAACTCAGCAAAGAAGATCTCATGAATATCAGAATATATATATGCGTCTATCCAGTTCTCTATGCTCAACCATGTCCCTGTGCTCTCTTCTTGCGTGAATGCTAGCATTTTGGAGTCCATTCAGTCTTCTATCTCCTTCTTCGTTGGGTGCCACAAAACTTCCCTCAATTTGATCAGTAGGATCCCAACAACGAAACCATTTGTTGGCCACTTTTCCTAACTCATGTGACCCAGGTTCTTTGCAACCCATTAACCCAACAAATACCTGAGATATCGGCCTGACAGAGCAATCCTCGTCAGCAACACCTGGGAAGCTGGTTCAGTCTCACCCAAGATATCTCTTCGATGGGTAACCACCAGAACCATGTTTCCTCAATTTTCAAGGGATTATAGTCCCTTGGCGCATAGCCAAGGAGCTCAATGAAGGCAACAAGATGGATGGACAGAGGCGTCAGTCAAGCATGAACGAGCACAAATATATGTCATCATGCATAACTTGTCCCTTCTTTCCACCTCGCAACTAGCGCAGCCTGTGCGGTGCAGTTGACTATACCAATAGACCTACGACTCAAGTCGCAACTCAAGACAGAAGCACACATGCCGATATATACATGTATATTTCAATGACATCTTTCCAACATTCGTCTACTAATTACAAGACAACATCATACATTTAAGAAACACTTAGCATTATATAGAAACCAAGTAACAACCATTCACATAAACATTCACCACATCAATCATCCATTCAAACACAATAGATAACATGGAAGCCCATCTGGTAAAAACCACCAAGGTGCTCTTCATCTAGCATGAGAAAAGGGTATAGCACCTTGCAGTCTGCAAGATACAAACTAATCTTAAGATATGTCTCTATGAATCAGACTCATGGTTCTCATGCTCTCTGGTTTTATCTTCTACCCTACCTCTACTCCTAGTAGTTTGTGCACACAGCAACTAGATCCATGGCTCAATAGCCCCTCTATCGCTACCAAACTCTTCCTCAGTCTTCCTTTCCTCAGATCTCTACAACATCACATCAAAATGGAATCCTTCACCATGGATCACCAATGAACAGATGAACAAACACTGGAAAGCTGACCTACAAAATAATTATGATCAACCAAAAGCAACTAAAAAGAAACCTTCTAACTATTGAATCCCTCCTATTTATGCTATTTTACATGACCACACAAGGTAGATGCCATACAGGAAGTCTGTTAACTATCACCATCAACCACCCTTAGGCTACAGTTGTGGTTATTATGACTTCACACGAGGCACTATTGACCTGACTTACAAATATCCCCTCATATGTGCATAGCTGCAAGCTTACGCTGCCTTAAATGACCATGATCTGGATTCTGCACCTGTCGCTTTCCATCCATTATCACTTGTGCGCTCCTCCACTTACCTTTCCTTCGTTGCACACCTCTCCATTCTATTTACGTTGGTCCTTTGCTTCCTTCGCGATCTTCCTTTATTTCTGACGCACGCGTGGCGCACCTTCTTTTCTTGCGCACGAGCTTCTTCCTTGTGCTCCTTTCCTAGGCCAACACTTTTCCTCCCGATATGAAAGACTTAAAATAAAAACTGAGGTAGACGTTTTATTTTAATATCACAAGTAGATCACATTTCTTCCAAGGATGCAAGGTTTAACAAAACTAGGGAAACCTTCTTAGTTTTTCAATTTGGGAAATACATCTTCAAGACTAGGAAAAAAACATTTTTTAGCTTCTAATAAATCTTAGGAAATTTTTTTTTAACAAATCTCAGCAAAAATGTCTTAGACAAAACGTTTTTTCAATAAATATCAGGAAAAACATATCCGACATTTTTTTTTAACAAGTCTCATGAAAAACATCTCCAACAAATCCTTTTTAACAAATATCAGGAAAAATGTTTATCTAAAAATACAAAAGAAAAACACTTTTCTTTCAAGAATTCATCTCACGAAAATTTTCCAAATCTTAAACATTTATCAGACAACCCAAAAACATTTTGCTTGCAAGGATTTATCTTAGGAAAAGTTATTAGATCAAAACATTTATTAGACAACCCCAAAATCATTTTTTTTTGCAAGAATTCATCACCTGCAAAGTTTCCATATCTTAAACATTTATCAGATGACCCAAAAACGTTTTTCTTTAAAGGATTCATCTCAGGAAATATATAAATAAATATAGTTATGTCATAGCCCGTCGGTTGCATTCATGCTACTATTCATTATATGCATTTAAAATAGACTAATACCGAGGAAACGAAAACATATTTCTTCAATATAGTCTTATCAAATCACAAAAGAGAGAAGAATGCATAATATTATCAATTACTTGATTTATTTCATTTTGATGATAGGAACTCTTTGCACTGAGATCTCCCTTCTTGCAACATCCACCTTTTGTTTTCTACTATCAATGTCAACATTCCCATTTCCTTTCTATGTTGGTTTCCAATCTACCCTCTTCTACCATGGTTATGTGGTTTTAAAGAATAACAACCCCCTTAGGTTTGCATGAACCTTCTTCCTAAAAATATGGTGGTCCCTCTCTAAAAATATAAAATAACAAATGTTGGGCCTCCCTTAGCAGTTACATACTAGACCCAACCATATTATTTTCAATATCGTTTTAAATTAAAATTAATATTGGTTTTATCCATGCGCAAATATATTTGTAACACATTAATTTTTTTAATAATAAATTAGGTATAGAGGAATGTAATATCTAAACGACCCATTCTCATATAGTAACCAATCATTTTATTTTGAAACAACTAAATTCATTAGGTATTATGTTTAAGGATTTATATTTATGATATTATCATCCTTATCTATTTAATATGATATTTCTCATATATATATGTACACTCATGCTAATTGTGATGCCAATCTCCTTTCATAGTAGTTATTTTCCTAAGGATACGAAAGTTAATATCATCACATAAATCAATCATTTCTTGATATGGAAGTCAATTTCCATTAAAATTTCAAGAATTTGATAATTAATGTATTTAGTTTAATCAATTAATAATTACTTTATGTAATTATTAATGGATTACTATGTTAAAATAATAATAATAGTAATACTTAATAGTAGTTAGGTTAGTGACACGAATTAGATTCTCTTAGGACATCAACAATATTTCCTAGCATTCTTATCGAAGCTAATATATTAATCATATCTAGCAACATAATTTTATTTTACTAATAACCATTAAATAATACATCAATTTATACTATTAACTAGAATTGAAGAGTTCACTAAAACCGTGCGGAAATTAGCCACTAATGTTAGTGTGTAGGAAGAAGCTTTAAATTTGAACTAATCAAGTGAACATTTACTTTTACTCAAGTATCTGTGACACTTAAGATGAAACCTCTCATCTAATGGCATTGATTCCCAGCCATTTAGTCCCCCCCCATAGTGGATTCATTCCCCTTTCATTTGATCAAGTCAAGATTTCAATCTCCTAACTCTACATGATAAAATTACAAGTCGGAAATGCAGAAAAATTATACTAACTTTGTCATCATGGACATGTCTTTGTATTTTCGGTTGTAGTAGAGTTGAGATAACGAAGGAGTTTTTACAACAAAACCTAGGCATATATCATTTTGTATAACATAAGTTCTATAGGTCCAACAATTTACCCATCCTGAGGTAGTAATGTCGTTTTGGAATACTAAACATGTATTTTAGGCAAGATAGCCTACATGCACTTTACAAATGTATTTTCCATTCTGTTATCTTTATCATGTATGTATGAGTTACTGTTTTATTTAGAATTCAATAGTCTATCTTTCCATGAAGATAACTGCATACACACATGCATGCATGCATGCACACACACACATACATATACATATACATTTCACTATCACCATCTTTCAAGTTATTTACCTTTTATACTAGTGACTATATTATGTCAACCAATTTGACAACTAGGATCTACAATATCGACAATCTATTAATAATCAATTGTACTAGACTTTGCTAAAAGATGCATCAACTAGGGGTAATCATGTTATATAATACAAATGTACTAGATTATGTTTTGCAACGCAATAGTTAGGATAACCACACAATCTAATACATATGCACAAGATTATGATTCCCAGTGAAATAGTTAGGTTAACCACTCAACATAAAATATTTACAATAGTAACCAATTCATTACAATCACTAACCATATTAGAACATAGATTAACTAGAGAAATTTATGTTCTATTTCATATAGCATAACATGTACACTACTATAGCTCTCATAGAGTTGTTGACGTATTTGTAACTTCGAAAGATATTCTGATGTATATTATCATTGTGTGTTGTTGTACCCCCATTGGGGATGTGTGTTATCCCTTTACGGGATGTATAAAGTGTGTCTAGACCTTGAGGTACAACCTCCATTGTATGTGAGGGAAATATTCCCTAGTGTAACATAATGTAATATGTACTTGTAGTCTCTCTAGGACAAGTGGGCCTCGTGTGAGATAACATGTAGGCTCGAGTCTTATATTTGGGAAGTGAATTGAAAGGGTATAAATAGGGAGGAACTCTCCCTCATTTATACACACCTCACACTCTCAAGTTCGCATGAGAGAGAGACACAGCCAGAGGACGAGAGATAAATAGTTGTTGGATACACCTTATTACTTATTTTGATCATTTTTCTATTCTGAAGAAGTTTGCGTGGTTTTCTCCTTTATGGTTTCCACGGTGAAAATATTTGTGCCTCATGTATATTTCTATACTTTTTATTCTTTCAGATAAGCATCATAGATAATCTAATCAAATCTTAAGAAAAACTAACATGGTATCATAGCCTCTTTGAAACAAGGAACTATGAAGCTACGAGAACCAGGGATTCCTAGTTGCATGTGTTCTCTCCATAGATCATCAAGAAAAGAGGGATATGCTAAATCACATGAGTAAGGAACATCATTTGGTGGATATGATTTCTAAATCAAAGAAGTTTCATTTTCGAACCTGTCAGTGGTCACTGGTGCCGGGAGGAACTAGGGAATCAAGTATTGAAGGCTTTTCACCTTAGTTTTCAGAAAATGACCTAGCTAAGCACCTCAACTCAAGGAGGCACATCTTTCTATCAAAAAAAAATTCCCAAACTCAAAGTTTGGAAAATTAGGGTTTCTCTAAAAAAACCTAGGTCAACTTGCTTCAAAACCTAGTCGGACACCTCAAATCTATAAGATCCAAATCTTTACTATTTCCATTTGAGGTTCTCATTTTGAAAATATGAATCACCATACTCAGCTTGAGAATAATCTTGGATGGGTTGATAACTTTCGGGCATGGAAGTACTGGATCTGCCTGATCCTTGAAGAAAATTACTTTGATCAGTTTATCTCTAGAGATGTTCCTGAACGAGAGGGAGATGAGGCTAAGGATTCTCATAAGAGAAGAATGGATAAGGATAAGAGAATCATTACAGATTCTATCAAGTTTCACCTCATCCCCCATGTGCATGCAGTCAAGACATCGAAGGAATTATATGATTCTTTGAAAAAGATGTTCAAAGGGAATAACATCAACTATAAGATGACTTTGAGAAACCAGTTGAAGGATTTGATGATATAGAACTTCGAGACTATACAGTCTTACTTCAAAAGGGTTTCTCAAATCAAAGAACAACTTGAGGGAGTTGAGGAAAATTTCGAAGAAGGAGAAATTCTAATGACTACCCTAAATGGTATCCCTATATCATGGGACTCCTTCATTTAAAGGATTTGTGCAAGAAGGAAGCTGATCTCTTTCAACAGACTTTGAGAAGAATGTGGACAAGAAGAATATATACTTGTGACAAGAGAATAAAAGATGGGATCAACTGACGATCAAGCTCTCGCAGTTTTTAGTAGGAAGAAATTCAAGAAGAAGGAGAACTTTCATCACAATAAGAAGAAAGAAAAGAAACCGAAGAAGACCAAAAGAGATCTTTAAAATGTTCGATGTTATAATGTTTGTGTCAGAAATTGTTACTAAGGCTAGGGTAACAAGCCAACACAATCTCAAGAGAAAAAACTCAATTCAAACTAGGGTTTAGGGTTTTGTTTATGTATTTTTGGTTGTAACCTTCAAGATCATGTAGGGAATACATTCAGAGTAAAAGCAACAACTAAATCATAGACATAAACTGATAAAGATGCCCAAAATATCACAAAAATCCAACAAAGAGACTATGCTGTGGTTCATACATTAAAAGATAAGCATTACCAGAAAAACACATTAACTAGCAATGAATTTACCATTTAAGAAGCAAAACATGCTCAATAACAAAGCCAACATAGACAAAATGTGGGGGAAAGAGTCATATATCACATTATTTCATCAGTAAATGCATATGAGAGTTACAGTACCTATCTCTGAACAAGTCTGATAGTACAAGCAGCTAGCAGACCTCCTGATGCTCCCAAAATCCAGAACCCTAACAATGACTTGCTAACTCTTCTAAATAGACCTCATCTACAAAATTAGTTAGGTTTCTCCTCCTAACTGCCTCCATCGAATTACTAAGCTAGGTAAAGTAAAAAGTAACTTTTTACAAACTTACATGATTGCTAAAAATAGCAAATGCTTAACAAAAAGTGTTTATCAAAAATAACCACTAACTAATAACGGTTTCATATCTTCTTAGCTGCCTCAACAAGAAGTGATATTCCATCTAGGCTTCGAGCCCTTTTATTAGCTCTTTTATCCTTCTTCTGCATATCAGTTAGCCTTTTCTGCAAGTCTTCATTTTCCTGTTGTAAATGATCAACAGTCTTCTCCAGCTTTGCACAGTACCTGTCAGCAACTCTTTTCCTGCTAAGGACTTCCTTGGAAACTTCTGACAGCTCCAAAAAATGCTTATGAATATCCTGCAACTCCTCTATGAGCCCTTTATTAACTTTGAATAATCCATCATTAGTTTCTTGCAGGTGTTTCATGTGTTTCCTGTATTTCTGAATACTTTCCTGTACATCCTCTTCATCAAAATTTGGGATCTCTGATATATTTTCATCCTGCATTAAAAGATCTGAGAAATCAACATGAACAATTGACTCTTCTAAGATTCCTGCTTGCTTGAGTATAGCTTGATCCTCTTCATCCCATTCATGATCTTCAAGAGGACAGATTCTAGCTTCTTCATCTTGTTGCTGTTTTGAAAGTTTATTCCTTATCTCCAGCACTATTTCAGATAAATTAGTCTTGGACTGTTCAATCTCTCTTACTAACTGTGATATTTTTGTCTTTGCAGGTTGGAAAGAAGAAGAAGGCTTGGCAATTGACTTCCCCTTTCTTTTGCTGCCCTGTTTAACAGTTTCTGCTTCTTCATCAAAGGAAGAATCAATCACAACAGCTTCTTGTCTGAGATTTAGCTTGGGATTAAGAAGTTTTTTCATATTCCACCTGAGTTTATTAGTAGGCCTAGTTTTAGGCCTTCTGTATGAAACTGCAGTCCTTTTCTTCTTCTTTGGTTTAGCTATTTTGCATTCTGAACTAAGGAACTCTCCACAGGCTTCAACCCTTAACCCTACTTCATCAACTGGCTGCTCATCCTCTAATAAGTATCCTTCATCCTCAGATAGAATGGTGAGGGGGATTCTTTGTTTAGTTTGCATTTCATCTTCAAGTACAGCATCCTTCTCTTCATCAACAGTCTTGGTTTCTTGAATATCTGCTGCTGGTGGCAATTGCAAACTAGACTGCACTTTTTCTTCAAGCTCAACAGCCCTTTCTTCATCAATAGTCTTAGCCTCTTCAGAATGTGCTGCTGTTGGTAATTGCAGACTAGGCTGAACTTTTTCTTCTGCAAACAATGAGTACCTACTTTTAGGGCAATATGAAGATTTTTTTAACTGACTGGCAACCTTTTCTTGTTCTGCTACCTGCTTAGCTACCTTCTTAGTCTTAACCTTATCTTTATCTGCAGGTTTGGCTGTGTGACCTAACTTTTTTATCATCACTTTTCCCTTGTCAGTCTGTCTCTTTGGTTGCTGGTCTTCTTGCTGGGGATGAACATTTGACCAGAACAGAAAGAAGTCCCATGTCTTACCTTCATGTTGCAACACTGTGGTGATGATCAGTTTGATCAGGCCATGATGAAAAAGTGACTGTGAGGTGTGATCATCATGCTTCTTTATCTTGCTTGACATCTTCTGCAAGCTCTTTAAAAAAAAGAAGGGCAAGTTCATTTTAGAAACTCCTACTATGTGCTGAAGGAACCTGAAATGATATTTAAATACAAATGAATATCTGCCCTCACAGGTCACATAAATTTGAAGTATCCTTATGGGCTCAATCCACTCTTTCCTGAAATTTTGAATGAGGATACCCTTGTTCCAGTCAGGAGACACATTAGGCAACAAGTACCTTCGTGGTTCAAACTCAAAAGGCAACTTTTTGAACCAATTCTCTCCTTCATTACTAATCTAAGTAGCTTCTGCAATTAATTCCACAGTCAGCTTGAATTTCAAAGCATCCATCATGACCATATCATCCTTAAGTCCCTGAGCAAACTTGCAGGACACCTAAGCATTGTATCCATCTATCTTCCTGAAAAACTTGAGCCACCCTGCTTGTTGAAATAATTCTGCACAGTCTGGAAGCTTCTCAATCCAGGTCAGGTCAGTGGGCTCAGCCCTGTTGACCTTACCACTTTTCCCACTCTTTCCCATATTCTTCTTTCAGGAACTAGAGACAGTCTGGCTTTAGGTTTCAAAAATGTTTTAAAACTGGTTTGCTATTCTTCGAACTCCTTCTCAATCTGTTATGTACTCCTGAACAGTCCTGCAATGTCAATGTTCCCTTGTCTTCAACCATACAACCAGGTTTGAATATAGGTATACTGTGAGTAGATCAGTTCATGAATAAAACAGTCATAAGAGCACAAAAACACTGCTCATTCTTCACAAATGCACCATCAAACATAATGTCAAATTGCTTTAGACTATGGATCACCCAATCTCTTCATTTAGGGTTAAGGAAACCAGCAATATGATATGCATTCAGATATAAACTTCTCCTTTAATAGAAACTGATTTAAATCATAGAGGACAGCACTTTGGTTAACCAGTGTCCAGGGTGTTCAATATAATTGAAACTGTCAGTGAAAATAGCTGTTCTATTTCAGTCTTGCACTCTTATTTCTGTGTATCAAACAGCTTTGATCTTCAAACCCTAGAACTCCCACTGCTTCAGATTTTGTAAGAGTAAAATCAATCACAGGTTTGTTAGACAGACTGGAGACTGACAGTGTGAAAAGAAAGAAAAACACCACTGTCTGCAATATATTCACCTTCGCCAAAAACTGCCATCAAAACCTGTATATGAAAGTCAACATGTCTTCCAAGCATTTGATCATTATTCTCCAAACCATAGATTTTACAAGCTATGACCACCATCAACAGCCTCTCAAATAAACTGAAACTTTCTGTGTAAAAGATGAGTATAGCAAAACAGTCTATAAGTCATTTCAAAGCTGCTTCCTGTAAACTGTGTTTCACATTAGTATTAGGTCTGAGAGAAACCTATTCATTCAGTTCACTAAAGCCACAATACACCACTCTCAGGGTTTTTTGAATGTAATGGAGAGTAGACATCAACAATATTCCTTCAAACTGTTCATCGAAAATCTAGAACTGACTGCTTTAAATTTAATGCTGTTTTGATGCTCTGTTCAGTGAGATTCTTCAAAATAGCTCCAAATAGTCATATTTGTGGAGAACATTTCACTTTGAAAGCTATTCTAGTCTCTGCAGCGACCAATTTCTTCAAAATATCCTCGAACAGGAAAAACCCAATTTCTTCAATTAAAAGGATTTGTATTAAAATACCTGTCAATTACTCAACTGCCACGGCTTAAATCTTCATTTTGGGTTATCAACGGTCTCTCCTTACGCGTACAGGTGTCTCCATGTAATTTCCTTGACTGCAAGTAAGCGAATTAGGAAGCCCTAATTTTCGCTGGCTGAAATAACGTTGTCTCCTCTCCACAGAAACAAATTCCTCCTTTCAAGCAGTTAACTCTACTTCACGAAGCCTCATTTACTCTGATAATGTGTGCAAAATGTAAAACACACCAGTTTAGGCTGAGATTTACGGATTTTTGTTCAACTGACTCCGCATCATAAGCAATGATGAACCTGTTGGTTGCGTGACTGATAACCACCTGAAATCTTGCTTAAACTGCAGTAAACACGTGTTAAACCACTCACACAATGCGATTAGACCTTTACATACTGCAATCATGATCAAAATTTGTTTGAAATTTGAAAAAACAAAGGGCCGCGATATTCTTGTAGCGCGCCCTTTGTTAAAATTTTGTCCAGCGCTACAAGAATAACTGCCATGCCAAATTTTCGCTGTTTTTCAATTTTCAGCTAATTTGTCGGGGGTTTAGAAAACTGCTAGGTTAAAAAATCAAGTCTAGCTAATCTCCAAATACATTTAATGAATCCATTTTGATAATATGACCTTCTTTAACCCCTTTTGAAATGCAAAAGAACAAAAAATCAAATAAAGCTTAATAAAAGTGGGCACAAAAACTATTTAATCATCCATAAAGCTTCCAAAGGAGACTAAAACCAAGACTTAAAAATCAAAACCTTAATTGGAATAAATTGAAAAAACAAACCAAAAATGGAGAAAATAAACCAAAAATGATGAAAAATTTACTGACTTAACACTTGTGATGAAAGGGAAACTTGGAAATAGCTCGTCCCATCCAGAAAAAAGAGACAACATGCTCATATTACTTAAGATGATAAACCAACAAACAAAATATTCAAATGAGAGAAGGATGATTTAGATGAAGAGTATGTGCTAATCTCAACACTTACTAGCACTATTGCACATGAAAGAAATGATTGGCTCATGGATAGTGGAGCTTCCAAACACGTGACAGGATACAAGGAATCATTCGTCAATATGTCTAAACATGAGTCACCTCACAAGGGGAAACTTGGGGATGATTATCAATACACCATAAAAGGGAGTGGTGAAGCTTCATACAATCTTGACTTCGGGAAATCCTTAAAGATGAAGGATGTGCTATATGTTCCAGGATTGAAGAAGAATATTCTCTTGATATGTACATTATATGCAAAGGGAATTAGGCTTGAATTTGTCGATAGACAAGTTCTTATGTGGCCTAGATGAAAGACAATAGAGGATGCAAAAGTGATTGGAGAAGAAGACAAAGGTTTGTACAAGTTGAAGGGATAGTATGAAAAAGCATTGGTTCATGAGTCAATTGAACCAAATGAACTGTGGCACAGAAGGCTTGCACATGTGCACTACAAAGCACTATCGATGGCAAGAAAAGAAGCCTTGGGATTTCTAGAGATCTAGGAAAAGCATGAGGGCATTTTCAAAGGATGTGCAAAAGGAAAGAATGCAAAGAATACATTTTCTAGCAGTGAGAGAAAGGCTAAAGGAATATGTGAGATAGTACACTCGGATGTATGTGGTCCCATTTCTTCTAGATCATTAAGAGGGTATGTGTACTATGTTTCCTTTATAGATGATTTCTTACGTAAGACTTGGATATATTTCTTGAAAGAGAAAAGTGAAGTTTTCAACAATTTCAAGGAATATAAAGACTTTGTTGAGAACGAGACAGATAGGAAGATCAAGATTCTACAGTCAGATAATGGCGGTGATTTCACTTTGGAAGAATTCAAGGAAATCTACAGAGAATATGGGATTAATTTGGAGTTGACCACTCCATACAATCCTCAACAAAATGGGTTTACAGAATGAAAGAACTGGACCATAATGGGAGCAAAGAAAGCAATGTTTCTTGACCAGGATATTCCTATGCACCTTTGGGAAGAGGAAACAAGAACAATTGTGTATGTACATAACCATACTCCTCATAGATTACTTGACAGCAAGACTCCTCAAGAGGATTTCTTAGGATTGAAACCTGAAGTCACCCATCTGAGAATATTTGGTTTCCTAGTGTACATACATGTCCCAAAGGAGGAAAGGACCACATTCGGTCCTTCTGGGAGGAAGGGTGTATTTGTAGGATACAATGATACATCAAATTCCTACCAAATATACTTCCCAGGATTCAATAAGATCGACATCAGTAGAGATGTAACCTTTGATGAAGACTGAACATACTTCACATCCAAGAGGACTACTATCTAGGAAATTGAGAAACCTGAAGAAAAAAGAGTCCGAGACATGAAAATTGGAGAAATAATTGTAGAAGACCCTGAATATCATGACATGAGAAAACCATAAGAGTTGGTAGAGACATTCCTTGAGAAGGACTCCCAATAAGAGGAAACTAGCATGGGCATGGGAACTCTTATGAGGAACTGAAAGGTATGGAGCTCCAGAACGAATACATAAAGAGAGAAAGAGGGAAAATCCCTACAATATATATGTGGCATTAATGTGTTACACAACAAGATTTCAAACCAAAATATGACGACATCCAATGAAAAGTACTATTTTGTCATATTTCAATCTGAAATTTCAAATTTTGATTTATTTTTTTTTAAATGTAGAATTAGTTGTCAAATTTCTGACTTACATTTCTAGTGTCGAATTTTTGACTCATGCTTGTCAGATATTCAACTTCAAATAAATTGGATTTTCGACTCCACTTTTGTTGGATTTCCGACCACACTGTCGTCGGATATGTGACGAAGCATTGTCAAATTAATGATGCAATTGCCATTTTTGTTTGCAACGGGCCTTTTGCAATGGTAACTAGGTTAATATTGTTGGTTATTCGATGACTGTTGAATTTGAAAATATATAAATTACATAAATATTCTGACATGTTTGCTATATAAGCGACAGAGGGTTTGTGGAAATTATTTTATTCCTTGACGAATGGTTTGAGGAATTGTTTTGTTCTCCGACAGATGATTTGCGAAATTATTTTATTTCTTGACAGACTGTTTGCGGACATCATTTTATCATTTTTATTGACAGAAAGTTTATGGAAATTATTTTATTCTTCGACAAACCATCATTTGCAGAAATAGTGATGTGTACACCCTGATTTTTTAAGGTTGTTGATAATATTCATTCAAGATTTTTGTGAAAAAATTTCAAATAGCAATATTGCTGACCCAAAACAACAAAATCGGAAATTGCTTGCTAGACTGTGGGATGCAGTGAAAAGAACGGGTGATGGGAAATGTTATTGTCCATGTAGTCAATGCAGGGGATTTAAGAGGAGAATAAGATTGATCATAACAGCCACAAAACATTATAGGGAACATGGACATGCTGAGGGGGGTAGTGAATATCGTCCATTTGTACGTTTAGCATTATAAAGTTTTTATATTTTTTGCTTTGTTAAATGTATGTATTATTTTAATATTTCCCATATTAACTTATCTATTGATGTCTTCATGAAATTATAAATGAAAGACATCCTATGACATATCGTCCAGAGGAAGTTCTTTTAGAACAAGTACCAGAGGAACATGGAGCTATTGTTAATGGAGAACAAGTTAATAATCCTATTGAGGAAGATGATCATACTGATAACGTATTTGAAGATGATGGCACAAATACATTGATCCATTATTCATCTAATTTTAGAATGGATGATGATGATGACAATGATCATGAAAATATTGATGACTTTGATGATGTTCACAATATACCTCTTCTTGAGAAGGCATACGAACCCCTTTATGAAGGATCCAAAACAAATCTTCTCTCTTCTATATTGTTGATAATGAAATTGAAGGTTATGAATGGTCTTTTAAACATATCAATCACATGGATGTTAAGGTATGTAAAATAATCCATCACATATATATGATCGTGATAAAAGTTATATTTGTTCCTCTAATAATTGTGTTGTTAATTCATAATTCAAATTAATACGAATGAAATGTGTTTCGTTAATATTATTTATATATTATATTAACTCTATTTTTATTTTTAATTGATGTATCATGATAGCTGAATTTTTGTGACTATCATCAAAAATTTTACCTCGCACATATCGATATTTATCTTCCATCATGAAAGAGATTGGAATCCATTATGAAGCAATTCATGCATACCTCGATGACCATGTTATATATTATAATCAACATGAATTTGCAACATAATACATCTGTAATGTCATATAAGTAGATATCGAACAGATCAAGTAACAAAAAATGTACCACACAAGGTTCTTCGTTATATTCCCATCATTCAATGTTTGCATTGATTGTTCAGGTGCAATAACATAGTGCAATTTATGGATTACCATGCAAGGAATAGAAGTCAAGATGATGCCAGTCAAATTCTTGCAAATGGTTTTGCATTTATAGATATGGAGGAAAAGTGGCCTCACTTTAAAGAACAACCCTGCAATCTTGGGATTTCTTTGGCAGCAGATGGTGTTAATCCATATGCACATATGAGATCCATTTACATGGTGTGGAATATTTTTGTTATCAATAATAACATTCCTCCATTATTTTCAATAAAGACGGAGCACATAATGTTGTCGATTATTATTCCAGGTATATTGTGTCTAAAACTGCTTTATTTTTAATGTAGTTGAGGCATCTCATTTGTCGTATTTTGTTTCCTAATGTCATATATATATATATATATATTATTTTACTCTTGTGCGTGGTTTATATATCTTGATGGTTCTCATAATTAAATATTTTATATGTACTTCAAATCAAGCAAGTAAGTTCCAAGCAAAAGATATGAATCTATATATTGAACCTATTATAAACTAGCTACTGAAGTTATGGAATGGAAGAAGTATGTATTATGTATCTAGACCAATATGACAAAGGAAGTTTCAATTCCATTCAATGCTTGTATGGATAATACACGATGCCCCAGGGTTAACCCATTTTTTTGGTTTGTATTTTTAAGTTCCACTTTAAGTGCATTTAATTTTATGATGTAGTTAATATAGTTTATATATAATTATAATTGACATATATATTCCATATCTATATGTAGGTCTTCGGACAAACGAAAAATTTGCATGTCTAGTTTGTATTCCTAAGATCAAATCTTGTCACTCGAAAAGCTTAAGAAAGGAGGTGTTTGATGAGTATAGGAACTTCTTCTCTAAGAATCACAGGTATAGAACAATTGAAAAAATATTTTCAATGGGAAAAAATGTATTGCATTAAAACCACAGAGAATGACACCTCACCTTTGGAAGTTGCAATATAATAGAAATCGTCAATATGGTATGTATGGATCATTGTATATGAATTGTTGTGTATTTTTTTATTAGGTGTTGTTTACTGTAGTGGAAATAATTGATTTCTGTAAGTTATTTATAAACTAATATTCATGATGTTATTTGTGATCATGAAGGAGTTAATGTGCTTCCACGAGGAATGAAAATTTATCCTAAACAATTCATCATGTTTCCCTACTATGAGCAACTAAACATTTCTCATCTGTTTGATACAATGCATATCGAAAAGAATGTGACTGAAAAATTATGGTGACTATTGGAGCTAAGGAGTGACAAACAAAAAATTGTGAAAGTTTTCAAAGACATTCAAGAAGGAAACCATGCAATGAAAGAAATAATTCAATTTCATAGCAACAAAGACCAAATTAATATAAACTCAATTCCATGGATGTTTACAGAGTAACAGAGTAATGTTGTAAAAGAAGTCATGTAGAAAATTAAATTTCCCATAGGAATTTGTGTGAACATGAAGAATATCATAATAAAGAAACATGATTTTGCAGGGGTGAAAATGCATGATTGGAATGTCTTCATGAAGGTAATTATTATGGTTATATCCATATAATTATTATTTTTTAATTCCAGTGCATATTTTTTTTCTTTTGTTTGTCTACTATTTGCTTTAAAAATGATGTGGTTTGTATATTGTTACAATATGTTCTACCTCTGTCTCTCCTAGACAACTTTGACAACAATGTCAAAACAAGTTATATATAATCTTGGGAAATACAAGAGGTAACAAGCGATTATTTGCACGCGCTTAGTGTTTCTTTAATTCATCGTATAATTTATATTTTTTTTGTGCACTGATTCATGTTATGTAATTTAATGTCTTTTTGTTAAATATTGTTACTGGTTTGTGTCACTTGTATATGGTTGTCATCTAAAGAAATCCATAAATAATATATAAAGTATTGGAGGAGAGAAATTCCTTGTCTCATGTGTGAAATGCAGAAGCATCTAGATTCAACATTTTTCAATGCACAGGAACACTACCTCACACACCAAGTTAAGGAGATTGAATTTTGTGGACCTGTGCACTCAAGGTCCATGTGGATGGTTGAGAGGCACTTGAAACTTATGAAGGGTTTTTTTAGACAACGAGCATGTGCTGAGGGCTCTATGATGGAGGGATATATATGGTATACCAAAAAAGGTTGTATGTTAGTGAATATATTCCCAGTTTAGCGTCAAAGATCAATTTACATCGCATTTGTGATCCAGACTCTAATAACAATTTTGAAGGGGAGTACCTGAAGGGGAAATGTAAATAGAGGAAGGTGAAAGGTAGTTACTAACTAGTGGATGTTAATTAATATAATACATTTGACTGTTGACTTTTATGTATATATATCATACATATTCTATTTGAATATTCAATATATTGCATCAATTAAGAGCGTATAATTTGTTAAGATAATTTACATTTGTCTTGAATTTTAATTTTTATTGTCATCAAGCAGTTGGTCGAGAGTGGGATGCAATTCATTTATAAATCACAAAGGTATGTATTGAATGATGTGAATAATTGAGCCATGGAATATCATGGGAATTTGTGGCTTCATTGGTTAAAGCATCACATTGTAATGCCAGATACCAATCTTACACAAAGGGAAATCGATTTAGCATATGGTTTAAAAGATAAGAAGCCAAGGATATTAATCAACCACTTTAATTCATTTTTTTTCCAATTACATATTGATGTACATGTTCTTTTTTTCCCTGTATGGTTGCATAAACATGCACTTAATCATAAATATTGAATCATGATGTAATATTTTCATGTATGGCTTATTGTAGGTAAAACACCATAAGGATATGGTGTACAATGGTTGTAGATATCACATCAAAAAGTTGGATGGAACAAAGAAAACATCAGATTGTGGGATATCTGCAGTCTTTGAGGTGACCAATGTTTCATTTAGAAGTGACAGACATCCAGAACTCTCAGAAAATCGATACTATCGGTATCTAAAAGATATTATTCAGTGTGACTTTAAATCCTTAAAGGTAGTTATGTTCTTTGTCAAATGGTACAGGTTACAATTGAGTCAATGTGATCCCTATAGAACTATTATTGAACATGATAATGGATTTACCATGGTAAATACAAGGTCGTTTGAGCCAGGAACAGATCCCTATGTTCTTCCAAGCCAATGTGAATAGTAATTTTACTCTGAGGTTCCAAGTAAAGTGGGTTGGTCATTTGTTGCGAGACACAATCCAAGGGTAAGGCCGGTAAATTATAACCTAGAGGAAGGTAATGAAGAGGGTTTGGAAGAAGAATATGATGATGAATATCATGATCAACATTAATTAGATGTTAATGATGATCTAGAAGAAGATGTCCAAGAGTTAGTTGAATTAGATGTTGTAGCACACAATGGCCATGAAGATTACATCGATGATGACATGATGATCGTAACTGAATTAGATGACGATGATGATATAGCCAATCCTTATAATTTTTACTCTGGATATGATGATATGGATGATGAATTGGATGAAGAAGATAATGAATTATATTGAACTATACGAGGTATGCAGTAATTTCTCTACTCTATATATTTTGATTGAATCTTGTGATATAAATATTGAAATTTATTGGTATTGAAAATTCAAGAATTTAATTAGAAATAGTATTTTATCTTACTTGTTATAAAAAGAGTAACTAACATTAATGAGATCATATTATAGATAGGAGAAAATAATCCGTGACAAGTATCCAAATATTTGACTATTATTATATAATTTGATTTGCAAAAGAAATAAATTTCATCAAATAGAAGATACAAATCTATAATTCATTTTGATTGTAGTCGAATAGATCATGATCATTTTGGATTTGCAAATATATGATTCCAACAGATTCTACAGTGGGATAGTTTGTACATATGATACGCAAGAGAATAAATGTAGGTGCAGAGAAAGCAATATTTATTTTTGTGAACAATGTGCTTCCACCTACTGGTAAGTTAAGTCTTATCAATTTTAAATTGATGTTCAATGTCTTTGTAGCTAATATTGTTTGGAATTTTCTTTTTCAATACTTAATTCCATTGTCTTCATCATCCCCATCATCCCCATCATCATCGTCATCATCGTCATCGTCGTCGTCTTCATCATCATCGTCATCATCATCATAATCATCATTAAATTCATAATCATCATAATTATAGTCAAATTCATTGTCATATTCATCGTGCTACGAGGGGCCAATAATGAACATTTGTATATATGTGTTGGCTTGGTGTGAAGTTTGGCATGGTTAGACTAGACACATGCATTGATAGTGTGGAAGGGTTTCTAGACTCAATCATCATCATCATCATCATCATCATCATCATTAACATCATGATCATCAACATCATCTTCATCATAATAATAATAATAATCGTTAACTTCATCATCATGTTCATTGTCAAACATGACTATTAATAACAAATCGAGCAACAAAAACCATACCTATAGATTAATTAATGTGCTACGTGGGGCCAATGATGAAATTGTTTATATATGTGTAGTCTTAGTGTGAAATTTGGCATGGTTAGAATAGACACATGCATTGATGGTGTGGGAGGCTTTTCATACTCAAACATCATCATCATCATCATCATCATCAACATCATCATCATCAAATCCTCCCACACCATCAAAATCATCATCATCAACATCATCATAATCATCATCATCACTATATTCATCATTTCATACGATATCAAACATGGTGATCACCATCTTCATCATCATCGTCACCATCATCATCATCATCGTCGTCATCGTCATCATCGTCGTTGTTTTCGTCATCATCATTATCATCATCAACATCATGATCAAAAACGTCATCATCAACAACATCATCAACATCATTATCATCATCATAATCATCATTGGCATCGTCATCATCATAATTGTCATCATCATCATCATTGTCAACTTCATTGTCATCTTCATCGTCAAACATGACTATCAATAACAAATGGAGCAACAAAAACCATACCCATAGATTAATTAATGTGCAAATTACATAGTTAATCGCACACCCACTAAATCTTTATAGGGTATAACACCGGAAGAAGCATGGAGTAAAATTAAACCAAATGTAAGTCACTTTTGTGTGTTTGGTTGTGAAGCATGGGCTCACATTTCAGATGAAAAATGGAAAGCATTGTAGTCGAAAAGTGAAAAGTGCATATTTGTTGTATATTTAGAACATGTAAAAGGTTATAGACTTCTTCAGCCACATTATCATGATATAATCATTAGAAGAGATGTTAAATTTGATGAAAATTTATTTGCCTGCGAGCCTAACTTGGCAGGTGTGCCATCTTTGGCCTGCGAGCCTGATTCGGCGATTGTGCCTTCTTCTTCTTCTTCTTCCAGCTTTCTTAACAGGTTTCCAAATCCAGTTTCTAATGATGATAGTGAGGATGAAAATCCACCTCCGCCTGCTCATGTTCCTCCAATTGCACCAACACCAATACTTCCTCGATGGGTCTGTTCAACATGTGAAGCAGCTGGTGTTCTTGCCGGTGATCCTAGAGATCAACATCGAACACGTTCTCAGTTTCAGCGAGCCTCTTCTCTTTTGGCTAAAGTTTACAAGAATCATGATCCAGAAACTTTTACAGAAGCTTCAGGAAATCCAGATTGGGATGCAGCTATGGATGAAGAATATCGTTCCTTAATGGCGAACGATACTTGGGATCTTGTTCCTCTTCCAAAAGGAATAAAACTTGTCAGATGTAAATTGGTCTACAAAAATAAGTATGCATCAGATGGAAGTGTTGAAAGACTTAAGGCAAGGCCATTTGCCCAAGGTTTTTCCCAATTTGAAGGGATTGACTACAATGAAACCTTTGCCCCTATAGCAAAAATGAACTCCATCTGCCTTGTTCTTTCCCTTGCAGCCTTACATAACTGGGAAGTCCGTCAAATGGATGTCAAGTTTTCCTTCTTACACGGTGATTTACATGAGGAAATTTACATGGAACAACCTCCTGGATATGTTCAGAATAACTCTATCCTTGTTTGTCTCCTTAAGAAATCCTTATATGGCCTTAAGCAAGCTCCTAGAGCTTGGTATGCCAAAATGGATAGCTTTCTCCTTGACACTGCTTTTTCTAGATGCCATTCTGACCCCAATGTCTATACCAAGAAAGTAGGAAACCATCTCATCATACTTATTCTTTATTTTGATGATCTTATCCTTACTGGTAGTGACCATAAACTTATAACCCATGTGAAATCCAGTCTTAAGCAAAATTTTGAAATTTCAGACTTAGGACATTTGCATTATTTTCTTGGTCTCCAAGTCTTACAAACCAAAGAAGGAATCTTTCTTTCCCAATATAAGTATGCTTGTGACCTTCTTCGTCGCTTCCACATGGAAGATTGTAAACCAGCCCCTTCTCCCTTCTAGTTTGGAGTCAAACTTTCTACCACTTGTACTTCCCCTGAAGTAGATGCCACCTTGTATCGTTAGCTTGTTGGTAGTATTTTATACTTGACTCATTCCCAGCCTGACCTTTCCGTTGCCATTGGTCATGTTGCCCGTTATATGAAAACTCCTCATGAAAGTCACTGGAAAGCAGTAAAAAGAATACTTCAATATATTCGAGGTACAATTCAGTTTAGGATTCATTACAGTGCAGGGGGGAAACCTTTGTTGGTTGGTTTCACTAATTCAGATTGGGCTAGCGATTCAGATTAGGCCAGGTTATGCTTTCAGTATGGGATCTGGACCTGTCACTTGGGCTTGTAAGAAACAACAAGCTCTTGCTCTTTCTTCAGCAGAAGCAGAATATCGAGCCGTAGTTAATGCCAGTCAAGAAGCTTTATGGCTTCGATAGATCCTTTCAGAGTTCAGGAATGTTTCCTTAAGGGGGGATAGGCTCTAATGCCTCCTTCCTTCTCCTAATAGTGTCACTTTTGTAAATCCTTCAAACCTATCCCAAGTTCTTCTTAAGGGGGGATGTTAGGATATTTAGACACTTAGGAGTTAGTTAAGATCAACTTGTGTAATATATCTGTTAGGTAAAAGTGTGTTTTTTTAGTATGCATTAGTATGCATTTGTAAATATTCTAATCCAACGGTCACGATATGTTCTAGACATAGAGTGATCCGATGGTTCAACTTCTCTTATATCATACCTACCATTGGTCCATGGCTTAACACCCGATTGGTCTATGATCTCTATTTAAAGAGCATAGAGGGTCCTTGGCTAGTTGCTCGATTATGAGAAGCTCGTGTAACTTTCTTTCTTTTGCATAATAAATTGCTCCAAGTAGCTATTTGGCTGGGGTCATGGACTATTTCCCTCTCGAGGGTTTTAACCACGTGACAAACATCGGTGTGTTGATCTGTGATCTATTTGTGTGAAGCGGTATCTGAAGGTGTTCGGTCTTTTGGGAGTACCCTGTGTACCTGAACATCAAGTACATGTACCTTTAACATATGCTGCAATGATCAACTATCTATTTATTACTTGTATTTATATGTTTTGAAACCTATCTTCTGGATTTTAATTTGTACTGTCATTCATTCTGCAAAATCTAGTCTTTACAGTTACATTGTCTGATGTTTTCATATTATTGTGTCTCTGTATATTTCCTTTATCATATCTGATTTTTACATTGTTATCCAAAAACCCTAAAAAATTGTCTTTGAATGTTAAGGTTCCTCAACACTCCTATCTCATAGTCTAGTTAGTATAGTTTAGGATAAAACAGTTCACTTAAATCAATTTTGGTTTATTTGACCTTATTTTTTTTTTACTCGCATGTAATGCTAAAAGGGTTGGTGCCTAAGAGGTTTGTTGGTGAATTAGTAATAGAGCCTAGGTTTGTTCACTGCACACCATGACCAGGACAAGGATATATGACTCTAGAGAAAGTGGAGGCTAGCTAATGGTTTCATTGAGGACAATGACCTAATAGATAGATCAATGGTTAGAAGAATAGAAATTCAAGTTTTCTAGAAACTAGAACAAGCACCCACATCTCAGTGTGAAAGAGTGGTTGGGAACGTACGTATATTCAGATCTACATGAGATTTTCTTCGTAGAATTCTGAATAATATTGACAAAGTGGTTATTGAGGTTTTTTTAGTAGAATCTGAAATTTTGTGTTATTGCACCACACCAACAGATTGGATCCTTGAATTGATCCAACAAGTAAATATCATATGCAGCTAGATTTTGTACGTAGTAGAATTTTTGAGAGATAATGTGTTGAAGGGTTATGTAATACAATTTGCCATAGATTACAACCAATCATACAGTACTATTGAAAAAAAAATCTTTAAGGGAACACATGGAGAATATATGAGATATCTCTCCACCTAAATCAAGATGTTGTTGTGTGATAAAGGAATTTTGACATTGGAATCCGATCACTAGGGGCATTCACGCAAATAGGGGGTTGGGACCTTACTATGGATGATATGCAAATATGGAAAGGATGCAAAAAAGAATGCATAAAGAATGAATGAGATGGGAATGATATAAAATGACAAAAATCTGACAATATATGAGATCAAAGTGTTGTGTAGTGGAAAAATATTTTGGATCAGTGGGAAGAGGATTGCGGCTGAGATAGAAGGGAGGCATAGTGAGTGTGACGAAGGATACACTAGTGCAGCATTCTAGATCGAATGGGTATCTCGTAGAGAAATAAACGAAGAGGACCTTCATCTCAGTCCCTAAGGAGATGAACCAATGTATCCCAACAACGGTGCTCAGGTTGTCCCTTAGGTCAAACCCATGACCCTATGCATGTCTCCAAGATCTGAGGTAAGAACCAGAAATTTATCATGAACTCTTGTACTTAGTCCAAGAATTAAAGGTAGTAGTAAAGCTAGTCATCATAGTAGTGGAGCTAGTGTAACAAGTCAAACCCAGTTAGCAATATCGAGGCAGAATATTATGCAGTACACAATGGTGGATCCCAAATTGAGGATGCATGTGTTCAACGAAGAGAGGAATGACTACATAGAAAAGCATATTTTTATTTGTGAATAAATATAACAAGTAAATAGGGTATTCAATGATGATACAAAAATTGTGTAGCTAGTAACCACATTAAGGGACCACGCATTGCATTGGTTTATGCAATATCATTCCAATGCTCTTGAAAACTATCCCAGAACATTAGACAACATCAAAGAATATCCATTGAAGGAATTTAAGAAGAAAAAATTAGAGTCATAGTGCATTGTAGAGTGAAGGAGATTAAACAATCACAAAATGAGTATGTATGGGAATTTTATCAAAATTTCAAAGTATTGATGGATAGGTCGACCTTCCATATTCCTGATGCAAAACATAAAGAATGGGTTTATTACAATATTTCTAAACCCATATATCATATCCGTTTACATAGCAAAATATTACATTATAGTTAGATTCATTGGATATTGCTATGAAATTGGAAGTAACCTCCTTAAGAGAAACTAGAGTAGGGATAGATCAGCTGCAATTACAGTTAGTTGTGTTGATGATCTAGTTGTTTGACATTGCTAAAGGAAAAGAGAAGAAAAAAATGTTTTGGTGCATCACATGCATAAAGGAAGATCACCACAAAAAATGAATGCCTCAGACTTATAAAATATTTTTTGGAAAGGTCCTCGAATCCCTTTTCCACAGGTGGAGTAGTATGGTGTGAGATATGGAATTGTTTAGCGACTGATTGTTCTTTAAAACAAAAGTATGTGAGCACTTCCAAAAGTTTGTTTTGCAATTTTTGTAAATGTGGGACTTGATGAGAATGATTGCTACACACTAGATATCATGAGAGAGCACACTTCATACATATAGTGAGTCCAAGGGGAAGTTGCACCTGAAGGAGGGGTGCCAAAAACTAATAATCTGAACAAAGGTTACAATCAAGAAGAAAGAGGTGGATTTAGAGGTCAAGGAGGAGGGGAATCTGGTAGATATTTACTACCAATTATGTGCTACAACTAGGGATATCATGGACATTTTTGATGGTATTATCATAACATGTGTATGAAATGCACGTATTGTAGACAACAAGGTCATGATATGAACGATTATCCACTGCTAATCATGAAGTGGTAGGACAAAATGAACTAGAATAAAATTTAGAACCAAAAACATAATGTGCAAATGATCCCAATAGAAGAGCATGACAATAAATTGAGAATTTTAGTTGCCACACGCAATGAAGTAAGAAATGGAATTCACATGAAAAAACAAGCTAGTAGAATTGAACAATGGGTTGGAAAGCAACAACCCCACCATGATTGTTTGATTCTAGGAGGGAGAAAGATACATACAATCAAGCAAGAAAAAATTAGCTACAATCAAAATATATAGCATCAAATTCACAACCTACATATGACCAGCTCTCTTATATGATATGCCTCCAATATATGACTACACACTTGAATATAGGAAGATAGCATACACATGTAAGCTAAAATATTTTCTAAAGACCTGTCTAGAACTAATAAAAGATGAGACTGAATTAAACACATTGTGTAGGATTATAGACCAATGTGAAAAACATGAGAAAGCATCGGTCATATAATACACAATCAACCAGGTGCAGTGCAAAAGAAGGATGAGTAGAGAGTTTTGGTCGAGTGGGAAGACACGGGATTATGACATGGAGCACATCATATTACATCTAGTATTCAAATTAAATGTTCTCCCAAGACACACATGGGAAATTATGGGTAAAACAAGATTGAGTTATTCAACCATCTAGTTGAAGTTGTCAAATCAACATAGGATGATTCGAATGGGATAGTGACAAGAGTATCTTTTGATATTGATGGTGTCTGTAGTACAACCAACTTTGAATTGGTCAAGATAGTGGAAGATAAAAATCCTTACCTAGTGTTTCTTAGGATGGAATGTGATTTTACAAACCATCCTATTATTATTTAAATAAATGGGTATATGATATTTGAAGTAGACAACATGTGGATTACCATGTCATTGGATCCTAGAGAATGAAGAAGATATGAAGAGATGGTAAGGAATGCAAATCTAGATAATCTATACAATATGAATGCATGGATGGATACCTATGCAAATCCTAGTGTCGATGGAATATTCAACAATTGTAGTATCAAATCTTGTTTGACACACTCAGAAGCACATATGGAATATTACAAAAAAGCATGGATGAAGTATCTAGCAGAAAATGCTCACGCATCACTCATTCTTTGCAATTGATTGGAATTAAGGAATGTTATCCCCAAAATTATGATTTATTCATGAATATATAATCATTCATAAAATGATTTGAAGTACAGATTCTAGAACAACAAAGGATTATCTCGTTAGATGTCATGCTAAAAGTGAATCTGAATGATGGGGTGCATATAACGATAAGATCGATAATTGGCACAATCAAAAAGTTTGTTACATGTTAGATTTGGGATTGAATAGACTGTGCATAAGTACAGAAGGAAGGGCTTCCCCATAGACCATCTAACACAATGCATTATGACATGGACGTTAATACCAAATAAATATTGGAGACACTTATTTGTACATACTCTGGATACAATTCTTAATAGTTGGTACATAGAGTTTGAAGTGTGTAGAGGAACAACTGATTAGGAAGAGTTGGCCAAAAACTTTAAGGTAACTTTTATCCTTTGAGGATGAAGCTCCTTTAGTTGACTTAGTATTACAGGTTATCAAAGAGAATAAATTTGCATCAAAATATGTGGTGGGAACAGTTCCATTATGTAACATGCAGAGATCAATTGTGATTGTTGAATAAGAGTTATAATGTTATAATCTCTCTCAGGGAGATCAAGAGGATGAATATCCCTGAAATATGCAAATATTAGAAACTAAATGTGAGATCATGGTAGATGGACCTTATCGTGGATCTAACAATAATACACAATAGTTTAAGATGCGCAAAATGAACATTAGCATGGAGAAAAATCCCAAGATTGATAACATTGGGGATTACTAAAATGATGACACACTGGAAAATATTATTGGTTCAATGCATGAGCATCAAGATTTACTTCCAACTACATTTTTAGAGATTAAACGAATATCTAGAGATTTGGTTCAAATGAAAATTCCTTTGAACCTATAAGGAAAACCAGTTAACTAAAGGAAATATTAATTGAACCTAGACTACAAGCAAAAGGTGAAACCATAAATGTACAGAATGTTGGAAGATGGAATTATAGAACTTGTTTAAGAATAAAAAAGGATCAATCCAATGGTGGTCCATGACAAGAAGTCTAGCCAAATTAGAATTTTTGTAGATCTATGCAAGCTAAATTACGCTTGTTTGCATGATCCATTTCCCACAACTTTTACGAATGAGTTGTTAGATAATGTTGGAGGACATGACACATATTAATTTATAGATGGATTTTTATGGTATCACCAAATAAAAATTACACCGGAAGATAGACATAAGACAACCTTCAAGAAAGAATGAGGATCTTATCAATAAAGAGTGATGCCTTTTGGGATGAAGAATGCATGAACAATATTCTATGCAATAGTGGTTGCATCTTTCTAGGAGTTCATTCATAAATTTCTAGAAGTGTACTTGGATGACTAGATGGTGTTCATTTTATTGAAGAATGATATTGAGATTCTATGTTTGATGTTTGATAGATGCAGAAAATTCCACATTTCATTAAATTTGAAGAAGTTCATTTTTTGTGCCCCATTTGGTATTTTGTTGGGATGTGTGGTATGCAAGCAAGGTCTATTGGTGGATCTTGCAAAGATTATTTGTATTACTGATACTCCACCACCTACATTAGTGCAATAAATATGTTCTAAATTGGGTCATACATGATACTACAGGAATTTTATCAAGTGATATGCACATATCATCATCCCATTGGAAAAAAGGAGGCTAAAGTTTCAATGGAATGAAGAATGTTAGTAAAGTTTAGATACTTTAAAGTAGAAATTGGTGACTATGTGAATATTAAAGTTTCCATACTGGAACAAATATTTTCATGTGCATGTAGATGCTTCATCAATAACATTGGAAACATTTCTAAATAAAACAGGGAAGGATATCTAGATCACCCTATTGCATTTGCAAGCAAAAATTTGTCGACAACCAAACAAAATTACAAAACAACAGAGAATGAAGGGATCCCAATGGTATATGTACTAGAGAAGTATAGAAGTGATCTATTGTGATCATATTTCAATATGTATACATTTCGTTTTAAAAAGATATACGTGTTCCATAAACCAATGTTGGGGGGTGGGGGGTAAAGGGGATATGCATAAGGATAAATTGTTATTTCAAAAATATGACTTGGAAATGACTCTGAAGCTAGGATAGTTGAATGTTGAGCCTAGTCACCTATCGTGCATACTCACATGAGAAGATGTTGGAATCTTGGATGATTTCTGCACTTATTTGCAGTATAAATGGTTGATACGACTATTTTGTAATGATTTATTTGTTACTGCACAAAAGAGTATTTCCATATGACTTTATAGTTGTGCAGAAGAAGTAGTTATTTGTTAAGGTAATAGAATATTATCTTATAGCAAGAAACTTGTACATGTGAGACACATATGGTATTCTACTACAATGTGTATCAGAACATGAGAGGCCTATAATATTGTTAGAAGCAAATGGAGGGGTGGGGGGATGTCACTAAGTGGGAAAAGAAACAACATAGAAAATTTTTCATGGAGGAGTGTGGTGGTCTACTCCACATAAGGATGCTAAGGAATTTTTCCAATCCTTCGATATCTTCCAAAGAGTTGGAAGACCATGTAGAAGAGATGAGATGTCGTTTCTACCATAAGTCATGTTTTGGGCTTTTGATAAATGGGAAGTTGATTTTTTCGCCCAATAAATCCACTAACAAAAATATCAAGATAAAGATACATAATAACTACGACATATTATTTGAAAAAATGGGATGAAGAACCTACATGAGATTGTATCTCATAGAAAGCTACACAATTTTTGTTTCAAAATGTTGTGAAAATGTTTGGGTGTCCAAGGATTCTGATGAGTGATCAAGGGACTCATTTCCTAAATAATACAATTGTTTCTTTGGCATAGGAATCCCAAATTTGTCACCAGAAGAGGACACTCTATCATCCTCATAAAAATGGAATAGTAGAAACATTCAACAAGATCCTATAAAGTGAATTAATAAAGGTATGTAATGCAAACATAGATGAATGGGTTTTGAGGATTCCTGCAATGTTATGGGGATATTGTTAAACACACATAGTTAGTCAATAGGGGTTCACCTATAGATTTTTTGACATGCTTCTATGCAATATCCCTAAACACCGAACCAAATAGGTTTTACCCTATCCAGCAACACCTATGAAGAAGATGAAGTCTCACATGAGATGCTTGAGGGAGGGATGTAGGAAACATGTTTCTACAGAAGGAAGAGTACTTTCACATTTTTCTCACTCTATCATAGTTTCATTTGGGGATCCAGGATTTAAATGCATTAATCACAACATTTATTTATCATAATAAACATTGAACATCAAATCAACATGACTTTAACGAAGACATCAACATGCATTACCCCAGTAATCACCATAGAAGTTCGCTTCATTCAAATCTAGACAAGAAAATCATAGATCGCATCATTGTAGATTCAACATAAAATAAGACAAGAGTTCCATAATCATGTTTCGTCTTCTATTATATTCGAAAATCACAATACATACCTTCATCGATATCCTCAAACCAAAACATATTCATTCACAACTTACAAAACAAATCACAAAACATATCATATCATGATCTGAAAGATATGAGATGATTCCAAATATGATATACAAAAGATATCGGTGATGTTCCATGACCCCTCTAATATCCTACCTCTAAATATATTTATAGGCTTACACCATTAAAAAAAGGTCCACATAAGTTGACTCTGTAACTAACTAGGACCAAAACTCTAACTAATTCAACCAAGTGGACAACACTGATCAGTATATTTCCCTTGCACAACTTTACTTTTCCACTTATCGATATCCTCTTTATCATACTTTGTGCATCCTCTTTCCAACGCATATAGAACACATAATAAGAAATTAATAGGGAAGATGTCCTTTTTCTAGTATACAGCCAGGAGGCAGTGATGCTTATGGATTTTATTGTGTCAAGTTTGTGCATTGATGCATTCATATATCTCACGTAGTCTGACACAATATAGAGAATACTATAAAAGATAATGGAGATAGAAGAAAAGTGTTTTCTCACAGGTTTTCACCAATAGGCATAGAAAGTGCACGAAACAACATGGAATGATAGGAATATCAAGAAAAATAATCTCAAGGTAGGATAACTCATGCTGCTCTATCATAACAAGTTTATGGAGAATCCAAGTAAGCTCAAAATATATTGGTTGCTTCCTTATGTAATAAAATTTGTCACAAAGGTAGGAGCCTTTTAGATGGAGAAACTAAATGAGGAACCCGTATAATGACTTGTTAATGGAATTCAACTTAAAATAAAAATTGATAACTATCCTTCTGCATAATAAGAAGAATATGTGTGTGTGTGGTTGTAGAAGGGAAAAGAGAATGACATAGTGCAGAAAAAAGAATGTGTATAGAATAAGCTTTGTGTAAAATCCATAAATGAAAAAGAGGAAACACAACACAACAAATGCAAGAATCAACACTAGGATTTTGATGACAGAGACAAATATATACCAGATATTGGAAAGAACCAGACCTGGATTCATCGAGTAAGGGAAATAAAAGAAATCAACGAGGGTTAGAGAAATTAGTAATGAGTAATTGAGATGGGAAGTTGTAAATGGAAGGTCATGAGTTCAAATCTCCCATGGATACTTACTTACAAATAAAGAGAAACAAAATAAGAATTGTGCATGAATATGGATTGGACAAGAAACACGGAGCTATAAAATAAGATGGAAGGTGAAAAGTGAAGGGAATAGTCCATTGAAGTATTTGAAGCTGAGAAGAGGAAAAATACAATAGAGTAGAGTTGTAGAATATAAATAAATTGCAGGGAGTAATGGCACCGCCAAAGAAAGAAGGATTTGTATCCATGAAGAACATGCACACAAAGAAGTCATCAACATTCACAGAAACGCTGAGGGTCAGAACATCAGAATCTTATCTACTAAATTTTACAAGGGACTATGAACCACCACGAAAGATGAATGAAATACAAATTAATCTACCTAGGGCCCCAAAGTATATCTTCGAGAAACTCAAGACCCCACTAGAGGTAATATTGTGGGGAAATCAGTTGGGAACAAATTGAGAGGTCTTAAGTATGTGAACCATGACATTACAAAGGAAAAAAAATCCATCTCTAAAAAGGGAAAACTTTTTTACAATAAAAACCACTATATATTCATTGATCATCATAGTAAATCATCAATAATGAGTGATCAGCTTATAGTGTGCAGGAATACTAAATTTGATGGAAATTCCACACTTGGGTAGAAGTCCAGAGATAAATAACTATGTACAACTTCTTTTGGCCTGTGTACAAGGAGTATTCATGTGTTTGGACAAGCCATTGTATATTAACATTCAACTTATCAAACAAATCCAATAGCTTTTAATAGAAAGGGAGTACCCGACACTATTATTTACGTACACCATTCCATTATGCTTGAATGTTTATTTTAATTGAATTGGTTGCATGGAGGGAAACAAAAGACAAAAATTTGATGGATGTTGTGCAGAATCCATGTTTGGAATGTAGATATGGTATTTTGTGGCATACAACCAACATGTAATTTCCCTACCATGAAACATTGTTCAATTTTTGGCCACTTTTAAACCTTCGTCTAGTGACACCCAATCTATCCCAAATCCACTCAAATGATTTCGAATTCTTTTTGGAATTCCTTGATGTATATTATAACATACTAATTCATCTATAGGACACTCAAATAATTTCTAAAGTCATTTATAACTTGCATTAATTAAGGGGGAAAGAAAGGGAAAAAAACTAATGAATTCAGTGTTGAAACCCCTGATTAGTCATTGGATTGTTGGACTCCAAAACACTATACATACCTCCCTAATTTCTTAATAGGTGTTAGGAATCTATAAAGGACTCCATTAAAAACCCAAATTCATCATTAATTATGATCAATGGATGAATAGTGCACCCCATCAAATAGAGAGTTGTGGCACTAAACATTGCTTCAGTAATATAGACCATAGACATGAAAATTGTTGCATAATTTTTTTACAAATGCCCAAGGGGAATACATATATTAAATTGGTGATATAAATTACAATATTATCTTCTCTAATAGAGGAAAAAATCATAGTAATACCAATACATAAAATATTCACAACTTCACCAAAATATCCACAAGAAATTATAAGGGAAACTAGCTTGAATAATTAGATTGCTTGTAATTTTTACATGGTAGGAATGAGATTTAAAGATGTGGATCTAATATGATGTTCAACATAGTACCATACATATTAAAATACATCATTGTATTCAATAAATTACCCTTCACATGTTTTATGCATCCATCAATGCGTCATCTCTACTAGAACCATTGTCATTGACAAGAGAATATGAGAACAAAAAGTAGGAAGAGTTATATGATATTGTTCAATTTTGATTCATAACATGATATACAATCCAAGAATATCCTCACATTACAAGAATTTGACAATGCATGAGAAAAACAATGAAAAGAGGCAAAATTGACACAAACAAATGATGCCAATAACCAAATTTTATATTATAGTCCAACATGTAAACATGTATGGAAGATCATTATATTACAATAGGAGAAAAAAATTATCCTTTGGATTCATTCCAATGGAATACATGTGGCAGGCTTACATTGGACCTCAAAACAACCCTTGGTTGACCAATAGGATCCCAAGTCACCTCAAAAAATCATGAATGCCTCATCTGAATTTTGGGATGGCATCGGTAGTCATAAATGAAGGTGGAACATGAGTGGTGGAGTGCATGGTCGAGTGGGAGTGTCTCTACGCAGTCCAAAAGGGCCAAAAGAAATAAAAACAACCAAATACAATGCATGAGCACCCCTAGTTAACCTAGATCTGTGATTTAAGGAGTGGGAGAACCCCAAGGGACCAAATGGTCATAATTTCGACATTGGAATCCGATCACTAGGGGAATTCACGGACATAGGGGGTTTGGTACCTTACTATGGATGATATGCAAATATGGAAAGGATGCAGAAAATAATTTATAAAGAACGAACGAGATGGGAATGATGAGAAACGACAAAAATATGACAATATACAAGATCAAAGTATTGTGTAGTGGAAAAATATTTTGGATCAGTGGGAAGAGGATTATGGATAAGATAGAAGGGAGGCATAGTGAGTGTGATGAAAGATACACTAGTGTAGCATTCCAAATTGGATGGGAATCTCATAGAGAAATAAAGGAAGAGGATATTCATCTCAATTCCTAAGGAGATGAACCATTGTATCCCAGCAATGGTGCTAAGGTTGTCCCTTGGGTCAAACCCATGATCCTATGCATGTCTCCAAGATCTGAGGTAAGAACCAAAACATTATCATGAACTCTTGTAGTTAGTGCAAGAATTAAAGGTAGTAGTAAAGCTAGTCATCATAGTAGTAGAGCTAGTGTAACAACTCAAACCCAATTAGCAATATTGAGGCAGAATATTGTGCAGTACACAATGGTGGATCACACATTGAGGATGCATGTGTTTAGTGAAGTGAGGAATGACTACCTAGAACAACATATTTTTATTTGTGAATAAATATAACAAGTAAAGAGAGTATTCGATGATGATACAAAAATTGTGCAGCTAGTAACCACATTAAGGGACCATGCATTGTGTTGGTTTATGGAATATCATTCCAATGCTCTTGCAAACTATCCTAGAACATTAGACAACATCAAAGAAGCTCCATTGAAGTAATTTAAGAAGAAAAAATTAGAGTCATAGTGCATTGTAGAGTGAAGGAGATTAAACAATCACAAAATGAGTATGTATGGGACTTTTATCAAAATTTCAAAGTATTGATGGATAGGTTGACCTTCCATATTCCTGATGCACAATATAAAGAATGGTTTATTACAATATTTCTAAAACCATATACCGTATCCATTTACACAACAAAATATTACATTATAGTTAGATTCATTGGATATTGCTATGAAATTGGAAGCACGGGAACTTCACTTAGTGAACCTCTCACATAGCACATGCGATCGTGGGATATTAAAGAATACCCTTATTTTACAGAGATATTGACCCAAACTCCTTTTGTTGAAACCCCCTCCCAATACTTAAAACCTCCTCCCCATCCCTTTTTATACCTCAATCCTTATAAACCACCCTACCTACCCCCACCTTAAACCCCTCATCCCCCCAATACCTACAATTTATTGGTTCAATTTTTGATAATTTTAAAACCCACAATATGAGCTAACGTGATAGGATATTGGTCAACAAGTGAATCCCATGTGATTGGAAGTAACCCCCTTAAGAGAAACTAGAGTAGGGATAGCTCAGGTGCAATTACAATTAGTTGTGTTGATGATCCAGTTGTTGGTCATTGCTAAAGGAAAAGAGAAGAACAAAATGTTTTGGTGCATCACATGCATAAAGGAATATCACCACAAAAAATGAGTGCCTCACACTTAGAAACTATTTTCTAGAAAGATCCTCGAATCCCTTTCCCATGGGTGGAGCAGTATGGTGTGAGATATGGAATTTTTTAGCGGCTGATTGTCCTTTACTACAAAAGTATGTGAGCACTCCCAAAAGTTTGTTTTGCAAGTTTTTTAAATGTGGTACATGATGAGAAGGATTGCTGCACACTATATATCATGAGAGAGCACACTTCAGACATATAGTGAGTCCAAGGGGAAGTTGCACCTGAAGGAGGGGTGCCAAAAACTAATACTCTAAAAAAAGGTTACAATCAAGAAGAAAGAGGTGCATTCAGACGTCAAGGAGGAAGGGAATCTGGTAGATATTTAGTTCCAATTATGTGCTACAACTGGGGATATCATGGACATTTTTCATGGGATTATCATACCATGTGTATTACATGCACGTATTGTAGACAACAAGGCCATGATATGAACGATTATCCACTACTAATCACGAAGTGGTGGGACAAAAATGAACTCGAATAAAATTTAGAACCAAAAACAGAATGTACAAATGATCCCAATAGAATAGCAAGCCAATAAACCGAGAATTTTAGCTGCCACATGCAATGAAGTAAGAAATGGAATTGACACGGAAAAACAAGCAAGTAGAATTGAACAATGGGACATAAAGCAACAACGCCACCTCCATTGTTCGATTCTAGGAGGGAGAAAGATACATACAATCAAGCAAGGAAAAATTAGCTACAATCAAAATATATAGCATCAAATTCACAACCTACATATGACCAGCTCTCTTATATGATATGCCTCCAATATATGACTACACACTTGAATATAGCAAGATAGCATAGACATGTAAGCTAAAATATTTTCTAAAGACTTGTCTAGAACTAATAAAAGATGAGATTGAATTAAACACATTCTGTAGGATTATAGACCAATGTGCAAAAAATGAGAAAGCATTGGTCATACAATACACGATCAACCACGTGCATTGCAAAAGAAGGATGAGTAGAGAGTTTTGGTCGAGTGGGAAGACATGGGATTATTACATGGAGCACATTATATTACATCTAGTATTCAAATAAAATTTTCTCCCAAGACACACAGGGGAAATGATGGGTAAACCAAGATTGAGTTATTCAACCATCTAGTTGAAGTTGTCAAATCAACATAGGATTGTTCGAATTGGGATAGTGACAAGAGTATCTTTTGATATTGATGGGGTCTGTAGTACAACCAACTTTGAATTGGTCAAGATAGTGGAACATAAAAATCCTTACCTAGTGTTTCTTAGGATGGAATTCGATTTTACAAACCATCCTATTATTATTTTAAAAAATGGGTAGATGATATTTGAGGAAGACAACATGTGGATTACCATGTCATTGGATCCTAGAGAATGAAGAATATATGAAGAGATGGTAAGGAATGCAAATCTAGATAATCTGTACAATATGAATGCATGGATGAATACCTATGTAAATCCTAGTGTCGATGGGATGGTCAACTATTGTAGTATCAAATCTTGTTTGTCACACTCAGAATCACATATGGAATCTTACAAAAAAGGATGGATGAAGTATCTAGCAGAAGATGCTCATCCATCACTCATTCTTTGCAATTTATTGGAATTGAGGAATGTTATCCCCAAAGTATGATGGGTTCATGAATATATAATCATTCATAAAATGATTTGAAGTACAGACTCTAGAACAATAAAGGATTATTTCCTTAGATGTCATGCTGAAAGTGACTTTGAATGATGGGGTGTGTATAACGATAAGATCGATAATTGGCACAATCCAAAAATTGTTGCATGTTAGATTTGGGATTGAATACACTATGCATAAGTACATAGGGAAGGGATTCCCCATAGAACATCTAACACAATGCATTATGACATGGACGTTAATACCAAAGAAATATTGGAAACACTTATTTGTACATACTCTGGATACAATTCTGAATAGTTGGTACATAGAGTTTGAAATGTGCAGAGGAACAACTGATTGGGAAGAGTTGGCCAAAAAATTTAAGGTAACTTTTATCCTTTGAGGATGAAGCTCCTTTAGTTGACACATTATTACAGGTTATCAAATAGAATAAATTTGCATCAAAATATGTGGTGGGAACAGTTCCATTATGTAACGTGCAGAGGTCAATTGTGACGGTTGAATAAGTGTTATAATGTTATAATCACTCTAAGGGAGATAGAGAGGATTAATATCCATGAAATATGCAAATATCAGAAACTGAATGTGAGATCATGGTTGAAGGACCTTATCTTCAATCTAGCAATAATACAAAGTAGTTGAAGATGCGTAAAAGTGAACATTAGCATGGAGAAAAATCCCAAGATTGAGAACATTGGGGATTACTAGAATGATGACACGTTGGAAAATATTACCGGTTCAATGCACGAGCATCAAGATTTACTTCCAACTACATTTTTAGAGATGAAAGGAATATCTAGATATTTGGTTCAAATGAAAATCCCTTTGAACCTATAAGGAAAACCAGTTAACTAGAGGAAATATTAATTGAACCTGGACTACAAGCAAAAGGTGAAACCATAAATGTATAGAATGTTGGAAGATGGAATTATAGAACTTGTTTAAGAATCAAAATGGATCATTCCAATGGTGGTCCAGGACAAGAAGTCTAGAAAAATTATAATTTGTGTAGATCTATGCAAGCTAAATTACGCTTGTTTGCATGATCCATTTCCCACAACTTTTATGAATGAGTTGTTAGAGAATGTTGGAGGACATGAAGCATATTAATTTATAGATGGATTTTTATGATATCACCAAATAAAAATTACACAGGAAGACAGACATAAGACAACCTTCGATATAGAATGAGGATGTTATCAATAAAGAGTAATTCCTTTTGGGATGAAGAATGCATGAACAATATCTATACAATAGCGGTTGCATCTTTCTACGAGTTCATTCATAAATTTATAGAAGTGTACTTGGATGACTAGATGGTGTTTAGTTTTTTGAAGAATGATATTGAGATTATATGTTTGATGTTCGATAGATGCAAACAATTCCACATTTCATTAAATATGAAGAAGTGCATTTTTTGTGCACCATTAGGTATTTTGTTGGGATGTGTGGTATGCAAGCAAGGTATATTGGTGGATCTTACGAAGATTATTTTTATTACCAATATTCCACCACCTACATTAGTGCAATAAATATGCTCTACATTGGGTCATACATGATACTACATGAATTTTATAAAGGGGTATGCACATATCATAGTCCCATTGGAAAAAAGGAAGCTAAAGTTTCAATGGAATGAAGAATGTTAGTAAAGTTTAGATACTTTAAAGTAGAAATTAGTGACTATGCCAATTTTGATGTTTCCATACAAGAACAAATATTTTCATGTGCATGTATATGCTTCATCAATGACATTGGAAACACTTCTAATTCAAACAGGGGAAGCATATCTACATCACCCTATCGCATTTGCAAGCAAAAATTTGTCGACAACCACACAAAATTACAAAACAACAGAGAATGAAGGGCTTCCAATGGTATATGTACTATAGAAGTATAGAAATGATCTATTGTGATCATATTTCAATATGCATACATGTCATTTTGAAAAGAGATACATGTTCCATAAACCAATGTTGGGGGGTGGGGGGAGGGGGTGAAGGGGATATGCATAAGGCTAAATTGTTATTTCAAAAATATGACTTGGAAATGACTCTGAAGCTAGGATAGTTGAATGTTGAACCTGATCACCTATCATGCATACTCACATGAGAAGATGTTGGAAACTTGGATGATAGTATTTCAGATGTGCACTTATTTGTAGTATAAATGGTTGATATGACTATTTGCAATGATTTATTTGTTATTGCACACAAGAGTATCTGCATCTGACTTTATAGTTGTGCAGAAGAAGTAGTTAGTTGTTAAGGTAATAGAATATTAGCTTATAGAAAGAAACTTGTACATGTTAGACACATATGGTATTCTGTGACAATGTGTATCAGAACATGAGAGGCCTATAATATTGTTAGAAGCAAATGGAGGGGTTGGGGGATGTCACTATGTGGGAAAATAAACAACATAGAAAAATTTTCATGGAGGAGTGTGGTGGTCTACTCCACATAAGGATACTAAGGAATTTTTCCATACCTTCGATATCCTCTAGAGAGTTGGAAGACCATCTAGAAGAGATGAGATGTCGTTTCTACTATAAGTCATGTTTTGGGATTTCGATAAATGGGAAGTTGATTTTTTTCTCCCAATAAATCGACTAACAAAAATATCAGGAGAAAGATACATAATCACTACGACATATTATTTGACAAAATGGGATGAAGCAGAACCTACATGAGATTGTATGTCATAGATAGCTACATGATTTTTGTTTCAAAATGTTGTGAAAATGTCTGGGTGTCCAAGGATTCTGATGATTGATCAAGGGACTCATTTCCTAAATAATACAATTGTTTCTTTGTCATAGGAATTCCAAATTTGTCACCAGAAGAGGACACTCTATCATCCTCATAAAAATGGAATAGTAGAAGCATTCAACAAGATCCTATAAAGTGAATTGACAAAGGTATGTAATGTAGACATAAATGAATGGGTTTTGAGGATTCCTACAATGTTATGGGAATATTGTTGAACACACAGAGTCAGTCAACAAGGGTTCACCTATAGATCTGTCAACACCCTTCTACGCAATCTCCCTAAACACTAGACCAAATAGGTTTTACCCTATCCAGCAACACCTATGAAGCAGATCAAGTCTCACATGAGATGCTTGAGGGAGGGATGTAGGAAACATGTTTCTACAGAAGGAAGAGTACTTTCGCATTGTTCTCACTCTATCACAGTCTCATTTGGGGATCTAGGACTTAAATTCATTAATCACAACATTTATTTATCATAATAAACATTTAAAATCAAATCAACGCGACTTTAACGAAGACATCAACATGCATTACCCCAGTAATAACCATAGAACTTCGCATCATTCAAATCTAGACAGGAAAATCATAGATCACATCATTGCAGATTCAACATAAAATAAGACAAGTGTTCCATCATCAGGTTTCATCTTCTATTATATTCGAAAATCACAATACATACCTTGGTTGAAATCCTCAGACCAAAACATATTCATCCATAGATTACAAAATAGATCACACAACATATCATATCATGATTTGGAAGATACGAGATGATGCCAAAGATGAGATACAAAAGATATCCATGATGTTCCATGACCCCTCTAATATCCTACCTCTAAATATATTTATAGGCTTACACCATTAAAAAAAGGTCCACGTAAGTTGACTCTCTAACTAACTAGGACCAAAACTCTAACTAATTCAACCAAGTGGACCACACTGATCAGTATATTTCCCTTGCACAATTTTACTTTTTTGCTTATCGATATCCTCTTTATCGTACTTTACGCATCCTCTTTCAAAGACATATAGAACAAATAATAAGAAATTAATAGGGAAAATGCCCTTTTTCTAGTATACAGCCAGGAGGAAGTGATGCTTATGGATTTTATTGTGTCAAGTTTGTGCATTGATGCATTCATAGGTCTCACATAGTTTGACACAATATAGAGAATACTATCAAAGATAATGGAGATAGAAGAAAAGTGTTGTCACCGGTTTTCACCAATAGGCGTAGAAAGTGCACGAAACAACATGGAATGATAGGAATATCAAGAAAAATAAGCTCAAGGTAGGATAACTCATGCTGCTCTATCATAGCAAGTTTATGGAGAATCGAGGTAAGTTCAAAATGTATCGGTTGCTTCCTTATGTAATAAAATTTTTCACAGAGGTAGGGGCCATTTAGATGGAGAAACTAAATGAGGAACCCGTAGAATGACTTGTTAATGGAATTCAAATTAAAATAAAAATTTATAAGCATCCTTCTGCATAATAGGAAGAATATGTGTGTGTGTGTTTTAGAAGGGAAAAGAGAATGACATAGTGCAGAAAAAAGAATGTGTATAGAATAAGCTTTGTGTAGAAACAATAAATGGAAAAGAGGAAACACAACACAACAAATGCAAGAATCAACATTGGGATTTTGATGACATAGACAAAAATATACCAAATATTGGAAAAAACTAGACCTGCATCCATCGAGTAAGGGAAATAAAAGAAACCCACGGGGGTTAGAGAAATTAGTAATGAGTAATTGAGATGCGAAGTTGTAAATGGAAGGTCATGAGTTCAAATATCCTATGGGTACTTAATTACAAATAAAGAGAAACAAAATAATATTTGTGCATGAAGATGGATTAGACAGGAAACACAGAGCTATAAAATAAGATGGAAGGTGAAAAGAGGAGGGAATAATCCATTGAAGTATTTGAAGCTAAGCAAAGTAAAAGTGAAATAGAGTAGAGTTGTAGAATATGAACAAATTGCAAGGAGTAATCGCACCACCCAAAAAAAGAAGGATTTGTATCCATGGAGAATATGCACACAAAGAAGTCATCAACATTCATAGAAATGCTAAGGGTCAGAACATTAGAATCTTATGCACTAAAGTTTCCAAGGGACTATGCACCACCACGAAAGATGGATGAAAGACAAATTAATCTACATAGGGCCCCGAAGTATATCTTCGAGAAACTCAAGACCCCACTAGAGGTAATAGTGTGGGGAAATCAGTTGGGAACAAATTGAGAAGTCTTAGGTATGTGAACCATGACATTACAGAGGAAAAAAAATCCATCTCTAAAAAGGGAAAACTTTTTTACAATAAAAACCACTCTAGATTCATTGATCATCATAGTAAATAATCAATAATGAGTGATCAACTTATACTATTGAGGAATACTAAATTTGATGGAAATTGCACACTTGGGTAGAAGTCCAGAGATAAATAACTATGTACAACTTCTTTTGGCCTGTGTACATGGAGTATTCATGTGGTTGGACAAGCCATTGTATATTAACATTCAACTTATTGCACAAATCACAGAGCTTCCAATAGCAAGGGAGTACCCGACACTATTATTTAAAAATAAAAAGCATTACAAAAACAATAGAAAAAAATATGAGGCACACCAAGCAAAGTGGGGATTGGATGTGGAAAACATCATTGATTACATAGTTAAGATTGCAATGTAAGTGATGGATTGCAAGTTGTTCAGTAAAAAGTCATAAAAATGAGGTGGAAACAGAGATTATAGAATTAACAATGAAATGCATAGATGTAAAACAAATAAAGTGGGAAAAATTATAGTAAATAAATTCTAGGAGAATTGCAAATATGCAGAATACAAACATACACCATTCCATTATGCTTCAATGTTGATTTTAACTGAATTAGTTGCATGGAGGGAACCAAAAGACAAAAATTTGATGGATGTTGGGAATAATCCATGTTTGGAATGTAGATATGGTATTTTGTGGCATACAACCAACATGTAATTTCCCTACCATGAAACATTGTTCAATTTTTGGCCACTTTTAAACCTTCGTCTAGTGACACCCAATCTATTCCAAATCCAGTCAAATGATTTTGAATTATTTTTTGGAATTCCTTGATGTATATTATAACATCCTAATTCATATACTGGACACTCAAATACTTTCTAAAGTAATTTATAACTTGCATTAATTAAGGGGGAAAGAAAGGGAAAAATACTAGTGAATTCGGTGTTGAAACCCCCGATTAGTCATTGGATTGTTGGACTCCAAAACACTATATGGACCTCCCTAATTTCTTAATAGATGTAAGGAATGGAGAAAGGACTCCATAAATAACCCAAATGCATCATTAATTATGATCAATGGATGAATATTTCACCCCATCAAATAGAGAATTGTGGCACTAGACATTGCTTCAGTAATGTAGACCATAGACATGAAAATTGTTGCATACAATTTTTACAAATTCCCAAGGGGAATACATATATTAAATTGGTGATATAAATTACAATATGGTCTTCTCTAACAAGGGAAAAATTCATATAAATACCAATACATAAAAGATTTATAACTTCACCACAATGTCCACAAGAAATTATAAGGGACACTGGCTCAAATAATTAGATTACTTGTAATTTTTAAATGGTAGGCATGAGATTTCATGATGTGGATCTAATATGATGTTCAACATAGTATCATACATATGAAAATACATCAATGTAATCAATAAAGTACCCTTCACATGTTTTATGCATCAATCAATGCGTCATCCATACTAGAACCATTGTCATTAACAAGAGAATATGAGAACAGAAAGTAGGAAGAGTTATATGATATTGTTCAATTTTGATTAATAACATGATCTACAATCCAAGAATATCCTCACATTACAAGAATTTGACAATGCATGAGCAAAACAATGAAAAGAGGAAAAATTGATACAAACAAATGATGCCAATAACCAAATTTTATATTATAGTCCAACATGGAAACATGTATGGAAGATCATTATATTACAATAGGAGAAAAACATTATCCTTTGGGTTCATTCCAACGGAATACATGTGGCAAGCTTACATTGGACCTCAAAACACCCCTAGGTTGACCAATAGGATCCCAAGTCACCTCACAGAATCATGAATGCCTCATCTGAATGCTGGGATGACATGGGTAGTCATAAATGAAAGTGGACCATGAGTGGTGGAGTGCATGGTGGAGTAGGAGTGGCTCTAGGCAGTCCAAAAGGTCCAAAATAAATAAAAACAACCAAATACAATGCATGAGCTCCCCTAGTCAACCTAGATCTATGATTTAAGGAGTGGAAGAACCCCAAGTGACCAAATTTCATAAATGAGGGTGCCTTATCTCCCTGTTAACCAAAGTGAGGGAATTGGGTGTCATTAATGGTCCAAAACCCCCGAACAACCTTAGGAAAACATCATAGACCATGGTTTGGACCATCTAGCATAGGTAAAAATAAGTGAGACTATGATCCTAGGTGGTATAATGTTCTAAAACCCACCCTTAATCCCGACCTTAGTATAACCAAATCAATATTGAGGACTTGGAATCATATTGAAATCATATTCTTAAGAACATAGTCCTTACATTGGAGAAGGTCCAAAAAAAAGGAATCTAGAAGGTCAAGATAGTATTTCTTATGCATGAATCATATTGAAATCTAGAAGAATTTATTCTATTACTAGAATAGTAATTCTTAGGAGTGAATCATATTGAAATCTACATGCATTTATTCTATCAGTGCTCTTTCACTATTCAAGTGTAGAAAGATGTGGAATCTTATTTAGGATTGCAAGGACTATGGTCCAAATAATTCTCCACAACATCAAAGAGTGGTTTGAAGATTGTATTTTAATTTCTCTTTAAAATACAAAATTTTGTGAAGAAAAAAAATTATCAAATGAATTCTCAAAAAATCATAACTTTCCATCACCATTAATTATTCTTGTAAATGCATTAAACTCTATCATATCACAAAAATACTTTTAAAAAGAATACTAAGTTTATCACAAACTACATCATAATCACAAAAATACAATAAAAAAATATTACTTATGAATTTTGAACCAACCATAATTGTAACTTAAAAAAATACACAAATCAAAGTTGATTCCGAAAGTAATCCCAAGCTCAACCAGTAACTACACTACAATTTGACCAAAACCAAAATAAAGCACTAAAATAAATACAAAAAAAGTTGTGTAAAAGACCAATCAAGTACCTCTGATATTTCCGTCCATTGCTTCTTCCTGCTTCCTCCTCCTCCGTGCGGTATTCACCTTCAACTGCTTATTATGTAGACAATAAAATGATATTTATAAAGTAAAGATTACATACCTATATATAGATTTATGCCTAGCCCCAAGGGTTAGCTTAACTGGTAAGACATGTACACACTCTCTGGTAAGACATGTACACACTTCCATGGTTAGAAAAGGAAACACAATAACGAAAGGATCCGTTGTTTAAAAAATAAAATAACATAACCAAAGGAAAGCACTAAAATAAATACAAAAAAGCTGTTCAGAGGATGTTTAAAAGACCAATCAACTACCTCTGATATTTCCGTCCATTGCTTGTTCCTGCTTCCTCCTCCTCCGTGCGGTATTCACCTTCAACTGCTTATTATGTAGACAATAAAATGATATTTATAAAGTAAAGATTACACACTATATTTAGATTTATGCCTACTCTCGGAGATTTGGGCCGGATTCCATCATTTATGATTTGTTACCGAATTGCTTTGTTCCAAGTCCCATTCCTTCAAGTTTTTATTACAGTAGTTTGTTAAAAGTAGACAGATTAAATTTTATTTAAATTTTTTGGCATATTTTTATTTTAATTCCTAGGCTTTAAATAATTTTTATGGCCGGTTTATGCTCCAATTAAAATATTTAAAAATAAAATTTACTTTAAATATTTTAAAACAAATTTTTATTTTAATTTATAAAATTTAATTTTTTAGTTTTCAATAAATTAAAATATTTAAAAGAAATTATAATGAAAATGTCTATAAGTTAAATAAAATTGTAAAGTGTTATCAAATTTTATGTTTTATTTTTATAACTATAATAATAATAATTTATTTTTAAGGTCATCACCAAGGAAAACACCAATTTGATGTATAAAACCCTTTTTTGGGGATAATGACCCCTCTAAAAAGTAACCTAAAAAAATATACACACTACCTTTTTAAAGACTACCTCTAAATTTGAATCTTAATAATTTTTATTTATTTATTTATTTAAATAAATTTATACTTTAAAAAAAATTATTTTTCTTACATTTATCTAACTATATTCCTTTTACCTTATATGCTCTATTGGGATAACTATTTTTTATTAATTAAATATATTTTTAACTTTAAAATTTTTAGTTTTTCTTATGTTTAAGAAACACTATTCGTGTTACCTTATATATATTTTGTGTTGGGATAACTATGGCATTTTAATAACGACCTCGACGATATTTTTGGTTGACTTGTTGATTGAGTGGTTAACCAGGGTAGATCCAAATCCTAGGCTCTATCAAGCGTCTAGTGGGATAAAATCTCTTCGTAGGTATCCATTGATTTGATTCAAACCAAAAGACACATCTTTTTATTTAAGGTCCACATATAATATTTAATATTATTTATGGCCCACATATAATATTTATTATTATTTTTTATTTTGTTATGAACTAACATTACAACATTTCCCCATACATGGTTTTAAAACCATATGCAAGGCCCTCCTACAACCATGGGTTGTTTAGGAGGCCTTGCACATGGTCTTAAAACCATTTGCAAGGCCCTCCTAAACCATGTACAATAAAATTATGGGTTGTTTAGGAGGCATTGCACATGGTTTTCAAACCATGTGCAAGGCCCTCCTAAACCGTGTACAATAAAAGGATGGGTTGTTTAGAAGGCCTTGCACATGGTTTTAAAACCATAAACCATGTGCATGGTTTTAAAACCGTAGTCTTATGCACATGGTTTTAAAACCATGCACATGGTTTATGGTTTTAAAACCATGTGCAAGGCCAACATTTTTTATTATTTTGTTAAGTGAAAACATTACAACCTCTCCCCCATATTGTGTTTTTTTCCTCACCCATATTTATTTTTTTAGCGATGATTAAATTTTTACTTTTTTATTGTTTTGTTAGGTAGGAAGATTACAACATCTCCCCATATTAGGTTTTTTTTCTCGCCAACATTTATTTTGGCGTATAATTAAAAAATAATTTTTTATTAATAACGTAACTTTACATAAAGTTATGTAACGTTACAAGATCTCCCCATACTGGGCTCTAGAGCGCCTCTCAGGGCAACAAATTTTAAGATGAGCACGCATCATGGAGGTAGCTACAACACTAACTATATTTTAATGCTCGCGTTTCCATTAGAAGTAGTTAGTTGTTACTTAAAAGTGTTAAACGTTTTTAATAAATAACAAGCATTTTGTATTTTCTGATTTTTTATATCAATGGCTATGATATTTCTTAAAATGATATGTCAATGGAAAAAAAAATGGTTTAGCATTACTTTTTTAAATATAAATTTTAAATTATATTTAATTAAAATAATTTTCGTTTATTTAATCTTAAAAAAAAGTTCTACTGGCACTTAATGCTAAAAGGGTTGGTGCCTAAGCGACTAGTTGGTGACTTAGTGCTAGAATCTAGGTTCGCTCACTGTGCGTCAACAAATGGTTTTGTTGCCGTGACCGAGACCAGGATCTCCATCTTCAGGAAAAGTGGCGGCTAGCTAATGGTCTCGTGGAGGACAATGACCTAGGAGATAGACCAATGGTTAGAAGACAATAAATTCAAATTTGCCAAAAACCAAAACAAGCACACAAATCTCAGCGTGAAAGAGTGGTTGGGAAGGTACGTATCTTCAGATCTACATGAAATTTTCTCTGCAGAATTTTGAATAATATCGACAGAGTTGCTTTTGAGTTTCTTTTAGAAGAATCTGAAATTTTGTGTTATTGTGCCAAGAGATTGGACCCTTGAATTGATCCAACAAGTAAATATTGTATGCAACTAAATTTTCCACACAGTAGAATTTTTGTCAGATAGTGTGTTGAAGGGTTATGTTGTAGAATTTTCCATAGATTACAACCAATCATACAATACTGTTGAAACAATGTTCTTTAAAGGAATACATAGAGAATATTTGAGATGTTTATCCACCTAAATCAAGATGTTGTTGTGTGATAAAGGAATTTTGACATTGAAATATGTTAGATTTTTAATGGCTATACAAGATCTAAAACATTTGTCATCATAACCATAAGCAGAGGATCATTGAAATAAAGACAAGTACAACACCACAAGAGAACACAAATATTTTCCTCGAGGAAACCACAAGGGAGAAAACCCCTCAAAACTTCCTCAGTATAGAATTTGACCAAGAACAGTGTAAAACCCTAGCAACAAGAATAGTTGCTCATCTTCCACAATAGATTCTTTCTCTCTCTCTCTCTCTCTCTCTCTCTCTCTCTCTCTCTCTCTCTCTCTCTCTCTCTCTCTCAAGCGCAATACATGAGTGTGTGATATGTACAGATGAAGGGGAGCAGCTCCCTATTTATATTCTTCATTTGACTTCACCTATAGCCTAATAGGGACGACTTGTCTATCAAGACACTTAAAATAAAATTTATTACAATGACACTTGGGTACTATTGGCCCGACTTACATTTAGAGGATTAAATTGATTCTTTCAATGACTATTACAATACCAAACTCATCTCCTGAAGAAGGAACACAATCAATACATCTCGAATATCTTCTGAAGTTACAATACTTCAACACTCCCTCTTAACTAGGAAGGTATTCAACCACAGTAGCAACGCCTACAACATCTATACAACTAACTAGTTAATCTCTATATGTCATAAGAAGTTTTGGAACATCATCATATGTCTTGATCATCGATCTCAGTTGTATCATCTTCTGGAATATCAGTATGTAAATACTAAATCATCTTATGTACATGTTGAATCATCTTCTATCAGTATATAAATACTGAATTATCTTCTAAATCATCTTCTGTAGTATCAGTATGTGGATATTAAATTGTCTGAATCATCTTCTGTAGCATCAATATGTGAATACTGAATCATCTTCTGTCACATCAGTATATGAATACTAAATCATCTTCTTTGATATCAGTATGTGGATGTTGAATCATCTTCTGCCACATCAGTATGTGAATACTGGAACATCTTCTGCCCCATCAGTATGTGAATACTGAAACATCATTTGCAACATCAGTATGTAAATACTGAAAACATCACCATCATCATTAGTATGTAAATACTAGAACATCATCATTTGCATCATGAGTATGCAAGTAATAAAACATCATCATCTGCATCATCAGTACGTAAATACTGAAACATCAACATATGCATCATCAATATGTAAATACTAAAACAACAACAACAACATTAGCATGTTAGTGTTAAAGCAACATCATCAATAAATGCTATATCATCATCTGCATTATCAGCATAGAGATGTTCGAACATCATCATCAACATAAAAATGTTGAAACAACATCATCATCATCAACATAAAGTGTTGTGACTTCAACCACATCAACATTATTAGCACAGGGTGCTCGAAATGCAACCATATCAACATCATCAACACAAGGCATTGGGGCAATAACCACATCATTAGCATCAACATACAAATGTTGAATCAACATCATCATCAATATCAACATACAAATATTGAAATTACCTCACCATCATTAGTATACAAATACTAAAACTATCTTATCAGCATCAGTATAGAAATGTTGAACCTGCCACATCAACATCAGTATGCAAATACTGAACTTGGAATATCAATATCAGTATGAAAATAGAGATCCTTCTACATCAGTATAGGAATACTGAAGCTATCTCAACAATCATCTCAACAATCAACAATCATTAGTGTAACAACACTGAAACTATCTCAACAATCATCAATATAGTAATACTGAAGCACACATCTCAGCAATCATCAGTATAACAACACTGAAGAAAACATCTCAGCAATCATTAGTATAACAATATTGAAGCAAACATCTCAACAATCATCGGTATAACAATACTATAGCAAACATCCCAACAATCATCAGTATAACAATATTGAAATCAATTTCAACAACATTGTGTCTGACTTACTAACACTTTTGGGCCGACAAGCCTAGTCAAATAGATTGATCTCCTTAGAGACCAAACAAGCCGTGTTTGGGTAACTAACCCTTTCGATCCAACCAAGTCTAGCCATACATTCTAACCACTTCTTTCCCTCTAACTATCTTCGAATAGCATCACGGTGATTTCTCTACTAGATCCATCCAGGCATTTTTTGTAACTTACTAACCCTTTTGAGCCAAACAAGCCTAGTTAGACAGATGGATCTCCCTGGGGACCAAACAAGCCTTGTATGTATTACTAACCCATTCATGCCAAAAAATCCTAGCCAGACATACTAATCCCCCTAGGATCAATAGGGCTCGTCTGACTTACTAACCCTTTCGGTCAAAACAATCCTAGCAAGACTTACCCTCCTCTAGAATGAGCTACTCACCACTGCATCCATCTTCCATCTATTATAGCTCCCTCTTTTGAGAGAGGTCCTTTTAGACTATACCAATCTTGTCTCGAAAGTATTCAAACATTACACGAGCTAGAGGCTTAGTTAACATATATACCACTTGTTCCTTTGTAGGAACATACTTAAGCTTTACAGCTCCCTTCCACAACTTGTTCTTTAACATTCTCTTCTTGTACATCCACAACTGCATCATACATTCACAACATGAATTATTCTTATTTTGTGCATTTGTAACTGCATCATTCTTCTCGTGTACATCCACGATATTATCGTACATTCACAACTTGCATCATTCTTCTTTTATGCATTTATAACTACATCGTTCTTATCCGCAATTGTATAGTACATCCACAACTTCATCATTTCTTCTCTTGTAGGTGTTGCATACAATCCTTCCTGCAGGTCAAATACAATTGAATGATTAGAAACATTTTGTAATATATTCATAACGACAAATTATCATACATAAAGATATATGTCATATAATCATGCGGCTATTTCTGTTAATGCAACAATCATCTATATCCTGTATACATACGGTAACTTTCTATATGCCTTCCATATTGCCAATACATTATTTCATAAGTAGCAATGGAAGTTTGTCCAACAACATAAACCAATTACCCACCACCTGCATATTAGTAGTAAATTATAAATATTCTACTATGCATAATACATTTCTTGAATCTAGAAACATATCTATGTACACATATTGAACAACTAGATATATAGGAAATGACAATTCAAATACTTATCTTTGTTTTTTTGGTATATTCCATCTTGATCTATGTCTTCTTGAATTACTGGAGTCCCTTCAAATTTGTTCAGCTTCATCGTCTGATTCTGAGGACCTGTTCCTATTTTGCTCATGATTGGAAATATTGAGCAAGTCTTCTTACACAACAGATCACATAGAAATGTGTTTGTGTGTCCTACCAGTGCATCCCTTCTTATCAAATGATGCAATGGATAAGAGTATAATATTCATCTTCATCATTATAATTCTTCTTAATCATATTCCTCATTACTGAAGAAATCTTAACTTGCATTCTTCTCAGCTGCAATATATTCATCCTTGGTTTCATTGAGAGAAACACTCTTCTTTCTGCAATATTTTGGAGTTCGTAGTACTACCAACTCAATCAAATTCATCATATCTATGTAGTACCCTTTAGGTACCACACCATTTTCTCTGCATATTTTACTTGGATAAGTAAAATGTCCTTTGGATTTCATCATACCTCTAATATCGAGAATCATGTCAAGATTCTCAAACTTTGATATCTATCGTAGTCACTCCCTCTGGGGTGGAGCACCATCCTCCCACTGCATCTATATTAGGGCATTGGAGTGATAGGTAGCCTACTCTACTTCTAGTCTTCTTTGTATCCATCTATGTCACCTGTCAAGGTCACTAGATATCAATATCCCTCATCTTGAACTTTGTTGCAAGTTTTTCTCTCGTACCCATATATGAGATTCTCATCTTTTATGGGATTCTATCTTCAACCATGAAGTAAAGTTTGGGATCTCCATCACTCTAGTTGATCCTCAATCTCCTCATGTAACTGTATGTTCTATCCGATGGGTTCCCACTGAGCTTGTACAAATCCCTCTCTACATGGGTGGTTCTCTGTAGAGAGTATCATACCATATAGGTTGCTCGATATATTCTTCTACTTTGAATACACCAATTGTCTAGTGTAATATCCACTACTGAAGAGGTGTGTCTAGACCCTAGAGCAATTTATTTCCGTAATCGACTCTCTCTTTTGATAGAAAACATGAACCTTATTTCGTATCTTTTGATACTTCAATCCGGTATACTTGATCTTGTAGATCTAGTTGGAATACCTTACAAAACATCCCTTCATGTCTTGAACTCATATCCAAACATCATTTTGTATTACTGACTAGTACTTCTAGATCATAGGATCCTTCCATTCATCACAACTGAACTATTGGGTTGTGAGATGTCCTTCTATTCTTGGTGGGAATGTTATTTCTTCTTGTTCTTTCTTTGCTTGGAATGATTTGTTAGAAATTGATTTCCATCTCTTCTTCTTTTGTTGTCAATCAATCGTGCATTCCTCCATATGTGATATTCCTACTATAACAACTCTCTTAACTGAATTTGGAAGATCATTCAAAATTGTAATTTATGATTCTGCTTCTTTGACATTGTCTTCAATAGATTCCAGTTGCTCCTTGGGATGAGATATTCTTTGTGAAGTAATCATTGAATGTTTTCTGACATTGCACCTTCACAGACTTGAGTTGAGTTCTCAAGGTCATCTTCATACATTCTGTTCATTGCATCGTTCATATCATTGGGAGTATTCAAGGATGATACATGTGAGATTAATGGAGAGAGAAGCACTCATCTTTGTTTTGACTAGGTCCTTATTTTGTTTTTATTCGACTTCATCTCCATCTAGATCTACAGCTTCTTCTTTGGCATAGTTCTTCACGGCATGCTTCTTCAAGTATGATAAGAACTCTATCATTCCATGCTTAGAATTTCTCTACTCTTTCAATATTTTCCTCAAGCTTGGTATCATTTGTCATCATGATAAAAATGAGAAGCTCAAATGGAAATAGGGAGGATGGAACTTACCAGTGAGATTTCTTCAACTTGATTCTTGCTTGAAGTATATTTTGGAAGACTGCTTCTCGTGGACCCGGAGTTTTCTAGAGAAAAACTACATTTTAAGCTTAGGTGTCTTTCATATATGATTAGATAGAAATATGTTCCTCCTCAAAGCGAGTTGTGCAACATACTTATTTCCCCAAAACTAAGGACAAAACTGCAAAATACCTGATGCGCTAGTTTTCTCTGGAAGCAGTGTTAGGTCAAAAATTGAAAGTCCAAAAAATGAGAAACTTCTTACATAGAGATATGTTCCCTCCTATGTTGAATTTGATGGTCCTCCTCCTTCAATTGATTGGTGGAGGGAAGTGCCTAGAACAAGAAGCCCTTGTTTTTCTCTGATTTCTTCTACAAAATTGATTGATCTTGTTACTCCTATAGCTCCAAATTTTTGGCTCCTAAAGTTATGAAACTTCGTCCTTAGGTAGAATGGTATGTATAATTTCCAACCCCATAGGTTGGATCAAAATTGGATTCACTGGATGCGACTTATTTGAAGTTTCCCAAGGTGACTTATTTTAGGACTGTTTAGCATAGCGAACGTGTACGAACTTCCACGTGTCTCTTTTTTGCCTTCATGGTCTGAAAATTTTACCACAGAAGCTAAAGTATGTTCCCTATTTGAAACATATTACGAAATTTCATTGGGACCTTCCTAGCCTGAGATATAGATATTCTCCCTAGGTTACCTATTTAAGGTTGAATTCTAGGAGAGGCTAGAACCCTGAGTTGGAGGAATCGTATATCCTATATTATAGCGAACATGAGGATGAAACTTTTACACACTGTAAAACAAGATTTTATGTTTGGAATTTCAAATTTTGGCTCCTGATTCTTCTCCAATATTGAGTTATAGAAAAATTCCCAACATGACTAGTTTTTGTCTTCTAGGTTTTTTAAGCATGAAACCCTAATCTTCAGTAGTTGTAGCTACAACAATGCTTCAACTGCACAAATACTTCTTTCAGGGTGGCTCTGATACCATGTTATATTTTTAATGGTTATACAAGATATAAAAACTTTTGGAATCATAACAGCATAACCATAAGCAAAGGATCAGTGGAAGAAATACAAGTACAACAACACAAGAGAACACAAATATTTTCCTCAAGGAAACCACAAGGGAGAAAACCCTGCAAAACTTCCTCAATATAGAATTCAACCAAGTATAGTGTAAAACCCCAGCAACAAAAATAGTTTCTCATCTTCCACAGTAGACTCTCTCTCTCTCTCTCTCTCTCTCTCTCTCTCTCTCTCTCTCTCTCTCTCTCTCTCTCTCTCTCTCTCTNGGATTATTAATGCTCCCTTGGCCAAATGTATTTTAGATTCATTATTTCCTAACATAAGAACCTTAAATTAATTAAATGGGTCCACTAGTGCAATTGGGTCCACTTGTCCCAATGGGGCCACATGTACCAGTCATTGAAGTGTGGGGAACACTACTAGAGGTTAACTACCACTTATTGCATGTGCATGCATAAGTTAGGGTTCCTCCTAGACCAATCCCTACATTTTAGGAGCCACTGGGAGTCCTAACACCAACCTACTTCAGTCAGTTGGTGTTAGCACTAGTTAGTCTTAGTTAGCCCCCAGTTACAATCAGTTACTTCACAATCAGTTAGGATAGCACTACTAATGCATGGATAATGCATGGTTGCATGGAGAGGAGCACTTTTCCTACCTACCACACTCAATTGCACTGAGTTAACTAGTTGTTATTTCTTGTTGGAGTTAATGGTCATCAGGGAGTTGTCTATTTGGACTCTGATATTGATTGGAAGACCTTGAGTTAGAGATTCAGTTAGATATAGTCTTATCCACTTGGAGGATTCAAATTCATTACTAATGCATTCAAATTATACCTATGTAAACTACATTGTAACACCAAATATTATTATGATGAATATATTTTAAATTCCTGAGCAATACTTGTCTGTTTCCTGTGTGGTTTATTTTTCTTAGTTTGTATGTTCATCCTCCATTCAATTGATGCAACATTACTAGAACTCTCTACTGGAAGATATTAATGGCATTAACATTCTAATACAAATGAAGGGGAGTGCCTCCCTATTTACATTCTTCAGTTAAATTGACCTATAACCTAACAGGTCCGACTTGTTAACTCTCTAGGCCGACTTGTCTATCAAAACACCCAAAAAAAACATTTTTTATAATGACACTTGCGTACTATTGACCCAACTTAAATCCAAAGGTTTACATTGAATCTTTCAATGACTCTTACAATACTAAACTCATCTGTTGAAGGAGGAACACAATCAATACATCTAGAATATCTTTCGAAGTTACAATACTTCAACAAAATCCGATCACTATGGGAATTCACATGCATAGGGGGGTTGGGTGCTTACTATGGATGATATGCAAATATGGAAAGGATGCATAAGAGAATGTATAAAGAATGACTGAGATGGGAATGATAAGAAATTACAAAGATTTGATAATATACGAGATCAAAGTGTTGTGTAGTGGAAAAATATTTTGGATCAGTGGGAAGAGGATTGTGGCTGAGAGAGAAGGGAGGCGTAGTGAGTGCTACAAAAGATACACTAGTGCATAATTCCACATTATAGGGGTATCTATTAAATAAATAAAGGAAGAGGATATTCAGCTCATTCCACAAGGAGATGAACCATTGTATCCCAAGAACAGTGCTCAAGTTGTCCCTTGGGTCAAACCCATGACCTTGTGCATGTCTCCAAGATCTGAGGTAAGAACCAAAAATTTATCATGAACTCTTGTAGTTAGCACAAGAATTAAAGGTAGTAATAAAGCTAGTCATCATAGTAGTGGAACTACTGCAACAACTCAAACCCAGTTAGCAGTACCGAGGCAGGAAATTGTGTATTACACAATGGTGGATCCCACATTCAGGATGCATGTGTTCAACTAGGCAAGGAATGAATACCTAGAGCAATATATTTTTATTTGTGAAGAAATATGGAAAATAAAGAAGGTCTTTGATTATGATACAAAGATTGCACAACTAGTAACCACATTAAGGGACCACGCATTGCATTGGTTTATGAAATATCATTCCCCTACTCCTACAAACTAGCCCAAAAGATTAGACAACATCAAAGAAGCTCCATTGAAGGGATTTAAGAAGAAAGAATTAGAGTCATAGTGCATTGTAGAGTGAAGGAGATAAAACAATTAAAAAATGAGTATGTATGGGAATTTTATCAAAAGTTCAAAGTATTGATGGATAGGTTGACCTTCCAGATTCATGATGCACAAAATAAATAGGGGTTTATGACAAGATTGTGACCCCATATGTGGTATCGATTAACACAATAGAATATGACATTATAGTTATATGCATTGGAGATTACTATGAAATTGGAAGTACCTCCCTTAAGAGAAACTAGAGTAGGGAGAGTTTAGGTGTACTTACAGTTAGTTGTGTTGATGATCCAGTTGTTGGATATTACTAAAAAAAAAGAGAAGAACAAAGAAGTTTGGTGCATCACATGCATAAGGTAAGGTCACCACAAAAAATGAGTGCCTCACACTTAGAAACTATTTTCCTACAAGATCCTCAAATCCCTTTCCCACGGGAGGAATGGTATTGTGTGAGATATGTGAGAGATGGAATTGTTCATCTATTGATTGTCCTTTGCTACAAAAGTATATGAGCAGTCCCAAAATCTTGTTTAGCAATTTTTGTAAATATGTGGGACATGATGAGAAGGATTGTCGCACACCATATCTCATGAGATAGCACACTTCAGACATATAGTGAGTCCAAGGGGAAGTTGCACCTGAAGGAGGGGTACCAAAAAATAATACTCCGAACAAAGGTTACAATCAAGAAGAAAGATATTTTTCAGAGGTCAAGGAAGAGGGGGATCTAGTATATGCTTAGAACCAATTATTTGCTACAACTAGAGATAGCATGGACATTTTTCATGGGATTATCAGAACCTATGTATCACATGCATGTATTGTATTCAACGAGACAATGATATTAAAGATTGTCCACTCCTAATCAAAAAATGGCAAGAGAAAATATACTACAATAAAAGTTAGAACCAAAAATAGAATGTGTAAATTATCTCAATAGAAGAACGTGACAATCAACTGAGAATAGTAGTTTCCACATGCAATGAAGTAAAAATGGAATTGACATGAAAAAACAAGAAAGTAGAATTGAACAAAGGGTCAGAAAGCAATAACCCCACCTCCATTTTTTGATTCTAAGACAGAGAAAGATACATACAATCAAGCAAGGAAAATTTAGCTACAATCAAAATATATAGCATCAACTTCACAACATACATATGACCAGCTCCTTGTATATGATATGCCTCTAATATATTACTACGCACTTGAAGATATGCTGATGGCATAGACATGTAAGCTAAAATATTTTCTAAAGACTTGTCTAGAACTAATAAACAATGTGATTTAATTAAACACATTGTGCAATATTATATACCAATGTGCAAGAAATGGGAAAGCACCGATCATACAATACACAATCAACCAGGTGCAGTGCAAAAGAAGGATGAGTATATAGTTTTGGTTGAGTGTGCAAAAAAGGGATTATTACATGGATTACATTATATTAGATATAGGATTTGAAGTAAATTCTCTCCCAATACACACATGGGAAATGATGGGTAAGCCAAGATTGAGTTGTTCAATTGTCCAGTTGAACGTGTCAAATCCACATAGGATTGTTCAAATTGGGATAGTGACAAGAGTATCTTTTGATATTGATGGTGTTTGTAGTACAACAAGCTTTGAATTGATCAAGATAGTGGAAAATAAAAATCCTTACATAGTGTTTCTTACGATGGAATGTGATTTTACAAACCATCCTATTATTATTTTGAAAAAGAGGTAGATGATATTTGAAGTAGACAACATGTGGATTACCATGTCACTGGATCATAGAGAAGGAAGAAGTTATGTAGAGATAGTAAGGAATGAAGATCTAGATAATCCGTACAATATGAATTTGTGGATGGATACCTATGTCAATCCTAGTGTCGATGGAATTCCATGGGGGCTTCACTTGTTGACAAATATCCTATCATGTTAGCTCATATTGCGGGTTTTTAAATTATTAAAAATTGAACCAATATATTGCAGGTATTGAGGGGGATGAGGGCTTTAAGGTGGGGGTGGGTAGGGTGGTTTATAAGGATTGAGGTATAAAAAGGGGTGGGCAAGAGGTTTTAAGTATTGGAAGGGGGTTTCAACAAAAAGAGTTTGGGTCAATATCTTTGGAAATTAAGGGTATTCTTTAATATCCTATCATCGCACATGCTATGTGAGATGTTCACTAAGTGAAGTCCCCTTGTGGAATTCTCAACTATTGTAGTATCAAACTTATGCGTCAGAATCAGAAGCACATCTGGAATATTACAAAAAGGATGGATGAAGTATCTAGAAGAAGATGCTCATCCATCTCTCATTCTTTGCAATTGATTGGAATTGAGGAATGTTATCCCCCAAAGTATCATCGGTTAATGAATATATAATCATTCATAAAATTATTTCAAGTACAGATTCTAGAACAACAAATGATTATTTCCTTAGATGTCATGTTGAAAGAGACTATGAATGATGGGATGCACATAAAGATAATATCGATAATTGGCGCCAATGCAAAAAGTACACAAAGTGCGATACCACCATCGATAGGAAAGGCATTGACAAGGATAAAAGTAAACTGTGGAGGATAAAGAAATCGACAAATAAGGATATTTTGGTTGAATTGGTTAATGATTTGTCAAGTGGACCATTTTGTAACAGGCAAGTAAGCCTATAACTAGAGTTAGAAGTGTAAATAAAAAATGACTTAGGGATCACAGAAGAATATTTTCTTTTGCAATCCAATTTTGGCATCAATTGTGCAAAGACTTGTCCTTATGAATTGAATTTGATCGACATTTTGTATCTTCTAGATTGTAATGTCTTGTTTCTATTATGAAGTATATGAAAGGGTTTTTGGTATGAATTATGTTTTATAGACCCTTTTCTCCATTATTGGGTGATATCTATGTCGATTTGCAATGGATTAAATAAGTTAATGAATTATATGAGTTGATGAATGACTGTGCTACATACACATTTTCCCCTTTAATGTTATGTGAATGATGTGAAGTATCATTGTGTTTGTTACCTTAATGCATGTTGATATCATTATCCATATGAATATGGGGTAATATGAATGTGTATCATGATGATAGAAGTATTTTTTGAATATAAATCTAACTTAATATAACTACAAGTCGTAATAGATCTTGTTAATATTGCGGTTTCATAGTAATTGTCATGATCCTAGATTTTCGGGTTATGTTGCGATTGCATCAAAGTTAATGTGAAGTCCTCTTCACACTGCAGAAACTTGGTTCCTACAACCCTCCCTCAGACATCTCAGATGAGACTGCACCTGCTTTGTAGGTATTGTTGGAAAGGGTAAAACCTTTTCAAGACGATGTTTAAGCCTATTTCAAAGATTCATAACATTCTACCCTCTTCTACAATGTATCCTATTTAACAAAAACTGAAAATATTCCTGGAATATTTTGTATTTTGGGCATCACTATTTCCTCGTAACTCATAATTGGGCATACTTCAGACCATTGGAAAGGTCTTGAAATTCTATACAACTTTGTTTTTTTTTTAGTTTTTTCTCTTCCATTACCATTTGTCCAGGGCGAGCATTTTAGTAAGAAAGCATATTTTAAAAGATGATTTATTACTAAAATGCCCTCCCCAAACAAATGGTTAGGAATTAGAAAAAACTGAAAACAAAAAAGTTGTATATAATTTAAATATATTTCCAATGGTCCAAAGTCTTCTCGATTCTGAGTTATGAGTGAAACATTATGCTCAAAATACAAAAGATTCCTGGAATATTTTCACTTTTTTGTTAAATAGGATACATTTTGGGAAAAATAAAACCTTATGTTGTTTACAATAGTCTGAAGTGAACCCCTAGAGACAGAACTGTGTCAACAAATGGTTTTGCTACTAGGACCGTAGTGAGAATAAGAGGACATGTTGTGGCACCTGATGAAACTAGAAATTCAGGATTGGTTTGATAAGAAAGCCCAAGAGTTTTCAAAAGAAGAGAACTAGAACCGATATTGACGATAGAAAACTGGTTGGGAAAATATATCTACTCAGATATTCATGAAGTATTCTTCTCTGAATTTCATGGTTTCCGCAACTTACTTTTCAGAAGAGCCTGATAAGTAGACCCCAGAACTAATTTAGTGGTTGCGAAAGGTGAACAACAAATCTTCGAGGGATGTTGAGGTGTGGATAGAAAACATTTTGGAAGGATACATTAGTGATTTTGTTGTCGACAAAATCAAATCTTACAATGGCACAGAAAGGGAATTTTTTAAGGGAGCAAAGGGGAGATTTCTATTGTCGTTGCAATTGTGGATCAAGATGCTCATCTATGAAAAATGAATATCAAAGATGAATTCCGAAGAGTAAATACCTAGTGTGCAAAGGATGTGGGTACTGCGAAGGTAAATGTTTGATGGAATGATATAGGGTAGATGGATGGGAGACACAATGAAATTTTGAGGGAAGTCGAAGAAGAGTGTGGTCTCCTGCAAAGTGGGGTGAGGTTCCAGCCAAGAAAAGAGGACTGGGACTTAGGAGAGTTCTAGTGTGACCAGAACAGAAAACTACGAGAAGGGACAATAAGGGACTAAGTGACCCTATAGTGATAATGTAAATGACAAGGCTACGCTTGAACTTGAGGAAGGACCAACCAAAATATACAACGTACCTACAACTCTTTGCAACGCGTCGAACTTAGGTGGAAGAAACACAAGTTCATCATAGGTTTGTCTTGAGTTCCATCAAAGTGGTAATGATAGCTGATCAAAAAGCACTAGGAGGAGACCCAGGATGGCGAGTGATGATGTAAAACTATCATTGCTTCAAGGTAATTGGACTGAGGATCCTAAACAATATTGGTTCTTATGCGAAGAAGTATGGACAGTGAAATAGGTACAAGATGAGGATATCAAGAAAGTACAATTGACAATGACCTTTTGGGGTCAGGCATTTATTGGTATATGAAATTTGTGCAAGTATCAATGGGGAATCTCCAAAATACCCTAGCACAAATTAGGACTGGACTAATTAAGGAATTTAACAAACCAAAATAAAAATCGTAGTATATTACTGAATTGAAGGAAATAAAGTAAACCCCAATGAGTTGATGTGGAATTTTGATCAGCGATTCAAAACTCTAATGGCCAAGGTAAGCTTCAAAATTAGTGCTGTGAAACATAAATAATGGTTCATTGCAACCTTGGTACCCCATATCCACATGCCATTTATGAAATAGAATATCACATATCAGGAGGAAGCCTTGGAAATTGCGATGAAGCTGGAGGCTTCACTAGTCGATGAAACCTGGATTGGCATGAGCTAGATCCAGTTGTAGTTGGAAAACCTTCCTATTCAACTACAGAATATTAAGAAGGGAAAAGAGGAATGCAAAGAAGTATGGTGTAGTTGATGTCGGTCTGAGGTACATCACAAGGATCAGTTTATGGACTTCCATGAATATTTATTCTCTTAGGAACTAAATCCACTGAGTCAAAGACGATTTTTTTGGTGTTGAATTTTCAAAACAAGAGGACATAAATCAGAGAAATGCATGCACTTATAGAAGGTTCTCTAAAACCTAGCTAATCGATTTTACAAATTCTGTCAATTGGTTGGTCTCTAATGTCCCTTTTTTTAATTTTGTAGAAAATACAATGACTAGGAAAAATTTGAGCTTAACTAGTCATGACTCTAGAGGGTTCCAACTTTAACCAAACGGTCCTGAATTTGAAAAGAAATGGTATGGTGAGTCTTAAAACATCCCCGGGTATTTTATGGATACCTTTTATCATACTTTATATCTATTCAATCGTGTTTGGGGTTGATGACAAAAAGGCCAAAAATTACAAGGGAATTGTGATGAAATCCCCCCTAGGCTGTAGGTCAACTGGGATTCCCAACTCATGTATGAACCTACCAAATTTGTAAGAAGATTATGGTGACTGATATAATAACTTACAGATTGTCATTACACATGGTTATTAGTTCTTCAAACTGGTTATAGAGTTCCACATTCATTTGGTAACTTTCATTGAAATTGCTTATGGGGAAATTGCATAACTAGCTTGATTTTGACATAAGAAAGGTATAGTTAAATGTTCATATCAGGATGTGACATATAGAGATCATATATAGAATAAAAATTGATTCCCCAATATTATTAAACACCATATAAATACCTTCATATAATTCTAGTATACAACTCAATCAATATCGGAGTCAAATACATGAAAACTAGTGAACTAGTAGCATTGAATAATTGAACGAGTTTCACATATGGATTTATTGTATTTCGAACCATAGAGAATAGGGAAGTGAAATTAAAGAGTGAAACATCATATTTTTCTATCACAACATCATCAAAATCAGAGAAAATCCCTCATACAAATATGATACAAGAATCCTTCAATATTGAAGCCAAAGTCCTGGAAACTAGTGACTCAATGGCATAGGAATGCAATCTTTTCACACATGAGTTTATTGGATTTCAATCCACAGAGAATAAGTAAATGAAATTACATATTAATACATAATACATACATTTCCAAAAATCATCCAATTCATATAATAGCCCTCATAGAAATCTGGTATAAGACTACAAGATTGAAGCCAAAACCCATATAGACTTGCAATACAAGGGCATGAGTATGCAATATTTTCGTACATGTATTTATGATATTTCGACTTACAGAGAATGTGGACATAATATTAGAGATCCATGCATCATACATTGCTTCTCCACAATCATAAAACTCACATAAATGTCCTTATACAAATCTGATATAAAGCTACTTCAATATTGAAGTCAAATCCATGAAAACTAGTTATTCAAGAACATGGGAATGTGAGTCTCTAACATATGTATTCTTGATATTTTGACTTAAAAATAATATGTACATGATATTATAGATTCATACATCATAAATCAAATCTTTGGCACCAACTATCATCAGTAAGGCATAATAATCACTCCAACAAGTGCACCATCAAATGTGAGTGTGGGGGAATGGAGAAGAAGGAATGAGAGAATAGGGAGATAGATGAGAATTCAACTGTATGGAACTTCAAACTACAGCTAAAAATCCTTCATTATTCTCCAATGAGAGGTCTGAACTCGGTGTAAATAAACTCCCCATTTTTCTTGTGTAAATCAAAATTTTGTGAGTTACTAGGATCTTATGCAAATTATGTCTCATCTCTGGAACTCTATTTTGGGTAGATACTGCTAGATTCAAAATATTTTTTGCAGGATATTTTATAGTGACTAATGAAACCTATTTATTATATGTTTTCCTCACTTTAGAATACAACTTCAGAGCTTTTTCAGAGGAAACATTCTTATCTTGGCCATATCTTGCATACAAATCACTTCTATATTTGAATTTATCACTAGATCCTTCCTCATGTATATCTGAAAAATTATACTCTCGAACTTCAAAGGCATGAACTTGGGATTTTTCCTTCATTTTCTTACTTCCAAATTCAGCTAGCTCTTTCTCTAACTCAATTTTTCAGTTTCTTTGATGCTTCTGAGTCTTCTTCTGCAACCTTCATAGCCTATGAAAAAATTCTTTTATGAGTTATTTCCATCTTGTTAGGATTTCGAACTATCATTATGTTGTCTTCACTATAAAATATGGATTCAATTGTAAATTTCTTGTATCATCCATGTCTAACTGGTACTCCATAAAGTTTTCTCTGTTTTGGAATCCTTCTATCTCTTGGTGCTCAAATGCTTCATTTTTATTATGTTTCCTTCTCTAAGAGATGATATGATGTGGATCAAAATTAACTTTAATGTCCTTCATGAAATTCATATCTTGTAGTAGTCCTTCAATCATTGGGAGACAAGCCTTGTTTTTAATGATAAATGGACCCACCGTTAAAGGAAACTTGATTTCAGAAGCCTTTTTGAAATTTATAAAATTTTCATTTTCCACAATTAGATCAGATCTTGCAAAATGTAGTTGTATCTCAAAGGATATCAATGATAAATGGGTTCTTAGGATACAACCAAATTGCTATCCATCCAGAGGATAGGGAGAAAACTACTTTTACCACTCCCCGGGGAACTTTTATGTATGATAAAATGCCATTGTTTTTAATGAATGAGGGTGAAACGTTTCAAAGGGCTATGGACATAGCATTTTTGGGTGAAAGGGAGAAATTTGTAGTGATTTATCTTGATGACATAACAGTGCTTCCATATTCATATGAAATTCAAAATTATCTTTTGAAAGCATAAAACAAACACTCACATAAGCACATGTTTTTGTAAGCCCCGACTTTTCTAAAGATTTCATTACCATTTCTTTTGCTTCTGAAGACAGTATAGCAGTAGTACTGTTACAAAAGAATGCAAAGGGTCTGGAGCAACCCATCTCATTTTTTAGTAAAGTTATAAGGGACTCAGAACCCAAGAACAACATTTTGGAGAAATAGGCTTATGCACTAGTCAAAGCCCTTAAATTTTTTAGGATTTCCTTGTTGAATTCAAAATTTTATCATATGTTCCTAATGTAGCAGTGTTGTAGAGAGAAATTCCTATGGCTTGGGGTACCACAACAGACAGCTTGACCCCAGAAATCAATCCTTTCCTATATGCAAGAGAAACCAAATATCTAACACTAAAGGATCTCGATTCGTACCTTATTCTGGACGGTTGATGTAGATCCCCATTGAGATTTTCCACTCCAGCTTGTATTGATAGATTGCTATCTCAACACTCAACAAACAAGACAAGCATGATATATATAATTGTGTTAGACCTACTCTAGCATATATAATCAATAACATATAAGCATTTAAAAGAATCCATGGATCAAATACTCATTTAAATACACATTTTTGGATAGGAAAAGCTATTTCTATTGATATAAAATAGAGATTACAATAGTGACAACCTCTGTCGGCACGTCTATGAATCGAAGAAACTGAGTCCCCCACTTGGGCCTCCACCACTTCAATCCTCCATCTCTCGATAGCAATCTCACAAGCAAAAGGAAAGCTTGGGAAGAACACAAAGTGCTCCAAGGGACAAAGGGATACTGACTCAAGTATAAGCTCTAGTAACAATGGACTATAGTTTTCTTGCTCTTCAATTCCTCCCATTTCAATGTATCCAAAGGGTCCCTTATATAGCTCTTCAATGGGGTAATGGAAGGTCAAATTCGAGCAATCTCAAGGCATATGGAAGGCCAAGAGACAAGTGACTTGGATCCACATCAAGGAAAAGTCCAAAATCATTTGGCCTTTTGCACACATCCCGATGTACGTGGGTTTAAGGGTCAAATACATGTATATATGCGAGAAAGGGATTAAAATTCACGTATGGAAATTATTGCATGCTTTTAGGAATGATCTTGGAAACATCAAAGGTACAAAAATGGTCCATGGGGTCTAAGGAGTATGCAGAGGGATAGGGAAGGCCATAAAAGTGTGATTCACCATGTCTAGTAAAATCAGTTGTAACAGATGCCTCCTAATGTGTGAGGTTAGAGGGGTCATACGATGGATGAAATACATTATAAGTCCATCCCAGAAGTGGAGTGATGAAGAACCCAGTGGAAGAACTAGCCATCCAATAAATACAATAAAATGATCAAACTTTGCACATAACTGCAAGTAGATGTAGCAGTCCCAGATACATAAGAGTACAATGGCCATGAATAGGCATGATACAAAATATGACATATGTGGTCATCACCACGTACAATATAGATAGCTCAGAATATCCATGATGAAGATATACAAAGGAACATGATCTCCATGAAGGCTGAAGATATATAATGGATCAAGATCTCCATAATGGCTAGAAATATATGACATATACTGGAATCAAGTCACGAGAGCTAAAATCTCATGAACACTGGCACGATCAAGGAGGTAGCATATATAAGATGCCACAAGTTTGGAAGGTATTCTACACAAACCGCTACAAGTACATGTCCTACTATGTGAATATAGATGTCGAGGTCAAACATAGTAGTCCATCGTCTGATTACCAGTCATTGATGTATACCATTAACAGACACGAGATCAGCCACTGATAATGAAAATGGGAATCAAGGTACTCGAGTGCAAACTAACAAGTGTGAATAAATGTGTTGAGGTCGAACACTTGAGAGAATCCATCGATCAGGGGACATTGATGTATTCTCAAAAACTGTCGATGGCGAGAGAACCTTCCACTGATGACTGCAAGTCTCAAGGCACTCAAAAATGACTCTAGATTCCTATCCAAGAATAAATGATCTGAATTCGATGGGATGAAATTCGGTGGAAGGAGGGCATTAAGGCATCTCCCATCATCCAACATGAGGTACTCAGCAAAGCTGTATAATGTGGAAGGACTCGATTATAATGTGCATGAACCAGTAACTATACCGGGAATGGCCAAATCAGGTTTCAAATTCCTTCAAACAAGAGCATAAAGGTGAATGGTGACTGGATGTAGGCAACATAGACTCGATATGCAAAACTGGTACATCTCTACAACACAGTAGGCATCGATAGAGGCTCCATAGGGACTGGAAGCTTAAACAGTCGGTGGAGATAAACTCAGAGAAAGTAGTACAGCTCCTAAATTCAAACTATTACCTAACCAATGGATGTGATATACAGTGCTCTATTTGAAGGTGACACTACTCGACTGTTTCCAAAGATAACATATTTTCTTGTCCATATTTTTGGTTTTTTGATTTTTTTTTTGGACTTTTTCAAATATTTTGAAAAGCTTGAAAAAGAATAAAAGTGCTTTATAGTTACAGACTAGGAGGAGATGAGTGTCAAGGGGAAAAAAAACTAGTTCCAAGTAGCGGAACACACCTATGCTCAATGCAAGGACACACATGTAGGATAGCGACACTCAGGGGAAAGTCCCCTCCCGATAAAAATAGGGAATCAAGCTGCAAAGGATATACAAAATGGCTCTGTGTTGCTAGAGATGAGACAAGCTCAGGCTATATGGTTGATACTCAAAGTCAGGGAAGCCGGCATAAGGCTCAATGAGGCAGGAAAATCTCATGATAATGCAATTACAACTTGACATAAGGGAGTCATGGGGAAACGGGCCAGAAAAAGATCAAGAGGAGTATGAGGCTCTTGCAAAATGTCATGGCGATACTATACAACAGACTCCCATGCCCTAAAGGACAAAGTGTTGGCATGGGCGCCAACTAAAAAGAAGGAGCTAACTAGGGCACCCATGTAACTTCAAACTCTACCATTCACGTCATGTCACTTCTAAAACAGCAAGAAGGTTCCATGACATGATATAATGGGTTCGTACCTAAGGTTATAATGAAACGGTCATAAGTTCATGCAAAATGAAAATGGAGATGAAATCTAACCTATATGCCAATTTAAACATCATACCTAAGATCGACGTGAACGGGTCAAAACAATGGTTGAAATGGCATTCAAAACGGTCTCCTACATCATTATATTAGTCAAAAACGGTCCAAAAGGGTCAGAAACGGTTCAAAACTATATAAAGGGGGTAAAAAATTTAAAAAATTTGAAAATTTTCTATAAATAGTAAAAAAAACAAAACATTATATATCGTTTGAAATTTTTACCCAATTGAGCTTAGAACTTCAAACACAAATTTCGGGAGTTTCGTCCAGCGGAATCCGACACCATTTTTTCTAGGTAACTTCCCATGCCTTACTCTTCCATTTGCATGTAAATTTTTTCAAATTCCATTGTCAAAATCATTTTCTAGGCCATTCTACGATATTCGTTTCAGCCCACGTGGAAATTGGGGGTTTTTCTGCATATAGGGCTAGCTATACGTGGAAAAATGGCCCAAAGTCACATACATACGCAGATGTTTTACAAACAATCACATATGTGGTCGTGTTCAATGTTTTTTAAGACAAATAATTACCAAAATTCAATGTAAATGTGCAGGATGGTTCTAGAATGGAGGGAGAGAGAACACGGGGATGTAGAAGAGGCTGTACAGGGCGATCTAATGGCTCAACAAGATCTTCGCGCATGCGAGCTCTACAAGTTTTGGTGTCTTGGGGGATTAAGGGCCAAACCAAGACTGCTATAAATGCTAATAGACTACTGGGATCCTGACTCAGAGTCTTTCTAGATCGACGGGATGTCCCTCACCATAGAGGTGGAGGACATATACTTCAATACAAGACTATCTCGATGGGGAGAAGTGGTGAACCTACGTTCTCGTAGGCCCAAAGTTGGCCTCACCATTGATGAGTATATTGTTGTATACTATTATCCAGACATGGAGAAAGTTGGGAGTCAGATCCCAACAAACTCCATATAGGTTCTGGGCCTGAAGTCCATACTACTAACACTTGGTAGGATAGCAGGGCTAGCCTCACTCCACCAGGCCTTGAAACCCTTGATGTTCTATGTAGTGGAGTGCATGAGACCCACAGTTTTTTATTGGAGTACTGCACTATTGAGTAACATGAAGCAACAACTCAGCGACTGCAATATGTGTAGGCTACAAAACTTCGGTTTCAATAGTATACTGAGAACGTTCTTCTTTGAGCATGTTCTGGGACTCATCCCTAAAGTTGACGTTCCTCTTCACAGGGTTTGAGATCCGTCCCAGCACCATTGGGTAGATGTGATGCACAGACTGGGTGGAGGTACGGTGTCCAAACCCTATCCAGCTGATTTCTTTCCATGGTGATAGCGGCAAATAGTTGCCATCGATGATTACCCCTATGCGGGGATATATTTTCAAGGAGATCCCGACATGCCTCTACCACCAAGATCAGCATATGGTGACATTGATAACGAATCCCATCCCTCTTTTTATGTTTTTTGAATTATTAAATTTTTTTGTGTTTTTTGATATATAGAATCAAAAGACATGTTTTTGCGTGAAAATACATAGTGACGTCCTGTCATATGTATGCAAATGTAGGACCATGACAGCCTGATGGTTTCCCTCGTCATAGACGGAGGGGATGTGGAGATGAAATCATGGGTGTGGATGCGGAGTGGATGCTCCAAATCATCCACACAAACTTTGTGTGGCTGACACATAGGGTACCCATGGCGTAGGTTGAGGACTTGCCTGAAACCATGCAACGCCAGGTGGTGGGTGTACCATGAGTATGGGTGCAGTTGTTTCGATCGCTAGCTAGAACCGTGGTGACTTTCCATGATCAAAACCCCCTCCTCCTCCCTAGGATTAGATACTTGGGATTGATACATTTTTGTACTACCATGTATTATATTTTGGCGGCTCGGAAGCCCCATTTTTGTATTATGACACTTATGTATTATCAAATTTTGGATGTTTAATGAAAAACTTTTATGATGATCAATTTTATTTATTTACATGTGTAAAAATGTATGTTTGTGATGACCTTATGGTCTGTGAAACAAATTCCAATCTAACACATAGTTAACATATGAGTCAGTAGCTTGATTATAAATTCTTGGAACAGGTATGTATGTTATGTTGTTAAAATTACGTTCTAACAATCTCACACGTAATAATATTGGATCCCTAACATGATATAAGCCATTCAGCTGTGACACTATTAACTATGAATCAAGACGTACCTCAAGAGAGAGAACACCATGCAAAATGGCATCCCGTAGAAGCTTGATAATAGTACTATATTCAGCAACATTGTTTGAAGAGGGCTGTAAGCATACGCCTCCTGAAGACAATACCTGACCCGTAGGAGTATAAATCACCCAAGCAGCAGAGGCTGAGTGTTGAGTGTGACGGCTAGCACCATCAGCAAATCTTATATAGATGGAAGACTCCATTGACATCTGCCATAAGAAACGAAAGCTAATAAACAACCCAATCACCATAAGAAAAACCTAACTATGCAAAATATTGTACAATAATATACAATAACCAGCTCTGGCTAAGAATCATGCATAGTAATTTTTAAGATAGAGCCCATTTCTAGGCTCCGCCAAGGCTGTCCCCTCGTAATCTACTAGCTTATAGGTGCCCTTCTCTAACACATGTTTGACAATGTAAGGACCATGCCACATGGGGTTAAACTTTCCTGCCCCCAAGGTTCTTTAGCTTGATCCCACAAAAGGACCAAATATCCTTCACTGAACTTCCTCGGACGGACAGACTTATCATACTAGACCTTAACACGACGCTTAATTACTTCTAGAGCCACTAAGGCATCTCGACGCTGCTCATCAAGATTCTCTAAGTGGACCAAACATTCCCCCAATGGGGAAGTGTCTGGTAAGAGCTCTATGGCTAGCTTCAATGAAAGGATTTTGCATTCAACTAGTAAGACAGACTCCAATCCATGTACAAGCTGATATGAAGAAAAACCAATGCCAGTCTTAACTACGTTTCTATAAGCCCACAAACAAGATATAACATGATATGCCAGTTGGTCTTGCTTTGTGCGATGGTTCATTGGAGAATGGACTTAAGTGATTTGTTCACTGTTTCAACCTATCCATTCACTTGAGGGTAATAAGAAGAGGAATGCTCCTGCTTATACCCTAACTTTGAGGCTAATTATTCCATCATATGATTCTGAAAGTGCCTACCATTGTCAGTGACAAGCTCCTTCGGAATACTAAACCAAGTAATGATCTGGTTGAATACGAAATGCATGGCTGTCTCACTATTGGATTTAACTATGGGAATAGCCTCAGCCCATTTCGTGAAATAGTCAACAGCCACTATAATATGATGATGTGCCCCAGCCAAAGCTGGGTTCCAATCCATGAAATCAAGCCCCCACTTAGTGAAGGGACTGGCAGTGATAATAAAATGTAATTGGGTAGGATGTGAGCGCATATTGCGTACAAACACTTGGCAAGGGTTGCACTTCTTGACCGCATTAACACAATATTTAAAGATCGATGGCCAAATATAACCTGCTCTCAAGATTTTTTGGGCTGTAGAAAGCCCAGATAAATGACCACCACACACCCCTCCGTGGAAATCATTCAATACAAGCTCATCCTCCTCATGAGTTAAACAACGACGTAAAATGGAATCTACCCCATGGTGGTACAATGTGTTATCCACTATAAGGTAGTTCTTGGATACATGATGTAACCATCGTCGTTCATCTCATGGAAGGTGAGTAGGGACCTTCAATGTTTGTAAATATATGATGATATCCCCATACCATGGATCCAAAGTTGAGATTAGGAAAATGTGCTCATCAACAAATGTATCTTCACAAACCTCCTCCTCCTCCTCGCTTGGGAAATCAGATATAAGCTCTGCAAAAGTCAATGATTTTTTTTATTTTTCCGAAACAAACTTGAGATCGAATTCTTGCAAGATGAAAATACACTTATTATACTTTCCCCCTATCATCCTTTGAGTGAGGATGAACTGAAATGGATTGACATGGGATACCACCAAGGTTTAGCGAAGGAGAATGTAATGTCTCAATATTTGAACCGCATGAACGGTAGCTAAGGCAAGTTTCTCCACATGGGAATAATGGATCTCCGCATCTATAAGGTTTTGGCTCAAATAATATACGACATGCTCATGGAGCTCCTCATCCTATTGAAACAAAACCATACCAATCGTCTCCATGGACGCGGCCACATAGAGAAAAAAGTTACAGCTATAGTTGGGTGGACTAATCATGGGGGCCGATTCTAAGGCTTGTTTAAGTGCATCAAAGGACTCCTGGGCTTGCTCATCCTAGTAAAAGGTAATTTCCTTCTTCAAAAGATGCATAAAGCCTCTAGTCAAATTGGAAAAATTAACCACGAATCTCCACAAGAAATTTTCCATGCCTTGCAAACATTGAAGATGTCTAATGTTTCTCGGGGGAGACAATTGAAGTATTGCCTCAACCTTTAAGGGATCGACTCTTATACCCTCCTTGGAGACAATGAACCCTAACAAGTGACCATACTTCACACAAAATATGCATTTATGAGGATTTAACCTAACCAAATAATGGTGGCATCTTTCGAACACTAATCTCAAATGGTAGGAATGACACATCCTCTAATGAGAATGAGCAGCAAGGTCATCCAAAAATACTTCAATGATCGATTTGAGATCATCAAAGATCAAGTTCATAGCCCACTGAAATGTGGCTCTAGCATTTTTAAGGTCGAAAGGAATATTTCGATATGCAAAGGTACCCCAAGGACAAATAAATGTGGTTTTATGTTGGTCCTCGTGTTTGATCTATATCTGATTGTATCTAGAAAAGCCATCCATAAAGGAAAATACCTCGCTTCCCACACACTCATCCAAAATTTGATCAATAAATGGTGTTGGAAAATTATCCTTAGGATAGGCACGACTCAATTCATGGAAATCAGTGCATATATAGATCGCTCCCTGTTTCTTCTCAACCAGAACGGGGTTTGACACCCATTGCATCAAGGGAACAAAATAGATAAAACCGTCATTTAACAGCTTTTCTATCTCATCCTTAATCATGGGTGCTTTTCTAGGATTCATCGCAACGCAAGCATTGTCGAAGAAGCTTAGCATTGGGATAAGTTTTAATTTCATGTTCAACAATGTGAGGGTTGATACCTAGCATTTCCTTGTATGACCAAGAAAATACATCGTGAAACTCTTTGAATAGCTCAGTATACTCTCGAATCTCATCATGGGAACATTCTGCCCCAATATAGACATTCTCAATCTTGCTAAGATCGCGAGAGATATTGATAGGGATGGTAGGATATATATTTTCCATGTTTCCATTAGCCATTAGACCAAGAGAGCTCAATGGAACCACGGGACTACCAATTCTCTCAATAAGAATCTCCCTAAAGTCTTCACACTCCAAACGGTCAAGCTTAGTAAGAAAATAAGATCTATGATGTAACTCTTCCCAAGGTGGCTCAACCCCAGACATGGCCTCAATAATAGCTTCATTTGATGGAAAAACACTATCAAGGAAATCATGTGCATGGGAAGACTCAACTGCCCATGCAGGAAGCACATATGGGTCCTCCTCCTCCACCCGTGAAGAGGAAGGACTAGGCTCTGCAACACATTCAAGATTCGCTTGATATGCTATAATTCTTGCAGGAAACGACATGTCCATTTCGATAGGCTTACTCGAAGGACTCGGTGTAGGAAGGATCCAAGGATGTTCCATATGGGTAGTGTGAAAATAAACCGATCTCAATGAAGATTAAGCCCCACAAAAATTAGACCCAATAATAAGAATGAGTGCAGGACAACTAAATATTCCCATAAGGGATGGATACATGCCAACACCCACACTCCCAGTTACCGACTGAGAATGATCGATAATCAGGATAGAAGCTCCCGATGATGCAGTAAAAATCAGATGTTTGAATGATGTCTGATCAATCATAACAATCTTCCCATTAAATGGAAAGCATACAACTTGAAATAGTGAAGAAGCTACGGCTTTCATACTATACATCCAATTCCTACCCAGTAACAGATTGTAGTCAAGGGGTGCATTAACCACCTCGACCTCGATCACAACAGTCTTCCCTCCCAAACAGACCTTAAGAGAAGGAAGAATTCCATGCAGCCAAAACGATCTACCATGAAAAGTAGTCAACATCGTAGTGAATTTAGAGAGCTCGAGGGAACCCAAACCCTTCCAACATGACAAAGAAATCACGAAAGCAACAACACCTTCGTCAATCATAGTGCATTTGATGGTCATGTTAAGACATTCTACATGAATCAAAAGAGACACATAGTAAGACAAGTGTGGTTGTAGTCCCATGGTTTCAAATTTGATGACAGAGGAAGAGTTATCATCGTTAACACCAAGAGCATAAAGAAAAGCCTTCCTTTGTGAAGGACAACTCGAAAGTAATTCAAGTGCAGACATCACAGAAGGAGTGTGGCCCAAATCCTCAACAAATGAATAGTTCTGGATGGCTCGGGCATTAGGATTGTGTCTTGAATGCTTTAGGACTCCCTTAGGAATGTGAGGTGCGACTTCAGGTTTATCCATAGGGTTTTCAATACACAAAAGACTCCCGGGTGGAGCAGGTTCATTTCCAAGGTCTGGTTGTGACGAACCATAGTCCTTTGCACGAGTCACAACCTTAGTAGCATGCACCATGTTGATGCAACCATGACCACTACTGGCTTCTAGCAGATCTTGATCTCTATTAGACTGATCATGGGTCCTTGAGTTCATGTTTAGATTATGTGGTAAAGGGTTGGTCAGCAAAACTGGGCCCTGTGCTATGAATCTCAAGGCATCTTCCATACAAGGGCACAAGTGAGTGATGTGGTCATCCTTACAAAAATTGCAAGGAAACTTAACCTTACGTTTAGACTACTTGTCCCCACCAGCATTGCGGGCATTCTTGTCATTAGAATTGGAATTTTCATTCCTATTCCCACCCTTACGATTGTTTTTACCCTTTTTCTTATTCCTTCTGGGTTGCTGGTTACCCTTCTACTCCGACGATTGCACCAAAAGCACATTCACCGTTTGGGTGGGTTGAGACAAATCCATGGCTTGTCCTAAGGCAGATTGGTTGATATATAATTGAATCACCTATTTCACAACCGAATCTGCAGGTTTGGTACTCGTACAACCAACAATGCCATCAGCATGTGGTCCAGGTTTGACCTTACGGTCGAAACTATAATGCGGAGCATTAGGAATGATCTCATATAACAATTCGGATTGAGCATAAATCAAATCCAATTCCTATGCCCTAAAAAGTGCTTGTTCCTCATTCTGAACTCTGGACGTAGAAACATCCTTCGCTATATAAGGCAGTAATGATTTAAGGAACCACTTGAGGAGAAACTCCAACTGTATGAAAGCTTTAATCAATCTCCTCCATCTACGCCACTCTTGGATATGGTCCGAGATATGCGTGGCTTTGTCTTGCTGAAATGTCGACAAGAGTTTTGTACCAATGTCGTAACGCAGTGGTAGTTGGAAGTGATTAAGAAAATTCATAGCTAGGTCATCGAACAAAACGAATGCCCCCCTAGGTAACTCTATGTACCATTTTGTTGCAAGCCTGGTGAGGGTGTGTTGAAACAACCTTAAACAGATTGAATCATTGTGTAAGGAATTAGAAGAGCACCAAAGGTAAATGTAGTAACATGTTCACTAGGATATTCTCCTGGTTTTCCCTCGAATTTGGGAATGTCCAAGGGAAGCTTGGTAGGGACAGCCGGCCAAGCCGGGTCATAAGATACATTAGAGGAAATTTGGGGTCTAAAATGGGCCTTATAAAAAACTGTGCCATGGATGAGCTGGATTGAGTTGAATTTTAAAACCAATAGAATTTCAATATCTTTGGTCAACCATTATGGTTGAGTTGGACACATAATGCTTATGTGTCATATTTTTATTTGACAATATCTAACTCCATATCAACCTCACCTTGGTTAAGTTCTTGAAAAGATCACCTCGAAATAAGATAAATAAAATTTAACTAATAAATATAGAATATTTTATTTGATCTCTACTTCCAACTCCTCTAAAACATAACCTTCTCATTAATTAAAATTGTAGTGGAAGCATTTTGAAATACTAAAAACATTTATTAATCAATTTTTTAAAAAGAAAACTAAATAATATTTAATTTTAAATAGACTTATCTTGAAATACTAAATAAAATATATTTAGTATTTTTAATATTATTAAATAATATTCAAAAAATAAATATATTTAATTATTACATCCAAAAATAAATAAAACATTTAAATACTAACAAAATAAAAAATAAAAAATATTTTTAATGTTACTAAAATATAATAAAATTTTATTTTACTTTTTTTCTCTCTTACCTACCTACCCATTAAACCTCAATTGTTTTTATATTAATATAAAAAATAATATGAATATACATAGTTTATTGTTTTTTATTTTATGTGATGTAATATTTTTTATATGAATTAATATGAAGTTTATATTAAAAAATAATAGTGATTTTTTAATTTTTTTAATACTATTATAATTATATTTTTTTTTATAAATGAATATATTTAAGTTTTACATTTATTAAATATATAAAAAGTAGTGGTCAACTCATTTAAAAAAATAATAATATAAAATTCAAAAGTTTCCTATCATTTATTATGTGTGCACAAAAATCTTAATATTTCATTAATATTTTTAACCAATATCTCTTAACTCTACATTAACTCAATATAGTTGTCAACTACCATTAATGAGACGATTTAGGTTGACTTTCATTAGATTTTCATTAGATTTAATCTGACATGGCATATTTGTAGTGTGATGTGGTTTTTTTTTTTTCCTTAGGAGGCCCATTTTAGACCCCAAATTTTCTCTAATGCCGGATCGTTCGTTAGTCTCGACAAGTTAGGAAAATTTAATGTTGCGAGGAAAGGGAGCCTAGATTGAGCAGGCTTACGCCATGCTCCTTGATAGTTTTGGTTCACATAAGACTGATTACTGTAACCACCATGGCCATGGCCATATTAATATTGACAGTGATCTAGGAACTCAAGCATAGTCTCACCAAAGATTATTGAACAAATAACACATGAAATGGTGTAATTAGAATACGGAATGAGTAGCCGCTCTGTATATTCAATAAAGAATGAATAATTACAATTACAATGTCATGCTACAAGCATGAATGAGAGGGAATTCGAATCCCTAAGGAGGTCATTTGAATTGAATGAGTGAGTCTAGCTTAACTGAATGTAAGCCATGTCAACACTCTAGTTAACCACTGATCAAAACCTTAATTGACTCAACTAAACCCTAACTAAAGCCGGACTACAATAAATGACTGAGTCTCAACTGAAAGAGATCAGACACATGTCATAGAAAGCCAACCATCAAGTGTTAGTGCTTCAATGACTCCAATGAACCCCGATGAGGTTAACTGAAGTTGAACTGAACATCAAAAGTTGGTGGGGGTGCCCCTGTTGAATCCAATTCATTAATTAATCATTAAATAATCAATTAAATGAAAGGAGGATCCTTCACTAACCTGTTAAATGATTGTAACCACCAGTTAGCAATTAGGTGCATTAATATCACTCAGATCACCCCTGGAGTGCTCCAGTTAGCCTCCCTGAATGTAGGAGAAGGCTAAGTTAGCCTCCTTGACTGAAGTTAGGCATGGGTGTGACTGGATGATGACATTTAATGCTCCACTGATGTCAATTAATGTCAATAATACTTAGGATAGTGGTTTAACTAGGCCAATTTGACCAAAAAGAGTGTGTATGGTGGTAAATGTCTCCAACACCCCCCCTTAAGCTATACTCAGGAGGAGTTAGAAGAAAAAATGCATAAAAATGCTAGGGCCCTGTAAACTAAGTCCATAGGTCACCCTGTACAATGCTGAAACTGAAACAATGCTCAAAACAAACTAAGTGAGGAAAAGAGGGAAAACCCAGTGGGAAACCCCCCCCCCCTCAATCTGAACACTGAAAGTAGTCTGAATCACCTTGATGAAATAACCCCCAACAGTGAACAGAGGTAAGTGAAATTCTTTTCTAAAAATCTCTTGGTAAAGATGTCTACAATCTACTCATCAATCGAGTAGTATTGCAAAATGATGGTCCTGTCATGCACTAGATCCCTGATGTAGTGCATGTGAATCTTTACATGCTTGGTCCTCTTCTTGGTAACTGGATCCATGGATATCTTAAGAGAACTTGGATTGTCACAAAAGAGGACAGTGGACAAAGTACTACCAAGATCAAACTATGAAAGAATGCCTTGCAACCAAACTGCTTGGATGCAAGCATTCACCGCTCCTTGATACTTAGCCTCTGCTGAACACAGTGCTATGGCAACCTACTTTTTGCTTGACCAGAAAATGGGGCCACCACCAAACATGAATACATATCTGGAAGTAGACTTCCGATCAATAGATTCACCTGCCCAATCGAAATCTATGTATCCAACCAGCTCTAGCTCGGAGTCTACAGCATAGTGAATGCTGTAGGTCCTAGTTCCCTGAATACACTGGAGGATCCTCTTGGATGCCTTCCAATGAATATCATGAGGCTGATGCATGTATATTGATATAGCATTCATGGCATAACAAATATCAGTCCAAGAATGTGTCAAGTACAACAAGCTACCAATCAGTTGTCGATAGATAGTGCAATCCATGGGAGGTGTGCTTTTTCCTTCTTCAAGGCTGATCCCTGAAAGGAAAGGGAATGGTGTAGGCCTACAATCAGCCTTGTTAAATTTGAATAACAGATATGAAATGTATTTCTATTGAGTGACCATAATCCCATCATAATTTTGCTCAATTTCGAGCCACAAAAATTGTTTTAGAAGCCCCAAATCACTCATTTCAAAGGCATTGTGGAGAGCAGTTTTGATGGATGAAATGGAGGTAGATGTGCTACCTGTGATCAGTAAGTCATAAAAATGTAAAAAAATAATAATTATATGACCATCATACTGCTGTAAATACACATTTGGATCTTATCTACATCTCTGAAAGTTTTCCGAGAGAAGGAAGGCATCCATCTTGGAATACCATTCTCTTAGGGCCTGTTTTAACCCGTATAGTGACTTCTTTAGCTTGCAAAACAAATATGGATCAGTAATGTATCCCTTGGGATGATTCATTTATATCTCCTCATGAATATATCCATGCAGAAAGGCTGACTTAACATCCAGGTGATCAACTTCACAGTGCTTGGATGCAGAAATAGCCAAAACTAGGCAAATGGAGTCCATTTTTGCAACCGGGGAAAAGGTCTCATGGTACTCCATAACTTGGATCCAAGAGAAACATTTTTATACCATCCTTTCCTTATATTTTTAGGTTCTTCCATCAGCATTAAGATTGGTCCAAAACACCTACTTGCATTGAACCAATTTCCTTCCCAGAGGAAGAGAAACTAGCTCCCAAGTAGTGTTTTTATGAAGAGAATTCATCTCTTCATCCATGGCAAATTGCCATCTTGAATCCTTCTAAGAATGATAGTAGGATTTTGGATCTAAAATAATCATCAAATACCAAGTTTTAGACAGCAAATTATCAAGACAAGAGAGCGCAATTCCTGCTCTTTAGAAATCAAATCGGGTTCTCCTTGGATCATCCGGATTTCCAATGTTGTCTCCTGCGGAAGAGAGTGTCTGTTGGGCCCATGTAGGAAGATGATTTTGCACTTCAGGTTCTTATTCAAAATATCATTATTGCTGAAAACTGATATCAGAAATCATAGGATCCAAATCAGGGTCATCACCCCCAATTTCATCATCCAAATATTCAATAGAATAAGAAGGAAATTCAGCAGTTTTCTCCTTCACTAGTTCCACCTCCTGAAGAGGCTCATCGAAATTGACACTTCTCTTGATGATGATATATTTGGTCTTGATATACAGCAGCTTGAAACCTTTATAATCATCAGGATACCCAATAAACATAAATTCTATGCTTTGCGGTTGCAAAGCCCTTCTTTTATCAAGTAGAAACAGGGCCCATGCAGTGGACCTAAACACCCATAGGTTCAACACATCTGGCTTGTGTCCAAAGTATGCTTTGAAAGGGGTCTTCCATTTCATGGATGATTATGGAACCCTATTCTGAATATATTGTACAGCATGCATGGCTTCATCCCACAAATATGCGGCAAGCTTCTTTGATTCCAACATACAGGTGGTCATCTCCTTGAGAGACCGATTCTTCCTTTCCGCTACTTCGTTCTGCAGGGGAGTGTAGGGAATTGAATGTTGGACCTGAATATCACTTTGGGAGAATATGTGTAGAAACTCATTACTGACATACTCCCATACATTATCAGATCTCAAGATCTTGATCTTAAGCCCAGAGGAATTTTCAATCAAGGCCTTCAATTCAGAAAAAAATTTCACGTACTTCTGACTTCTTTTTGAGGAAAAAAACCCATGTGTACCTTGAAAAATAATCAATAAAAGTAAGAATTTACCTTGATCCATTCATGGATGTGACAGGCATTGGACTTCTGATATCAGAATGTATCAGCCCCAATATGCGTGTTGCTCAGTTTCTTAGGGTGTTTTTCAATCACACAGCCCTTGCAAATTCCCGTGGTTGCCTTGATGACTAGGAGGCCTTCAACCATGGATTTTTTCTATAATTGCTACAAGTATTTGAAATTAATATGGCCAAACCTCTCATGCCACAGCCTACTAACCTCATTTCCATGAGTTAGTAGAGCGGTGGGCTTTGTATCCGCAACAAAGTGAGAGAACTCATAGGCTTTTGCATGATGGTTTGCAAGGCCTTTAGCAATGACTTTTTCGGATGCAATTTATATTATCTCAACAGCATTTGGGTTGAAAGAAACTCTCTTAGTCACTCATGTATGTGTCATATGATAGACACTAAGGATAATTGATGCCAGAGATGGTACATACAAAACATTTGAAAAGAAACCATTTTCAAGATCAACAGTACCTTGTCCTTCTGAAATGATGGTGGAGTCATCTCCCATGTGGATGGGGATGGATTTTTTAGTCTCCAAGGATGAAAAGGAATCTCTTTCAGCCATCATGTGGTTTGAAGCTACTAAATCAATCAAGAGTGATTTGGACTTCGAAGTGCTTGCCATGAGGGCATGACCTTTTTCATGTTGTGGTTCCTGATCTTGCTAATCTCTCCTCCGAAAGCTTTCTGAAAGATTGATGTGATTCCTCACAAGGAGAGAGGTTGCTTCATCAATATTCTTCTTCATGCAATCATGTTCAGGGTGGAAGCCCTTCCCGCAATAAGAACACTTGACTTTTTCCTTGCCATGGTGCCCTTTTCCTTTGTTCTTCCTTGAGCCGGAAGACTCATCATGCTACTGGTTTTCAACTCTAGGATTAGGAGCATCAAATTTATTTTTTTTATTTTTTTTCTACTTTCCTTTACCCTTCAGATCTTTGGGCCCCAAGACATGGAGGACTTGATCACATGAAGATCTAATGATCCCCATCTATACAAGCTTGTCATGTTCACTTGTTAGGGACTCAATGAAGGCATTGAGTGTATGCATCTTCCATCCAGGGGTTATGAGATTCCCCGCAGGGAATGTAGAAACAAAAATTGAATAATCAGCCCCAATTTTGGAGAGTATGGCGAGGATGAGTTGATAATCCTCCTTCTCCACTTTGCATTGCTTCGAGAGTAGAACAGTATGCTTGAAATTTGTGAAGAAATCATTCAGAGTCTCAAAATTGGAGGGCTGGAGAGACATGAGTTCATTTTCAAGTTGGCAAACTCTCAAGTCATCATTCTTTCCATATATAATTTCCAATTTGTCCTATATTTCTTTTGGAGTCTTCAATCCTGCAAGATGGAAAAGAAGATCTCAGGAAATAGAGTGGCACAAGAAACCGAAGGCTTCATCCTTCTTGTTCAAGAATCTTGATTTTCTATGGCTGAACCAGGCTCATCTTTAGTGTCCATGGTGACTCTAAATATCACTCTGGAGCGCAAATGAATCTCCATATCAGCTTTCCATGAGTGGAAATTGTATGGAGTCAAAATATCTACTAAGGATGCCATCTAGATCTGTTGGAGAGAATTCTTCACCTGTAGAAAACATGTAAATCACAACAGAAAGGGAAATGTAAGGTCAAACAGCCTGCACATTCTAGGATTTCATCACACCCAACATCATCAATCAAGCAAGCTTGATCAACAAGTTCTTTACTTGCGGCATTAAGTGGTAAGCCTTGGCTTCTAGTGCAGTGCTGGATTTTTGAGCTATTGCTCCATTTTCGTGCAGAAATCTATCAAAAAGCTTGTTTTTGAGAGATAGAGCTTTGTCCCACTGTAAGCTCTGATACCATATTAATATTGACAGTGATGTAGGAACTCAAGCATAGTCTCATCAAAGATTAATGAACAAATAACACATGAAATGGTGTAATCAGACTATGAAATGAGTAGTTTCTCTATATATTTAATAAACAATGAATAATTACAATTACAATTACATGCTACAAGCATTCGAATCCCTAAGGATTTCAGTTGAATTGAATGAGTAAGTCTAGCTTAACTAAATGTAAGCCATGTCAACACTCTAGTTAACCACTGATCAAAACCCTAATTGACTCAACTAAACCCTAACTGAAGCTGGAGTGCAATAAATGACTGAGTCTCAACTGAAAGAGATCATACACATGTCATAGATAGCCAACCATCAAGTGCTAGCACTTCAATGACTCCAATGAACCCCAATGAGGTTAACTGAAGTTGAACTGAACATCAGAAGTTGGTGGGGGAACCCCTGTTGACTCCAGTTCATTAATTAATCATTAAATAATCAGTTAAATGAAAGGAGGCGCCTTCACTGACCCATTAACTGATTGTAACCACCAGTTAGCAATTAGGTGCATTAATATCACTCAGATCACCCTCGGAGTTCTCCAGTTAGCCTCTCTGAATGTAGGAGAAGGCCAAGTTAGCCTCCTTGACTAAAGGTAGGCATGGGTGTGACTGGATGATGACATTTAATACTCCACTGATGTCAATTAATGTCAATAATACTTAGTATAGTGGTTTAACTAGGCCCATTTGACCAAAAAGATTGTGTATGGTGGTAAATGTCTCGAACAGGCCATAGTATCCTCCTCACATTTGACCCGTGTAGGGTGGCATGGAAGCACCATAATGTGGTGTACCTTAACTATTTGGAGCTACAAGACCATAATTCGGGGAGTAAGCGGGTTTTTGACCCATACCCATAAGGTAAATAACTCTATCCATACTATGGTCCATAATATTTTCCATGGGAAGCTCCATAAGCTGTCCCATGGGATGTCCCATGAGAGACTCTATAAGTTGGAATATGAGTAACTCCCTATGATAGACCATATGACGTTCCAGAAGTAGGAATATGACCTCCTGAGATAACAGGAGGTACTTGACTCTGAGACACAACTACACGAGTAGCAGCAGTATGAACATGACTAGTAGCAACATTCCAAACCAAAGGACCACGTGAATGAGAAAGAGGAATAGCATTTGAAGAACTAGGAATAGAGGACGGAGGGACATGTGAAGTGATGTAAGTGGTATTCCCTATAGTCACTCGTCTTGGTTCTGGTATCCTAATAGGGCTACTAACACCAGGTCTAGGATGAACATGTGATGTAGCCTCCACCACCAAGATGGAGGGTGCAATGTGACTCATGTTCCCAAATCTCTCCACATGGAAAGGAATAGGAGTGCCCCCAGGCATAGTGTTAGGTTCAAACTCCGACTCGGCATGGTGTGCCAGATCATGTGCAGGGATACCAGACATGCCATAACTAACATAACTAGTTCTTGTAGGTTCATGATGAGTCTCTCCATCCAACATCCAACACCGATGACCTATGAATGAGGGATCATACCTAGAGTGTGTAGATATATCAGCTGAAGGATCATACCTAGAGTGTGTAGGTATATCAGGTGAAGGATCATATACAGGAGTAGGATCTTCTTCTCCAACATCTTGAGGTGGAGAAGACAACACAGGATTTCATTTTCATGATCTCCCATCATGTGTGAATCAATGTGAGAAGTAGTCCACCTAGACTTTCTATTTCTCTCTCCCAAAGGAGGAGGAGATGTATAAGGCAGAAGTCCTGCTAAACGACGAAAACGGTGAAGTGCCGCACCTGAATCCACAATGACTCAAAAAAATGAAAAGAATCTTCTAATTACACGAACCCTAAGCAAGCTACCATGCACAGAGCATACACCTATATAATCTAAAGCCAGTCACAAGCAAACAAGGGTAGGATATGTGAGCTTCCAAATGAAGCAGGTATGTCTCGCTTAGGAGAGGCTTGAGACTCCCATACACAACAAGCGGAGGTTCGTAACCAATTATTGTGGTCCTTAGCTTCAACACATATAGAGAGTGTGTTGTACGACCCCAACCTGGCCGGGACACCTGCAGAATAACCCCTGCAAAGTTCCCCCTCGATAACCTAGGTAAGGCAACTAAGGTCACCTCAATATAATCAATGCTCAGGCAGATAGTCGCAGGAGGGATTGACCATATGGGCAAGGTAGCAAAGCCCAAAACTCTCAAAAGAGCCCCCAAATATGAATACTATTATGGAAATATCTTCGGTGCTACTCGGTTATAACTAGGAGTCATCCCAATAAATAACCACTCACACTGCCTCATGCTTAACTCCCTTGTAAGAGGAGGATCCCGATGAACACTAATTATACCAAGGAATTTCACACTCTCACCTAGACATACACATACATGTTGTTGTTTAGTGGTCTTGGAGAATTTACTCGCAATGAACTATTCCAAGACCCTAAAACCTAATCTTGTTGATGTACCCTATAAAAGAAAATAGTGTAATCCATTTTAATTAAGCATTGATTTTATTTGGCTTATTACTCAAAAAGGTAGATGATCGTGCAACCAATGGTGTTATGACACAACATGAAGTAAAATGCACACCTAACAATCAATGCAAATGCATTGTGTTGAATGAAAAACAATGCATGCTACTACGTGAAATGCAAAATTTTCTTCAAATGACAAATGCAATCATTCCTATATGAAATCCTGACTAATACTTCTCTAAGTAAACCTACTGCAAGTACCATGCAAAATGCAAAGTGAAATGATGCATAATGATGCAAAGAAGCAAATATTTTTGGATTTTTTAAATAAAAATGAGATAATAAAGCAAAAGAATGACTCTACCAGCCCCAGAATCTGCAAGCACTATCAAACAACACCCATGCAAAGCACTAAGGTAAAAGAGACCTAATGCACTAATCCCAAAACAAAAAATCAAAAATGCAATGACAAGAACATTCTTAAAAAAAAATTACCCTAAAAAGCGTCTCTAGTAAGAAACATAGGTGTATACAGACTCTAGAAGCATCTAGGGAGACTCAGCAATCATAAAAACTCACCCAGCAACGCTCAATATTCCTCTAAAAGGAAAAACTCAGGGCATACGCAACTGTGTGTGGAAAACCCACGTATATACACGGATATCTCTGTCAAAACCTCGTGTACACGCAACTATGAGGCAAAAACTCACGTACAAGAAGAAAAAGGGATAAAAATGAAGGCAAACCGATAAGCTGAGACAAAATTCACTCCTACCAGACACTACCAGGAAAACATGGCCCCATACCCAACTCAAAAACACAGAAATCAGATCAATTCAAGAACATTGAAGGCCGATAAAACCCACCAAAGGAAAAATGACTGGGAACTCCCCAGCGGACTTGCCAATTCTGTTACGGAGAGAAATTCCTATGGCTTGGGGTACCACAAAAGACAGCTTGACTCTTGAAATCAATCATTTCCTATATGCAAGAGAAACCAAATATCTAACACTAAAGGATCTCGATTCGTACCTTAATCCAGACGGTTGATGTAGATCCCCGTTGAGCTTTTCCACTCCATCTTGTATTGATAGATTGCTATCTCAACACTCAGCAAAAAAGACAAGCATGCTATATATAATTGTGTTAGACCTACTCTAGCATTTATAATCAATAACATATAAGCATTTAAAAGAATCCATGGATCAAATACTTAAATACACATTATTGGATAGGAAAAGATATTTCTATTGATATAAAATAGAGATTACAATAGTGACAACCTTTGTCGGCATGTTTGAGAATTGGAGAAACTGAGTCCCCCACTTGGGCCTCCACCACTTCAATCCTCCATCTCTTGATAGCAATCTCACAAGCAAAAGGAAAGCTTGGGAAGAACACAAAGTGCTCCAAGGGACAAAGGGATACAAACTCAAGTATAAGCTTCGGAAACAATGGACTATAGTTTTTTTGCTCTTCAATTCCTCCCCTTTCAATGTATCCAAAGGGTTCCTTATATAGCTCTTCAATGGGGTAATGGAAGGTCGAATTCGAGAGATATCAAGGCATATGGAAGGCCAAGAGACAAGTGACTTGGATCCACATCAAGGAAAACTCCAAAATCATTTGGCCTTTTGCACACATCCTGATGTACGCGGGTTTAAGGGTCAAATCCACGTATATACGCGAGAAAGGGATTAAAAGTTGTCATTAGAGGAATTTTGGGGTCTAAAATGGGCCTCCTAAGGAAAATAATAAAATAATAGTTAAAATAATAAAATAATATTGATTAATTTTGGAGGAANTATGGCAATTATTGCATGTTTTTAGGGATGATCTTGGAAACATCAAAGGTACAAAAATGGTACATGGGGTTTAAGGAGTTTGCAGAGGGACAGGGAAGGCCATAAAAGTGTGATTCACCATGTGTGGTAAAATCAGCTGTAACAAGTAGTAAAAGAGATTTTAACACAACCTGACTCTGAAGGAAAAAGGGGTCATTGGATTGCGAAAATAATGGAATATGGTGTTGAGATCAAGACAACTAAGTTGGTGAAAGGCAAGGGTTTAGAAAAATTGCTTACAGATTCTAATTGCAAATCATTAGGATTGAATGTTGTATCTAATGAAGTATCTGAAGGAGAAAAAACTCAGCATGAAGAAAAGGAATATATTTTCTAGAAATATGTTGATTTGGATTGGTATGCTGACATAGTATATTTTCTTTTGTTTCTACAATCTCCTCCAGATTTAGATAAAGGAAAATTCACATCTTTGAAGTTAAAATCCATGAATTACTGTATTCATGAACATAATCTGTTTTGGAAATATCATGTAGGTATTCTTCTCAGATGTGTTGATAAGGAAGAAGCTGGAGCTATTACAGTTGAAATTCATGAAGGATTTTGTAGTGGACACTGTTATTGGAAGGATACAGCCTTTAAAATTCTGTGACCAAGCTACTACTAGCCAAAAATATTTTCCCATGTAAGAGCTTGTGTTGAGAGTCAAAGGTTTGCTAGCAAACAGAAATTGATTTCTTTACCTCTCAAACCTATTTCAGCTAAGGCCCCTTTTCACCAGTGGGGGTTGGATTTTATAGGATAAATCAACCCACATTCCAGTGGATAGCACAGATATATTTTGACAACTACATACTTTTGTACAAAATGGGTAGAAGCAATCCATACCAGAAGAGAAATTAAACAAGTTATAATAAATTTTATAGAGGAAAACATTATGAGTATATTCGGTTTCCCTAGAAATATGATTACAAACAATGCTCCTGCCTTTAAATCCCAGAACATGGTTCAGTTCTATGAAAAACATGGGATTTTGTTGAAGCATTCTACTCCATATTACCCACAACGAAATGGTTTGGCAGAGTCCACAAACAAAAACATAGTACACAGTATTAAAAAATTGTTTGTAGAGAATAAAAAGGCATGTGACAGTAAGTTGAAGTATGCCCTTTGGGCTGATTGCATTACTACAAAAAAGACTATTGGTACTTCTCCCTTCCATCTTGTATATGGAACTAAGGCAATTTTTCCTGTACAGTTGGGTCTCCCTATCATGAAATTTATGTAAGATAACTTTGAAGAGACTAATGAGATACATCGCAGAATTTTTCAAATTATTGAAATTCAGCAAGAAAGAGAATCGCTTGTTGAAAAGGCTCATATTTATGAAGACAAAATAAAACAGAGTTTTGATAAAAGAGTCAAAGAAAACAATTTATTTCCTAATGATCTAGTGCTCCGGTGAGATGCAAGAAGAGATGAGAAACAAAAGCATGGTAAGTTCGATTGATCTTTGGCTAGGACCTTTTAGAATTGTCAAAAGTTTGGAAAATTATACATTTTTGCTACAAAATTTGGAAGGTTATGAATTAGAAGGCCTAGTCAATGGGTGATTCTTGAAGCATTTTTATACCAAATAAGGTCTAAAGGGTACTTATTACATTGTAAATACATGCCAGTTTTCAGTTTTGTTCAAATAAGACTCTATAAGCTAATGGATCAGTAATGGTTGACAGAAAATAAGGAACTGGAACTACAGTTCTTGGAAAATCACAGGGAAATGCCATCCCCCAGTTGGAGCCAGTGTTTTTCCTAGGTCTGTTATCTTTTCTTCTTAGGACAAGTTTTCACCTTAAAACCTTTTTAGCTTTGGTTTTTATTTTTCGTTTCCCTAAAGTTTTAATTGTTTGGATTTCATTTTTTGAATGTTATAGGAATTTACAAATATTTGGTTTTTAACCTAAGCTCCTATAGATTATTTCGAAGTCTGGTCATAATTTATGAAAAGTCTAAAGATGAACTAAGCATTGCTTATGTTTTAATATATGTTGGCAGCACAGGTCATTTATTCAAAATGCATGTATGATATCAGCTCACCAAAGTTTGTAGTATGTGTGCAGGCATAATTATGAAACAAATAGGTTTTGAAAGTTGTTCTCATGTAGAGACCGACAATTGGTTCTAAAATTGTACTAAATAAAAACACATGTTCTCTTCCATGGTTTATCATCATTTCTTAACATAAACATCCCTTACTCTTTCATCTGAGGTAATATGGTTTTCAATATGCAAGGAGGATTTTCTCTAGGTTCTATCTCAAGTGTTGCATCTACAGTCTCTATTTTAGCCATGGAAATTGACAGGAAACCTCATCCTAGTGGCCACTTGCTCAGGACCGAACCCTAGAACGTGGAGTGGATGCAAAAAATTCCTTTGGCCGTTGAAAAAATGAAAGGAGCAGGTTGTTTTTCCATGTTTGAAAATATCAGGGATCATCACGCAGGGGTTTCAAGTAATTTTTGTCAGAATTTTGATGGATCCATAGTGAAGATTGGGGGTCTTTAATTCGCAGCAACAAAATAGTCTATTTCATAGGATATTGGTGTTACTCTCATTGGTGAAAAATGTCATAAGAAACAATATATAAATAAATATTACAGTCAATTTCTATTACCAACACATAAAGATCCCGATTGGAGCCAGGGTATACAAAGGGTTTTTCTATTGGAAGAATGACGAAATGTTTTATGCATCATACAGAGATATATCACCTGCAAGGGAATATTTGCAACTGTCTATCAATATCACATGAGGTTCTTGCAACATATTTCAGGTATTAAAAAATAAAACCTACCCTTCCAGTTGTTCAAAAGTCTGGGAAAATTGGCTATTAGGGTTCGTAATCACCCTAACTCTGATAGCAATAATGTCTTTCATCATGGTTTAATTAAACTATTAATCACTCAAGAGTTAGAGAAGGAGGAAAGATCCTAGTCTCATTTCTTTTTTTGTTCAGGGTTCAACGTTGATTTTAAAGAATTAAAAAGGGGTAAAAGAAAATAGAGCCCTTCTAGAAAAAGGCCAAGGAGTGTCCTGGTATTACAACAGAAGAATCCCTATCTAAAGATGAAGTTGAAAACCATCACAGGGAGGAGCTTCCTGTAAAGAGAGTGAACATTCAAGCAAACCAATGGAATTCTGAAGATCCTAAGAATGAAAATTCAGTCATAAGTCCAATCAATAAAATAAAGATGGTTAAAGAACAAGACCTTGTTTATTATTCTAATAAAATTTCAAAACCTGCAGGGCAGTCATCTAAGCCAATCAAAGTTTATTTCAGGCCTAAAAATTTACTTGTGAATTAAATAAGGATGAACATGAAAGATGTATTAAACCCTAAGTTCAAAAAATATCGAGTTATAAGTCTACAGAACTCTTCCAGTGAAAATGCAGAAGGTAAACAATCTAAGGAATTAGAATATGTATTGCATCAAATTTTAAATAATATTGATTAGAGTTTAATAAAGGTTCCAGAACTCATTCCTAAGGATTGTTTTCAAAATTTTAGAGATGAGGATATACAAGAGAATACCAAATCATTATTCTATGGAGTAGAAGTTGGGGAATCATCAAAGTAAAACTGAGTAAAATGAATAAATTGTTACAGGTTTGAATGATGGAAAGATGGCAGATGAAGAATCGGAGGACGACATAAAATATTTTGAGCGGGGAAAAGACAGAAGAGAAATTGATCATTTTAAAATTCAGAATGATCATCTTAGTCAGATCAATGATGGTTTGATGAAGAAAAACAAAATGTTAAAGCAAGACTTACAGGAAGTAAAAAGGAATTGTGCAGAATTGATTCAACTGGCAAAAGAAGCAGTCAAGAGAAGAAAGGTGATTCAGGAGTAGAATGTACTGCTAGAGAAGATACAGAGGAGCTCGAGCAAAAGTTGAAACATATGCAAAAGGAGTTGAACAGGTTACAAAGAAAATCACATGCACTAGATGGATTAGCCACTATAGCTGAAGAAGCCAAGAGACTTTGATAAGTTTTCATGTTTAATGTAGTTTTGACACTTGTCAATTTTGGTTAGACAATATATTTTAAGTAATACACTTTTCTATATTTAGAGGTCAAAGCCTTAAAAGGTGGATCTACACAAACAAACTTTGATTTCACCTTTTTCTATATATATTGTAATATTTTGATAAGTAAGGGAGACACACATAGGAGTTGATATGCTTGAATATTCTGCATTCATGCAATGCTTATCTGTGTAAGAAATTCTTTGTTTTATGAATGAATTAATATATCTATACAGAGCTAGGTCTTTGAACTTATATTGTGTGAATGTTCTCTGGTTCAGTTTGAACTCTTGTTTACATTGTTGTTTATGTATATGTTTTATATGTAGATATTGTGTATGCAAGTGGATATTGATGCCTACTGATGTTTGAAATGTTATTTCAAGTACCTGTACCTTTAACATGTGCTGCAATGATCAAATGTATGTTTATTACTTGTATTTATATGTTTTGAAACCTATCTCCTGGATTTTAATTTGTACTGTCATTCATTCTGCAAAATCTAGTCTTTGTATATTGCCTTTACCTTATCTGATTTTTACATTGTTATCCAAAACCCCTAACAAATTGTCCTTGAATGTTGAGGTTCCTGAACACTACTATCTCGTAGTCTAGATAGCAGACTTTAGGATAAAATAGTTCACTTAAATCAATTTTGGTTTATTTGACCTTTTTTTTTACTCACATGTAATGCTAAAAGGGTTGGTGCCTAAGAGGTTTGTTGGTGAATTAGTGCTAGAACCTAGGTTTGTTCACTACGCGCCTTGACTAGGACAAGGATTTATGTCTCTAGGGAAAGTGGAGGCTAGCTAATGGTTTCGTGGAGGACAATGACCTAAGAGATAGATCAATGGTTAGAAGAATAGAAATTCAAGTTTTCTAGAAACTAGAACAAGCACCCACATCTCAGTGTGAAAGAGTGGTTCGTAAGGTATGTATCTTCAGATCTACATGAAATTTTTTTTGCAGAATTCTGAATAATATTGACAAAGTGGTTATTGAGGTTTTTTTAGTAGAATCTAAAATTTTGTCTTATTGCACCAAGAGATTGGATCCTTGAATTGATCCAACAAATAAATATTTTACGCAGCTAGATTTTGTACGTAGTAGAATTTTTGAGAGATAGTGTGTTGAAGGGTTATGTTATAGAATTTTCCATAGATTACAACCAATCATGCAATATTGTAGAAAAAAAAAATCTTTAAGGGAACACATGGAGCATATATGAGATATCTCTCCACCTGAACCAAGATGTTGTTGTGTGATAAAGGAATTATGACATTGGAATCCGATCACTAGGGGCATTCACGCACATAGGGGGTTGGGACCTTACTATGGATGATATGCAAATATGGAAAGGAGGCAGAAAAGAATGCATAAAGAACAAATGACATGGGAATGATAAGAAATGACAAAAATATGACAATATACAAGATCAAAGTGTTGTGTAGTGGAAAAATATTTTGGATCAATGGGAAGAGGATTGTGGCTGAGATAGAAGGTAGGCATAGTGAGTGTGACAAAATATACACTAGTGCAGCATTCCATATCAGATGGGTATCTCATAGAGAAATAAAGGAAGAGGATATTCATCTCAATCCCTAAGGAGATGAACCATTGTATCCCACAATGGTGCTAAGATTGTCCCTTGGATCAAACCCATGACCCTGTGCATGTCTCCAAGATCTGAGGTAAGAACCAAAACTTTATCATGAACTCTTGTAGTTAGTGCAAGAAGTAAAGGTAGTAGTAAAGCTAGTCATCATAGTAGTGGAGCTAGTGTAACAACTCAAACCTAGTTAGCAATATCGAGGTAGAATATTGTGCAGTACACAATGGTGGATCCCACATTGAGGATGCATGTGTTCAATGAAGCAAGGAATGACTACCTAGAACAACATATTTTTATTTGTGAATAAATATAACAAGTAAAGAGGGTATTCGATGATGATACAAAAATTGTGCAGCTAGTAACCACATTAAGGGACCACGCATTGCGTTGGTTTATGCAATATCATTCCAATTCTCTTGCAAACTATCCCAAAACATTAGACAGCATCAAAGAAGCTCAATTGAAGTAATTTAAGAAGAAAAACTTAGAGTCATAGTGCATTGTAGAGTGAAGGAGATTAAACAATCACAAAATGAGTATGTATGGAACTTTTATCAAAATTTCAAAGTATTGATGGATAGGTCGACCTTCCATATTCCTGATGCACAACATAAAGAATGGATTATTAAAATATTTCTAAACCCATATACCCTATCTGTTTACACAACAAAATATTACATTATAGTTAGATTCATTGGATATTGCTATGAAATTGGAAGTAACCCCCTTAAGAGAAACTAGAGTAGGGATAGCTCAAGTTCAATTAAAGTTAGTTGTGTTGATGATCCAGTTGTTGGACGTTGCTAAAGGAAAAGAGAAGAACAAAATGTTTTGGTGCATCACATGCATAAAGGAAGATCACCACAAAAAATGCGTGCCCCTGTAATGAACATAAAATAAGATTATAATAATTTATAGTTAGGTTAGAATGAAAGTAAGTGTCTCCTCATCATGAATGTCCAAACCATATTTAAGGCCAACACATCATTGTAATATTCATCATCCAATATATTATTATTATTCATATTCATTATTAAAATGATAGTCGGATTCGACTAACAGACAACCGGATTCGGTTGCTCCATTTGGTATCAGAGCGGATTCGCCTTGGACTCAACTCATCAATTCCTACTTGATCTCGGACTCGGCTCATCAATTCTTGATTTCTTCTGCTACTCCATTTCACCCATATCTCTCTCCGCTCAGTTGCCCTCCACTCCCACACTCCATATTACTTCACTCTCCTCCCTTTGCTCCACCTTCTCGACTCTCTTTCCAATATTTAGGGTTTCCCTAGAATATAGGACATTGTCCAAAAACAAAACAAAAATGTAAAAAAAAAGGTAAAGAATTGAAAAGAAAGAAGAAAGTTAAAAAGAAAAGATAAAAAAAAAAGTAAAAAAACAAAATAAAGGAAAAAGAACGTGAAAAAAAAGAAAAGTAAGACCAACGCATGGTTTTGCTTTCCAACTTCAACCTAGGTTGCACCCTCCCTCATTCCACGTATCCCTACAAACAAAAACAATATTAATAAAGCAAATATTATTATTATAATAATATTATTATTATATAATATTTTAAAACTTATTAATCCATCTTTTAATAAAATATTTTTAAATTTGTTATTTTGTTTCAACACATAAATTAATTATAATAATTATTATTAATTCATTAATTATTTCAAAGACATTAGTTGTCTTTTATTCTTCCATAAGTGAAAATAAACTTCCAAATACACACATTTGCATAAAAGGAACAAGGCTATGATAGAATTAAAAGACAAACTTGAGAAATTGGAGAAGGACATCAAGGCCCCCGTTGCCAACCAAGAAAAATTCAGAGAAGAAACGAAAAATAACAAGGCACTTAAGAAAGAAATCAAAGAAGATGTTGTTCTAGTACTAGGAAGAAAACTTGATGACAAAGTAGACATCATGCACCAGAAACGAAAATAATTAGATGACAAGATGTGTGTGATGAAACAGAACATAAGTACCATGGCACAAAACTTGAGCATCATGACACATAACTAGAATACCACTATAATGGAAATGTTACAAAAACTAAGGTCTAATACAAACCATATCAGTAACTCAGATATGTTTGACCACTATGTCAACAAAAATGAGAGTAACAAAGTTGATCAAGACAATAAACAAGACACTGAGACTAAATATCATAGGGATGACCAAAATTCCAATAATATATTTGATAAAGATAAGCTCGACCAAGATCATAATGAGAGTCAAGCTAGTATCATTGACAATAAGGACGATCCATACAATGATGAAAGATGGATCCTACAATTTTCAAAAGAATCCAAGTCAAAGGAATCATATATCGTAGATTCATCTTTTACCTTAACTCTTCTACTACCCTAGATAAACCTAAATGTAACACTAGCAGGTACTTCGAGTGTGAGAAGCCTCATGAAACGCCACTTCTCGAGATAAATCGTAAGGATAATAAAATGGAAACATTACGTGATGACATCATGAGTATTGTGGGACAAATGATCTCTAAAACAATGCTTGATATGGTTAGTCACAAATATATTCCTCGTATTCATGTACATGGAAAATGGGACAACAATAATAAACATAATGGGGTACAATTCAAGTTACAAATGAAAGGAAAATGACAAACTATTGCGTAAAGACCAAGAACATACCTAATACAAGTTCTAAAAAAAACATAAATGAAGTAATGACACTGTTTCAACACAAAATGAGAATGAAAAGACAATAATCTAAGCTTTGAGGACAAAGCTCCCTTAAAGGGAGTGGCAATGTAATGAACATAAAATAAGATTATAATAATTTATAGTTAGATTAGAATGAAGGTAGGTGTCTCCTCATCATGAATGTCCAAACCATATTTAAGGCTAAGACATCATTGTAATATTCATCATCCAATATATTATTATTATTCATATTCATTATTAAAATGATATTCGGATTCAACTAATGGACAACCAGATTGGGTTGCTCCAGCCTCACACTTAGAAACTATTTTCTGGAAGATCCTCGAATCCCTTTCCCATGGGTGGAGCAGTATGGTGTGAGATATGGAATTGTTTAGCAGTTGATTTTCCTTTACTACAAAAGTATGTGAGCACTCCCAAAAGTTTATTTTGCAATTTTTGTAAATGTGGGACATGATGAGAAGGATTTCTGCACACTAGATACCATGAGAGAGCACACTTCAGATATATAGTGACTCCAAGGGCAAGTTGCACCTGAAGGAGGGGTGCCAAAAACTAATACTCTGAACAAAGGTTACAATCAAGAAGAAAGAGGTGGATTCAGAGGTGAAGGAGGAGGGGGATCTGGAAGATATTTAGTACCAATTATGTGCTACAACTAGGGATATCAGGGACATTTTTTATGGGATTATCATAACATATGTATGACATGCACATATTGTAGAAAACAAGGCCATGATATGAACGATAATCCACTGCTAATCACGAAGTGGTGGGACAAAATGAACTAGAATAAAAGTTAGAACCAAAAACAGAATGTTCAAATGATCCCAATAGAAGATCCTGACAATAAACTGAGAATTTTAGTTGCCACACGCAATGAAGTAAGAAATGGAATTGACACAAAAAAACAAGCAAGTAGAATTGAACAATGGGTCGGAAAGCAACAACCCCACCTCCATTGTTTGATTCTAGGAGGGAGAAAGATACATACAATCAAGCAAGGAAAAATTAGCTACAATCAAAATATATAGCGTCAAATTCACAACCTACATATGACCAACTCTCTTATATGATATGCCTCCAATATATGAATACACATTTGAATATAGGAATATAGCATAGACATGTAAGCTAAAATATTTTCTAAAGACTTGTCTAGAACTAATAAAAGATGAGACTGAATTAAACACATTGTGTAGGATTATAGACCAATGTGAAAAAAATGAGAAAGCATCGGTCATACAATACACAATCAACCAGGTGCAGTGCAAAAGAAGGATGAGTAGAGAGTTTTGGTTGAGTGGGAAGACATGGGATTATGACATGGAGGACATTATATTACATCTAGTATTCAAATTAAATGTTCTCCCAAGACACATAGGGGAAATGATGGGTAAACCAATATTGAGTTATTCAACCGTCTAGTTGAAGTTGTCAAGTCAACATAGGATTGTTCAAATTGGGATAGTGACAAGAGTATCTTTTGATATTGATGGTGTCTGTAGTACAACCAACTTTGAATTGGTCAAGATAGTGGAACATAAAAATCCTTAACTAGTGTTTCTTAGGATGGAATGCGATTTTACAAACCATCCTATTATTATTTTAAAAAATGGGTAGATGATATTTGAAGTAGACAACATGTGGATTACCATGTCATTGGATCCTAGAGAATGAAGAAGATATGAAGAGATGGTAAGGAATGCAAATCTAGATAATCTGTACAATATGAATGCATGGATGGATACCTATGTAAATCCTAGTGTCGATGGAATGGTCAACTACTGTAGTATCAAATCTTGTGCGTCACACTCAGAAGCACATATGGAATATTACAAAAAATGATGGATGAAGTATCTAGCAGAAGATGCTCACGCATCACTCATTCTTTGCAATTGATTGGAATTGAGGAATGTTATCCCCAAAAGTATGATGGGTTCATGAATATATAATCATTCATAAAATGATTTGAACTATAGATTCTAGAACAATAAACATTTATTTCCTTAGATGTCATGCTAAAAGTGACTTTGAATGATGGGGTGTGTATAAAAATAAGATCGATAATTGGCACAATCCAAAATTTTGTTGCATGTTAGATTTGGGATTGAGTACACTGTGCATAAGTACACAGGGAAGGGCTTCCCCATAGACCATCTAACACAATGGATTATGACATGGACGTTAATACCAAAGAAATATTGGACACACTTATTTGTACATACTCTGGATCAATTCTAAATAGTTGGTACATAGAGTTTGAAATGTGCAGAGGAACAACTGATTGGGAAGAGTTGGCCAAAAAATTTAAGGTAACTTTTATCCTTTGAGGTTGAAGCTCCTTTAGTTGACGCAGTATTATAGGTTATCAAAGAGAATAAATTTGCGTCAAAATATGTGGTGGGAACAGTTCCATTATGTAACATGCAGAGATCAATTGTGATGGTTGAATAGGTGTTATAATGTTATAATCTCTCTAAGGGAGATCAAGAGGATGAATATCCCTGAAATATGAAAATATCAGAAACTGAATGTGAGAGCATGGTAGAAGGACCTTATCTTTGATCTAATAATAATACACAGTAGTTGAACATGCATAAAAGTGAACATTAGCATGGAGAAAAATCCCAAGATTGAGAACATTGGGGATTACTAGAATGAAGACACATTGGAAAATATTACTGGTTCAATGCACGAGCATCAAGATTTACTTCCAACGACATTTTTAGAGATGAAAGGAATATCTAGAGATTTTGTTCAAATGAAAATTCCTTTAAAACTATAAAGAAAACCAATTAACTAGAGGAAATATTAATTGAACCTAGACTACAAGGAAAAGTTGAAACCATAAATGTAGAGAATGTTGGAAGATGGAATTATAGAACTTGTTTAAGAATCAAAATGGATCAATCCAATGGTGGTCCATGACAAGAAGTCTAGACAAATTAGAATATGTGTAGATCTATGCAAGCTAAATTACGCTTGTTTGCATGATCCATTTCCCACAACTTTTACGAATGAGTTGTTAGAGAATGTTGGAGGACATGAAATGTATTAATTTATAGATGTATTTTTATGGTATCACCAAATAAAAATTACACAGGAAGACAGACATAAGACAACCTTCGAGACAGAATGAGGATGTTATCAATAAAGAGCAATTCCTTTTGGGATGAATAATGCATGAACAATGTTCTATGCAATAGTGGTCGCATCTTTCTAGGAGTTCATTCATAAATTTCTAGAAGTGTACTTGGATGACTAGATGGTGTTCAGTTTATTGAAGAATTATATTGACATTCTATGTTTGATGTTCGATAGATGCAAACAATTCCGCATTTCATTAAATTTGAATAAGTGTATTTTTTGTGCACCATTTGGTATTTTGTTGGAATGTGTGGTATGCAAGCAAGGTTTATTGGTGGATCTTGCGAAGATTATTTTTATTACCGATATTCCACCACCTACATTAGTGCAATAAATATGCTCTACATTGGGTCATACATGATACTACAGGAATTTTATCAAGGGGTATGCACATATCATAGTCCCATTGGAAAAAAGGAAGCTAAAGTTTCAATGGAATGAAGAATACTAGTAAAGTTTAGATACTTTAAAGTAGAAATTGGTGACTATGACAATTTTGATGTTTCCATACTGGAACAAATATTTTCATGTGCATGTAGATGCTTCATCAATAACATTGGAAACATTTATAAATCAAACAAGAGAAGGATATCTAGATCACCCTATGCAAGCAAAAATTTGTCGACAACCAAACAAAATTACAAAACAACAGAGAATGAAGGGCTTCCAATGGTATATGTACTACAAAAGTATAGAAATGATCTATTGCAATCATATTTCAATATGTATACATGTCATTTTGAAAAGAGATATGTGTTCCATAAACCAACGTTGAGGGGTGGAGGGGGGTGAAGGGGATATGCATAAGGCTAAATTGTTATTTCAAAAATATGACTTGGAAATGACTCTAAAGCTAGGATAGTTGAATGTTGAACCTGATCACCTATCGTGCATACTCACATGAGAAGATGTTGGAATCTTGGATGATAGTATTTCATATGTGCACTTATTTGTAGTATAAATGGTTGATATGACTATTTGCAATGATTTATTTGTTATTGCACACAAGATTATCTTCATCTAACTTTATAGTTGTGCAGAAGAAGTAGTTAGTTGTTAAGGGAATAGAATATTAGCTTATAGCAGCAAACTTGTACATGTTAGACATATATAGTATTCTGCGACAATGTGTATCAGAACATGAGAGGCCTATAATATTGTTAGAAGCAAATGGAGGGGTGGGGGCACGTCACTATGTGGGAAAAGAAACAACATAGAAAATTTTTCATGGAGGAGTGTGGTGGTCTACTCCACATAAGGATACTAAGGAATTTTTCCAGACCTTTGATATCTTCCAGAGAGTTGGAAGACCATCTAGAAGAGATGAGATGCCATTTCTCCCATAAGTCATGTTTTGGCATTTTGATAAAGGAGAAGTTGATTTTTTTCACCCAATAAATCCACTAACAAAAATATCAGGAGAAAGATACATAATCACTACGACGTATTATTTGACAAAATGGGATGGAGCAGAACCTACATGAGATTGTATCTCATAGAAATCTACATGATTTTTGTTTCAAAATGCTATGAAAATGTTTAGGTGTCCAAGGATTCTGATGAGTGATCAAGGGAATCATTTCCTAAATAATACAATTGTTTCTTTGGCATAGGAATCCCAAATTTGTCACCAAAAGAGGACACTCTATCATCCTCATAAAAATGGAATAGTAGAAGCATTCAACAAGATTCTATAAAGTGAGTTGACAAAGGTATGTAATGTAAACATAGGTGAATGTGTTTTGAGGATTCCTACAATGTTATGGGAATATTGTTGAACACACAGAGCTAGTCAATAGGGATTCACCTATATATTTGTCGACACCTTTCTATGCAATCTCCCTAAACACCAGGCCAAATATGTTTTACCCTATCCAGCAACACCAATGAAGTGTTAGTTTTTCATCAAATAAGTTAGCATTATGATCTTAGGATCTTTTCACTAAGAGAATAACAAGCATAGCAATAAAACATAAGCACATCACAAGAGACAAGAGACACAAAGTGTTTTCCTCGGGGAATCCATAAAGGAGAAAACCCCGCAACTTCCTTAGAGATAGAATCAGCACCAAAATAGTAAGAGATCTCGCAAAAAAGCAGTAGTCTTCTTCTTCTGTCTAGTCCCAGTATTTCCTTCTTCACTAGTGCGCCACACTTGAGTGAGTGAATGATGTGTGTGATAAATAGAGAGTCTCACTCTCTATTTATATTCTTCCATTCACTTGAAGTGCACTCAATCATGTTGGACCAACTTAACAATTACTTACTAGAGCCTACATCTCTATGAGTGTATAATAACCCTAGTGCCCCACCACTTGTGGGGACTTTGCCTCCTTCGACCAATAGGAGGGTAACACAATGGTGGAGACTATTGCTCCGACTTACAATGACTCACCTAGGGTCGACTTCACTAGGACAGTCTAATAACCCAAGGGCCCCACAACTGTGGGGACTTTAACCCTTTACAAATAGGAGGGTTACCCACAATGACTTGACATGACTTTCTCACTATAGCAACTTCCCGATTGGAACATTGGGTCATGAAATGACTCAAATACATCCCGAAATAAAAATCGGGTTACAATAGATAAGAAATACAAGTGAATACATTCTGAAGTTACAATTACATCAACACTCCCTCTTAACTAGAGAAGTATTATCTTGACAAAATTTATCAGCACAAGTCTTCTTCTCTGTATCATCTAGGTCATCATCATCTTCAAATTCATCTTCATCTTCAAGTCATCTTCATCTGTAAGTCATCTTCATTGGATCTGGATCATTTCTTGATCTGGATCATCATGGAACATCATCATTGGATCTGGATCATCTCTCGATCTAGATCATCATGGAACATCATCACTGGATCTGGATCATCTCTCGATCTAGATCATCATGGAACATCATCACTGGATCTGGACCATCTCTCGATCTGGGTCATCATCACTGGACTGGATCTGGATCATCACTCGATCTGGATCATCACTGCTGGATCATCATTACTGGATCTCGATCATCACTCGATCTAGATCATCCTTGGTGCTATCTCATGATTCTTCTCGTCACAGGAAGTTCTACAGAGCCAATCCTTTTTCATACTGGATGTATCATCTCAGAGCTGGTCCTTTTTCATACCAGATGAGGCAGCTACTCAAAGCTAGTCCTTTTTCATACTAGATGAGTCTTCCTAGAGCTAGTCCTTTTTCAAACTAGATGAGGCATCTACACAGAGCTAGTACTTTTTCAAACTAGATGATTCTTCCCAGAGCTAGTCCTTTTTCAAACTAGATGAGGCATCTACACAGAGCTAGTCCTTTTTCAAACTAGACAAGTCTTCCCAGAGCTAGTCCTTTTTCAAACTAGATGAGGCATCATAGAGCTGGTCCTTTTTCATACCAGATGTGGCATCCACTCAGAGCTAGTACTTTTTCAAACTAGATGAGTCTTCACAGAGCCAGCCCTTTTTCATGCTGGATGTGGCATCCTGACAATGGAAGGAACCAATCCTCCCACCTTGTCACTGCCCTTACATCCGACCTGCTCGTCAGAATGGCCAACACTCACATCTAACATGGAAGGAACTTAATCCTTTAGCCATGACAGAATGGTTCATCCCTTACATCTGATCAAGTGGGAACACATCCCTCTAGCACATCAGAATGGCTACTCATTCCTACACTGAGTGATCCTGGTAACTAACCAGGTGCCTCCATTCCTAGAATGGCAATTGCCCTTACATCTGTCCTACTCGACAGAATGGCAACCACTCATATCTGACATGGAAGGGAGCAACCCTATCACCATGAAAGAATGGCTCAGCCCTTATATCTGACCTACTCATCAGAATGGCTATGGATCTCAGCACTCATATCTGACATGGAAGGAACCAATCCTATCACCATGACAGAAAGGCTATGGGTCTCATCACTTTCTCTTGGAGGGAACCTCGATCTGGAGAACATCAAGTCTCTCCCTGAAGTACTCGAATTTTAGCCTAGCCAATGGCTTCGTCAATACATCAGCTATCTGTTCCTCCGTCGCAACATACTGGAGCTTCACTACTCCTCTCTGCACCATATCCCTGATATAGTGATACTTGATCTCGATATGCTTCGACTTGTCATGGAACACTAGATTCTCTGACAACTTCATGCAACTCTGGTTGTCACAATGTATACAAGTAGCATCCAACTGGAGATCAAATATATTAGATAGTAGCTTCCGCAGCCATACTGCCACACAACTAGCTGAACAAGTTGCGACAGACTCTGCTTCAGCTGTACTCAGTGCCACACAGAATTGCTTCCTGCTAAACCAAGAGATCACACCTAATCCCATACTGAAGCAACATCCTGAAGTACTCTTCCTGTCGATAGCACTGCCTGCCCAATCTGAATCAACATTAACCCTCTAGGTTAATCTTTTGATTCACATCATACTTGAGTTGATACTCAAATATAGCCCTGCATGCTTTGCAACCATCAGGTGAACATGTCTCAATGTGTTCACAGCAAAGCAAATATCTGGTCTCATGTTTGTCAGGTATATCAAGGAACCAATCATCTGACGACACATCGTAGCATCAACCATCTCTAATGAAGTATCACTTAACATCTTCAGGTTCGATGCCATAAGTGTGGTCATGCAGTCCATCATCCTGAACCTATTCAGGATCTCTACTGCATACTTCCCTTTTCCACACCTCCATGCCTAGAAAATAACGCATTGACACATAATAGGAGCATCACTGGTCTTCTGCCTTCAACCTTGAAGCAAAGGTTGGAATCCACTTTACTCTCAGTAAATCCTAGAGTCATCAGTAATCTTCCCATCCTGTTGTACAATGTCGAACCTCAATATATTCTGTAGTCACTCCCTCTAAAGCGAAGCATCATACTCCCTCTGTCTTTTGTGCTCTATGCACTAAAAACATTCTGTACCGGAGTGACAAGTAGCTTCCTATGCTACTAATATTCTATGTGACCATCTAGTGTATAGACTTGCATCTTCAACCTTGTAGCAAAGGTTAAGATCTTCATTAGGCTCATCATGTATGTATTTAAACTCTTACTGGCTGCAAATATATCTTCATAGTCTAGGCCTTCTTTTCGTGAGAAGCCTCGTGCTACGAATCTTGCGTTGTATCCCACGATGTTTCCATCTACTGCATGATGGAACTATGAACTTTTCTTCAGGTCTCGATACTGCTCTCTGACATCATTCTTCTTGAACTAGTCTTCCCTTTCTTCTTGGTGGCTGGAAGGTTCTGCATCAATGATGTCACTGCACTCGTCATATTATTATTGATCTTTGAACTGTCGTCACTTGTTCTTCGAAACAAGTCTTCATTCTTCTTTGCTTGTAGGAAATTATGTATGCGGTCTTTCCTACAAGTCAAATGCATTTGTATGGTTAGAACATTTCATAAGGAATATTCATACTGGCAAGTCATTATGCATAAATATATGATCATGCAACTACTTTAGCCAATACAACATTCATCCTTATCTCACTGAAACTTTCTAGATGCTTTCCATCTCTACCAGGACAACATTGAGATTGTGCACTAATCCAATATGTCAGCAAAGAGGTTTCATTCTAGATAAGTAGAAATGGAGAGTTGTATAGCACCATGAGCTACTTACCCATCACATGCATATTAGTAGTATACTATCGTTAATGCAAACATCATATCATGCATAATACATCAACTGAATATAAACAAAGGCATAACAAAATAATATCATGAAAATGACAATTGAATACTTATCTTTATTTGTTTCGTGGGCATACTCCTTCTTGAGTATTTAGCTTCACCGTCTTCTTCATTCATGATAGCATCGTTTCTTATCCAAATGCTAAGGTGGATAAGAAGTTCTTCAAGAGTTGATTTCTTCATATTCCTCATTGCTTGAGGGATCTTCTTTGGATGATGAGAGCTTGATCTTCAGTTTCTTCCATCTTCCCTTCTCTTCTTATGAATCGAGGTTCTTCTTCTTTTCAGATTCTGCTGAAAGTAATCAATTCCTTTTGGAACACATTCCTTGAATGAATGAATTCCACGATCCTGGGAGGCCATTCAAGGTGGCCATCACCATTTCTGCATTCTTCACTTTTTCTTTTACCGCTTCAAGTTGTTCTTTGATTTGAGAGACTCTTATGACTGCATGGTCTCTGCATTCTGGATCTTCACATTTTTCAACTAGTTTCTTAAGGTCATGTTCTGATTTTTTTTTTGTTCTTCCCTTCAAATATCTTGGTCAAGGAATCAAACATCTTCGGTGTCTTTAAGGAAGACACTTGCGGTACAAGTTGATCCGTGACTGAATCAACCATGATCTTCTTGGCCTTGACCAAGTTCTTCTTGTGAAAGGATTCTAGCCTCATCTCCCTCTGAAACTGGAACCTCCATACTCATGTAGGTGTCCAATCCATTTTCTTCAGAGAGATCATATACTTCCAGGCTTAGAATTTGTCACCAAGCTGATGTGATATATCATATTGAAACCAGAACCTCAAATGGAAATAGCAAAGGATTAGATCTTACCGATTTGAGGTGTCCGTCCTTGTCCCGGAGTTCATTGATATAGGGTTTGTGACAGAAACCCTAAGTTTCAAAACTTGGAATATTTCAGATCTGATTGGACAAACAAATAGATCTCTTCAAATGGAGCTGTCCAATGTACTCCTTTTCTGAAAACAATGGAGGGAAGATCCCGGAACAGGAAGCCCTAATTTTTGAATTTCTTCTGCAAAAATTCCTGTTACTGTTTCTATGATAGCTCCGAAATTACTGATCCTCTGTGTCTAAAATTTCTCACTGAGGTAACCTTGCATGTCCCTGATCTAACACTATAGGTTTCATCATAATTGGTTTCACGTTTGGGATTTATGATCCTTTTTCCAAGGTGACCTGTTACAGGACTGTTCAGAACAACAAAGTTGTATGGCATGCCACGTGTCATTGGTTCATATTCTGAGTATGATATTCCCACCAACGAAATTAAAGTCCGTACCCTTTCGTTAGCATCTTCAGGAATTCCATTTGGACCTCTGTATCCCAACATATTGCAATTCTCCCCAGGTGTCCTTTTTATGGATGATTTCTAGAAGAGGCTGGAACCCTAACTTTGAGAGATCATATCTCCTGGAATATAGCGAATATGAGTCTGAATTTTGGACACAGTGTTCGTCAGGATTTCATCTTCGGCTCCAGCAATTTTTAGCTTCTGATACTTCGCCAACCTTGGAATATAGCGACTGTACCAAAACTTATCAGTTTTAGTATTTAGGGTTTTTCAAGCTCGGGGTAGAAATAGGGTTTGACTTTCCTAGAGTTTCAACCAACCAAATTTCTTGATACAGGTTTCTAAACTTCGGTTTTGATGAGGAGATCAATCCTATGCTGGTCTCACTCAAAAATTCCTCTTCTGTAGAAAGCCCTAATTTCCACATCGAAAACTGAAAATGCTCATAATCAAATTCTGCTTCGATAGAAAGATGCACCTTTCAATGGAGAGTCATCCTAGCATACTTTTGCTGATGGATTGTGGAGAGAGACCCAAAATGTAAGAATCCCTAGCTTCTGTAGCTGCACAATGTCTTCTTCTCAGGTTAGCTCTGATTCCATGTTAGTTTTTCATCAAATAAGCTAGCATTATGATCTTAGGATCTTTTCACTGAGAGAATAACAAGCACAGCAATAAAACATAAGCACATCACAAGAGACAAGAGACACAAAGAGTTTTCCTCGGGGAAATCATAAAGGAGAAAACCCCGCAACTTCCTTAGAGATAGAATCAGCACCAAAACAATAAGAGATCTCCCAAAACAGCAGTAGTCTTCTTCTTCTGTCTAGTCCCAGTATTTCCTTCTTCACTAGTATGCCACACTTGAGTGAGTGAATGATGTGTGTGATAAATAGAGAGTCTCACTCTCTATTTATATTCTTCCATTCACTTGAAGTGCACTCAATCATGTCAGCCCAACTTAACAATTATTTACTAGAGCCTACATCTCTATGAGTGTATAATAACCCTAGTGCCCCACCACTTGTGGGGACTTTGCCTCCTCCGACCAATAGGAGGGTAACACAATGGTGGAGACTATTGCCCCGACTTACAATGACTCACCTAGGGTCGACTTCACTAGGATAGTCTAATAACCCAAGGGCCCCACAACCATGGGGACTTTAACCCTTTATAAATAGGAGGGTTACCCACAATGACTTGACATGACTTTCTCATTATAGCAACTTCCCGATCAGAACATCGGGGCATGACATGACTCAAATACATCCCGGAATAAACATCGGGTTACAATAGATAAGAAATACAAGTGAATACATTCCGAAGTTACAATTACATCAACATGAAGCAGATGAAGTCTCACACGAGATGCTTGAGGGAGGGATGTAGGAAACATGTTTCTACAGAAGGAAGGGTACTTTCGCATTGTTCTCACTCTATCACAGTCTCATTTTGGGATCCAAGATTTAAATGCATTAGTCACAACATTTATTTATCATAATAAACATTGAACATCAAATCAACGATACTTTAACAAATACATCAACATGCATTACCCCAATAATCACCATAGAACTTCTCATCATTCAAATCTAGATAAGAAAATCATAGATCACATCATTGTAGGTTCAACACAAAATAAGACAAGAGTTCCATCATCAGGTTTCATCTTCTATTATATTCAGAAATCACAATACATACCTTGGTTGAAATCCTCAGACCAAAACATATTCATTCGTAGATTACAAAACATATCATATCATGATCCGAAAGATACAAGATGATGCCAAAGATGAGATACAAAAGATATTGGTGATGTTCCATGAGCCCTCTAATATCCTACCTCTAAATGTATTTATATACTTACACCATTAAAAAAAGGTCCACATAAGTTGACTCTCTAACTAACTAGGACCAAAACTCTAACTAATTCAACCAAGTGGACCACGCTGATCAGTATATTTCCCTAGCACAATTTTACTTTTCCGCTTATCGATATCCTCTTTATCATACTTTGTGCGTCCTCTTTCCAACACATATAGAACACATAATAAGAAATTAATAGGGAAAAATTTCTTTTTCTAGTATACAACGAGGAGGCAGTGATGCTTATGGATTTTACTGTGTCAAGTTTGCACATTGATGCATTCATAGATCTCACGTAGTCTGACACAATATAGAGAATACTATCAAAGATAATGGAGATAGAAGAAAAGTGTTTCGTCACAGGTTTTCACCAATAGGTGTAGAAAGTGCACGAAACAACATGGAATGATAGGAATATCAAGAAAAATAAGTTGAACGTAGGATAACTCATGCTGCTCTATCATAAGAAGTTTATGGAGAATCCAGGTAAGTTCAAAATGTATTGGTTGCTTTCTTATGTAATAAAATTTGTCACAGAGGTAGGGGCCTTTTAGATGGAGAAACTAAATGAGGAACCTGTAGAATGACTTGTTAATGGAATTCAACTTAAAATAAATATTGATAACCATCCTTCTGCATAATAAGAAGAATATGTGTGTGTGTGTGTGTTGTAGAAGAGAAAAGAGAATGACATCGTGTAGAAAAAAGAATGTGTATATAATAAGCTTTGTGTAGAAGCAATAAATGAAAAAGAGGAAACACAACACAACAAATGCAAGAATCAACAATGGGATTTTGATGACATAGACAAATATATACCAAATATTGGAAAAAACTAGACCTGCATCCATCGAGTAAGGGAAACAAAAAAACCCACGAGGGTTAGAGAAATTAGTAATGAGTAATTGAGATGCGAAGTTGTAAATGGAAGGTCGTGAGTTCAAATCTCCCATGGGCACTTACTTACAAATAAAGAGAAACAAAATAAGAATTGTGGATGAAGATGGATTGGACAGGAAACACAAAGCTATAAAATAAGATGGAAGGTGAAAAGAGGAGGGAATAGTCCATTGAAGTATTTGAAGCTGAGCAAAGGAAAAGTGAAATAGAGTAGAGTTGTAGAATATGAATAAATTGTAGGGAGTAATGGCACCGCAAAAGAAAGAAGTATTTGTATCCATGAAGAACATGCACAAAAAGAAGTCATCAACATTCGCATAAATGCTAAGGGTCGGAACATCAAAATCTTATCCACTAAAGTTTCCAAGGGACTATGCACCACCACGAAAGATGGATGAAAGACAGATTAATCTACCTAGGGCCCCGAAGTATATCTTTGAGAAACTCAAGACCCCACTAGAGGTAATAGTGTGGGGAAATCAGTTGGGAACAAATTGAGAAGTCTTAAGTGTGTGAACCATGACATTACGTAGGAAAAAAAATCCATCTCTAAAAAGGGAAAAAAATTTACATTAAAAACCACTCTAGATTCATTGATCATCATAGTAAATAATCAATAATGAGTGATCAGCTTATAGTGTGCAGGAATACTAAATTTGATGGAAATTCCACACTTGGGTAGAAGCCCAGAGATAGATAACGATGTACAACTTCTTTTGTCCTGTGTACATGCAGTATTCATGTGGTTGGACAAGGCATTTTATATTAACATTCAACTTATTGCATAAATCATAGAGCTTCAATTAGCAAGGGAGTACCCGACACTATTATTTAAAAATAAAAAGCATTACAAAAACACTAGAAAAAAATATGAAAGAAAAATATGAGGCACACCAAGCATAGTGGGGATTGGATGTGGAAAACATCATTGATTACATAGTTAAGATTGCAATGTAAGTGATGGATTGCATGTTGTTCAATAAAAAGTCATAAAAATGAGGTAGAAACAGAAATTATAGAATTAACAATGAAATGCATAGATGTAAAACAAATAAAGTGGGTAAAATTATAGTAAATAAATTCTAGGAGAATTGCAGATATGCAGAATACAAACGTACACCATTCCATTATGCTTGAATGCTGATTTTAATTGAATTGGTTGCATGGCGGGAACCAAAAGACAAAAAGTTGATGGATGTTGGGCAGAATCCATGTTTGGAATGTAGATATGGTATTTTGTGGCATACAACCAACATGTAATTTTCCCTACCATGAAACATTGTTCAATTTTTGGCCACTTTTAAACCTTCGTCTAGTGACACCCAATCTATCCCAAATCCACTCAAATGATTTCGAATTCTTTTTGGAATTCCTTGATGTATATTATAACATCCTAATTCATATAATGGACACTCAAAGACTTTCTAAATTCATTTATAACTTGCATTAATTAATGGGGAAAGAAAGGGGAAAATACTAGTGAATTCGGTGTTGAAACCCGCGATTAGTCATTGGATTGTTGGACTCCAAAAAACTATACGGACCTCCCTAATTTGTTAATAGATGTTAGGAATGGATAAAGGACTCCATTAATAACCCAAATGCATCATTAATTATGATAAATGGATGAATATTTCACCCCATCAAATAGAGAATTGTGACACTAAACATTGCTTCAGTAATGTAGACCATAGACATGAAAATTGTTGCATAAATTTTTTACAAATGCCCAAGGGGTATACATATATTAAATTGGTGATATAAATTACAATATGGTCTTCTCTAAAAAAAGGAAAAAATCATATAAATACCAATACATAAAAGATTCATAACTTCGCCACAATTTCCACAAGAAATTATAAGAGAAATTAGCTCAAATAATTAGATTGCTTGTAATTTTTACATGGTAAGCATGATATTTCACGATGTGGATCTAATATGATGTTCAACATAGTACCATACATATGAAAATACATCAATGTAATCAATAAAGTACCCTTCACATGTTTTATGGATCCATCAATGCATCATCCATACTAGAACCATTGTCATTGACAAGAGAATATGAGAACAGAAAGTAGGAAGATTTATATGATATTGTTCAATTTTGATTCATAACATGATATAAAATCCAAGAATATCCTCACATTACAAGAATTTGACAATGCATGAGCAAAAGAATGAAAAGAGGCAAAATTGACACAAACAAATGATGCCAATAACCAAATTTTATGTTATAGTCCAACATGGAAACATGTATGGAAGATCATTATATTACAATAGGAGAAAAACATTATCCTTTGGATTCATTCCAATGGAATACATGTGGCAGGCTTACATTGGACCTCAAAACACCCCTAGGTTGACCAATAGGATCCCAAGTCACCTCAAAGAATCATGAATGCCTCATCTAAATGTTGGGATGGCATGGGTAGTCATAAATGAAGGTGAGCCATGAGTGGTGGAGTGCATGGTGGAGTGGTAGTGGCTCTAGGCAGTCCAAAAGGGCCAAAAGAAATAAAAACAACCAAATACAACGCATGAGCACCCCTAGTCAACCTAGATCTATGATTTAAGGAGTGGGAGAACCCCAAGTGACCAAATGGTCATAAATGAGGGTGCCTTATCTCCTCGTTAACCAAAGTGAGGGTGTTGGGTGTCATTAATGGTCCAAAACCCCAAAACATCCTTAGGAAAACATCATAGATCATGGTTTGGACCATCTAGCATAGGTAAAAATGAGTGAGACTATGGTCCTAGGTGGTATAATGTTCTAAAACCCACCCTTAATCCTGACTTAGTGTAACCAAATCAATATTGAGGACTTGGAATCATATTGAAATCATATTCTTAAGAGCATAGTCCTTACATTGGAGAAGCTCCAAAAAAAAGGAATCTAGAAGGTCAAGATAGTATTTCTTATGCATGAATCATATCAAAATCTAGAAGCATTTATTCTATTACTCGAATAGTAATTCTTATATAATTCTCCACGGCATCAAAGAGTGGTTTGAAGATTGTATTTTAATTTCTCTTTAAAATACTAAATTTTGTGAAGAAAAAAAATTATCAAATGAATTCTCAAAAAATCATAACTTTCCATCACCATTAATTATTCTTGTAAATGCATTAAACTCCCTCATATCACAAAAATACTTTTAAAAAGAATACTAAGTTTATCACAAACTGCATCATAATCACAAAAATACAATAAAAAAATATTATTTATGAATTTTGAACCAACCATAATTGTAATTAAAAAAAATACACAAATCAAAGTTGGTTCCAAAAGTAATCCCAAGCTCAACCAGTAACTACACTACAATTTGACCAAAACCAAAATGCAATAGAATTTCAGTAGATGAATTTTGAATCAATCATCATCACTTTTTTATTGGACAGAAAAAAATCATAATTATATTTATAAAAGGTAATTACATTCCACAGATGGCACAATCAAAAGTTGTCCATTGTCAAAAAGCTAGACCAAAAGGCCTCAAAAATCTGTATCAAACTGAATCAACAACTTACTTAATAAACCTTCAGAGTTTACAGCAAACTGTTCAACATTCTAACATAATCAAATGAGCCAAACAAAACTCAATTGTCCATTAAAAACTCATCAAAAATATAGTATTCAGCAGTTAATAACTGTGTATCAGTTTCCAAGATACACAATTTTCAAAAATGTAAAACATATAAGCTACTAACAGGATTTCTGTCCATCCTTCAAAAAACATTTCAAGTTCTAAAATAAATCCTAATTATATTTATAAAAGGTAATTACATTCCACAGATGACACAATCAAAAGTTGTCCATTGTCAAAAAGCTAGACCAAAAGGCCTCAAAAATATGTATCAAACTGAATCAACAACTTACTTAAACCTTCAGAGTTTACATCAAACTGTTCAACATTCTAACATAATCAAATGATCCAAACAAAACTCAATTGTCCATCAAAAACTCATAAAAAATATAGTATTCAGCAGTTAATAACTGTGTATCAGTTTCCAAGATACACACTTTTCAAAAATGTAAAACATATAAGCTACTAACAGGATTTCTGTCCATCCTTCAAAAAACATTTCAAGTTCTAAAATAAATCCTAATTATATTTATAAAAGGTAATTACATTCCACAAATGGCACAATCAAAAGTTGTCCATTGTCAAAAAGCTAGACCAAAAGGCCTCCAAAATCTGTATCAAACTGAATCAACAACTTACTTAAACCTTCAGAGTTTACAGCAAACTGTTCAACATTCCAACATAATCAAATGAGCCAAACAAAACTCAATTGTCTATCAAAAACTCATCAAAAATATAGTATCCAGCAGTTAATAACTGTGTATCAGTTTCCAAGATACACAATTTTCAAAAATGTAAAACATATAAGCTACTAACAGGATTTTTGTCCATCCTTCAAAAAACATTCCGAGTTCTAAAATAAATCGTAATTATATTTATAAAAGGTAATTACATTCCACAGATGGCACAATCAAAAGTTGCCAATTGTCAAAAAGCTAGACCAAAAGGCCTCCAAAATCTGTATCAAACTGAATCAACAACTTACTTAAACCTTCAGAGTTTACAGCAAACTGTTCAACACTCTAACATAATCAAATGAGCCAAACAAAACTCAATTGTCTATCAAAAACTCATCAAAAATATAGTATTCAGCAGTTAATAACTGTATATCACTGTATATCAGTTTCCAAGATACACAATTTTCAAAAATGTAATACACATAAGCTACTAACAGGATTTCTGTCCAGCCTTCAAAAAAACATTTCAAGTTCTAAAATCTGAAGACTCCAACACCCAAAAAAGAGAAGAATCATCATCACTGTAACAGAGAAGAATACACAAATCTAAATATTTTGAAAAAGACAAAGGTTTCGAAAGAATACTGAGGACTAGGAGCATTCATATATTTGTGACACCTTAGGCTTTCCTCACATCCCCAAAACAAGGTCACCAGGCGTTTCTTTCAATTTGCTTGGATTTGATAAAGAAGCACAACAAAGAGATTGCTGATTATAGACGAGTCAACAGTTAAATAGTTCACTGGTTTGGAAAAGAACCAGTTAGCCATGCATGCATACAGACCAATGAATACTGTAGTAGTGAATGTTTAAGAAGGACGTTCAAGTCCACCTCCGTCAGGGTGGAGTGGAAACAAATCTAATGTCGGTTCATCAGAGCCTGTAGGAACACTACTATGCCCCAGATTTACCACGCCTTCTATGGCAGGATGATCCAGTACTGTTGTTGTTGCAGAGCCTGTAGGAACACTACTATGCCCCAGATGTACCACGCCTTCTATGGCAGGATGATCCAGTACTGTTGTTGTTGCCTGTATTTGATATAAAATATATTACTAATCATATCACTCTTAATTACTATTTTGAAAAAAATAAAAATACTTCAATATTATACTTACGTTTGGTGCTCTAGCTACGTCTGAGTGTGTGCTTCTCGCCATGTTTGATGGTAAGGCTAATGAGGGTGTACTGCTTCCTGCAATGAGATATTATTGAGTCAGAGTTAAAAGTCACAAAATATTTGGAACTTGATTAAATACAATAACATATTTATATTCCATACCTCCTTCGCTTTCTTTCTTTTTATTGTTTTTCTGTTTGGCGTTGAAGTTTTGAAACCAGTAGAACACGTTTTTCCCTTCTACATTGCCATATTGTTGGAGATTGGCAGTGATGTCTAAGATCTGATCCTTAGTAGGCCAATGAAGACCACTATTATAAATAGATTCCAACACTTCCCGTTGTGTAACAGTGGGCTTCCATCTTGGATTTGTACCTTTTGGAATAATATCGTTCTCTGCCATGTTTCAAAAACATTAAAACACCATAACCAAAGGATCCTTGTTTAACAAATTAAATAACATAATATGGTTCTGTGCTCTTGCATCTTCCATGGTTAAAAAAGAAAACACAATAACGAAAGGATCCGTTGTTTAAAAAATAAAATAACATAACCAAAGGAAAGCACCCCAGAGGATGTGTAAAAGACCAATCAACTACCTTTTTTGAAAGAAAAGAATGCAGCAACAGAAACAGTACCGGCAGATGATTCGTCTTCCCATCTACCAAAGAAAAGCACTAAGCACTAAAATAAATAGACAAAAACTGTGTAAAAGACCAATCAACTACCTCTGATATTTCCGTCCATTGCTTCTTCTTCCTTCCTTACTGCGGTATTCACCTCCAACTGCTTATTATGTAGACAATAAAATGATATTTATAAAGTAAAGATGAACATATCTATATATATAGATCTATGCCTGCTCTGGGAGATTTTAAAGATATTTTAATGTTGGCTAGATTCCATGGTTTATGCTTTGTTACCGGATTCCGTCGTTTCAAGTTCCATTCCTTAACGTTTTATTATATAAATTAGTTAGAAGTGGACATATTAAGTTTTATTTAAATTTTTTAGGACAAATTTTTATTTTAATTCCTAAAATTTAAATAATTTTTATGACCCGTTCAGGTTCCAATTAAAATATTTAAAAATAAAATTTATTTTAAATATTTTAAGACAAATTCGTATTTCAATTCATAAAATTTAAATTTTTTTTAGTTTTCAATAAATTAAAATATTTAAAAAAATTTACAATGAAAATGTCTATAAAGTGTTATCAAATTTTATGTCTTATTTTTATAACAATAATAATAATCTATTTTTAAGGTTACCATCAAGCAAAGCATCAATTTGGTATATAAAACCCTTTTTTTGGGACAATAACCCTTCTAAAAAGTAACCTAAAAAATATACACACCACCTTTCTAAACACTACCCTCTAAATTTGAACCTTAATAATTTTTATTTACTTATTTAATTAATTAAATAAATTTAAACTTTAAATTTTTTTAATTTTTTCTTACATTTTTGTAACTATATTCCTGTTACCTTATATCCTCTATTGGGATAACTACTTTTATTAATTAAATATATTTTTTAACTTTAAAATTTTTATTTTTTCCTATGTTTAAGAAACTCTATTCGTGTTACCTTATATATATTTTGTGTATGGGATAACTATGGCCTTTTAATAACGACCACGACGATATTTTCGATTGACTGGTTGATTGAGTGGTTAACAAATTTTAAGATGAGCACGCATCATGGCGGTAGCTACAACACTAACTATATTTTAATGCTCACGTTTCGGTTAGAATTGGTTAGTTATTACTTAAAAGTGTTAAACTTTTTTAATAAATAACAAGCATTTTGTATTTTCCGAATTTTTATATCAACGGCTATGATATTTCTTAAAATGAAATGTCACTGAAAAAAATAAATTTGTTTAGCATTATTTTTTAAATATAAATTTTAAATTATATTTAATTAAAATAATTTTGGTTTATTTGATCCTAAAAAGAAGTTTTACGGGCAATTAATGCTAAAAGGGTTGGTGCCTAAGTGGTTAGTTGGTGAATTAGTGCTAGAACCTAGGTCATCAACAAATGGTTTTGTTGTCGTGACCGAGACTAGGATCTGCGTCTTCAAGGAATGTGAAGGCTAGCTAATGGTCTCGTGGAGGACAATGACCTAGGAGATAGACCAATGGTTAGAGGACAATAAATTCAAATTTTCCAAAAACCAGAACAAGCACCGAAATCTGAGCATGAAAAAGTGGTTGGGAAGGTACGTATCTTCAGATATACATGAAATTTTCTCCACAAAATTCCGAATAATATCGACAAAGTTGCTTTTGAGTTTCTTTTAGCAGAATCTGAATTTTTGTGTTATTGTGCCAAGAGATTGGACCCTTGAATTGATCCAACAAGTAAATATTGTATGCAACTAAATTTTGCATGCACTAGAATTTTTGCCAGATAGTGTGTTGAAAGGTTATGTCGTAGAATTTGCCATAGATTACAACCAATCATACAGTACTGTTGAAATAATGTTCTTTAAAGGAACGCATAGAGCATATTTGAGATATTTATCCACCTGAATCAAGATGTTGTTGTGTGATAAAGGAATTTTGACATTGGAATATGTTAGATTTTAATGGTTATACAAGATCTAAAACATTTGGCATCATAACCATAAGCAAAGGATCATTGAAAGAAAGACAAGTACAACAACACAAGAGAACACAAATATTTTCCTCGAGGAAACCACAAGGGAGAAAACCCCTCAAAACTTCCTCAGTATAGAATTCGACCAGGTACAGTGTAAAACCCTAGCAACAAGAATAGTTGCTCATCTTCCACAGTAGACTCTTTCTCTCTCTCTCTCTCTCTCTCTCTCTCTCTCTCTCTCAAGCGCAATACTTGAGTGTGTGATATGTACAAATGAAGGGGAGCATCTCCCTGTTTACATTCTTCATTTGACTTTACCTATAACCTAACAGGACCGACTTGTCTATCAAGACACTTAAAATAACATTTATTACAATGACACTTGGGTACTATTGGCCCGACTTACATTCAGAGGTTTACATTGATTCTTTCAATGACTATTACAAGACCAAACTCATCTCCTGGAGGAGGAACACAATCAATACATCTGGAATATCTTCTGAAGTTACAATACTTCAACACTCCCTCTTAACTAGGAAGGTATTCAACCACAGTAGCAACTCCTACAACATCTATGCAACTAACTAGTTAATCTCTATATGTCATAAGAAGTTTTGGAACATCATCATATGTCTTCATCATCGATCTCAGTTGGATCAGCTTCTGCAATATCAGTATGTAAATACTAAATCATCTTATGTACGTGCTGAATCATCTTCTATCAGTATATAGATACTGAATTATCTTCTAAATAATCTTCTATAGTATCAGTATGTGGATATTAAATTATCTAAATCATTTTCTGTAGCATCAATATGTGAATACTGAATCGTCTTCTATCACATCAGTATATGAATACTGAATCATGTTCTTGGATAACAGTATCTGGATGTTGAATCATCTTCTTGGATATCAGTATGTGGATGTTGAATCATCTTCTGCCACATCACTATGTGAATACTGAATAATCTTCTGAATACTAAACCTTCTTTTGTAATATCAATATGTGAATATTGGAACATCTTCTGCCACATCAGTATGTGAATATTGAAACATCATTTGCAACATCAGTATGTAAATACTGAAAACATCACCATCATCATTAATATGTAAATACTAGAACATCATCATTTGCATCATGAGTATGCAAGAAATGAAACATCATCATCTACATCATTAGTATGTAAATACTGAAACATCAACATATGCATCATCAGTATGTAAATACTAAAACAACAACAACAACATTAGCATGTTAGTGTTAAAGCAACATCATCAATAAATGCTATATCATCATCTACATTATCAGCATAGAGATGCTGGAACATCATCATCAACACAAAAATGTTGAAACGACAACATCATCATCAACATAAAGTGTTGTGACTTCAACCACATCAACATTATCAACACAACCTGCTCGGAACGCAACCATATCAACATCATCAACACAAGGCATTGGGGAAATAACCACATCATCAACATCAACATACAAATGTTCAATCAACATCATCATCAATATCAATATAGAAATATTGAAATTACCTCACCGTCATTAGTATACAAATATTGAAACTATCTTATCAACATCAGTATAGAAATGTTAAACCTGCCACATCAACATCATGAATATGCAAATACTAAAATTGGAACATCAATATTAGTATGAAAATATTGAATCTGTCATATCAGTATGGGAATATTGAACTATCTGAATAGTCATCAAAACAACATCAGTATGAAAATATAGATCCTTCTACATCAGTGTAGGAATACTGAAGCTATCTCAACAATCAACAATCATCAGTGTAACAACACTAAAACTATCTCAACAATCATCAATATAGTAATACTGAAGCACACATCTCAGCAATCATCAGTATAACAATACTGAAGAAAACATCTTAGCAATCATCAGTATAACAATATTGAAGCAAACATCTCAAAAATCATCAGTATAACAATACTATAGCAAACATCTCAACAATCATCAGTATAACAATATTGAAATCAATTTCAACAACGTCGTGTCTGACTTTCTAACACTTTTGGGCCGACAAGCCTAGTCAGATAGATTGATCTCCTTGGAGACCAAACAAGCCGTGTTTGGGTAACTAACCCTTTCGATCCAACCAAGTCTAGCCATACATACTAATCACTTCTTTCCCTCTAACTATCTCCAAGTAGCATCACAATGAGTTCTCTACTAGATCCATCCAGGCATTTTTTCTAACTTACTAACCCTTTCAAGTCAAACAAGCCTAGTTAGATAGATGGATCTCCCTGGAGACCAAACAAGCCTTGTATGGCTTACCAACCCATTCATGCAAAACAAGCCTAGCCAGACATACTAATCCCCCTAGGATCAACAAGCCTCGTCTGACTTACTAACCCTTTCGGTCCAAACAAGCCTAGCAAGACTTACCCTCCTCTAGACTGAGCTACTCACCACTGCATCCATCTTTCATCTATTGTCTCTCCCTCTTTCGAGAGAGATCCTTTTAGACTATACCAAGCCTGTCTCGAAATCATTCTTCTAGTGTACATCCAAAACGGTATCGTACATTCACAACTTGCATCATTCTTCTTTTATGCATCTATAACTACATCATTCTTATCTTAAATTGTATCATACATCCACAACTTCATCATTTCTTCTCTTGTAGTTGTTGCATACAATCCTTCCAACAAGTCAAATACAATTGTATGATTAGAAACATTTTGTAATATATTCATAATGTCAAATTATCATACATAAAGATATATGTCATGTAATCATGCAACTATTTCTGCTAATGCAACAATCATCTATATCCCATATACATACGGTAACTTTCTATATGCCTTCCATCTTGCCAATACATTATTTCATAAGTAGCAATGGAACTTTGTCCAACAACATAAACCACTTACCCACCACCTACATATTAGTAGTAAATTACAAATATTCTACTATGCATAATACATTTCTTGAATCTAGAAACATATCTATGTACACATATTGAACAACTAGATATATAGGAAATGACAATTCAAATACTTATCTTTGTTTTTTTGGTAGATTCCATCTTGATCTATGTCTTCTTGAATTACTGGAGTCCCTTCAAAGGTGTTCAACTTCATCATCTGATTCTAAGGACCTGTTCCTATCTTGCTCATGATTGGAAATATTGAGCAAGTATTCTTACACAACAGATCACATAGAACTGTGTTTATGTGTCCTACTAGTGCATCTGTTCTTATCAAATGATGCAATGGATAAGAGTGTAATATTCATCTTCATCATTATAAATATTCTTAATCATATTCCTCATTACTGAAGGAATCTTAACTTGCATTCTTCTCAGTTGCAATATATTCATCCTTGGTTTCATTGAGAGAAACACTCTTCTTTCTGCAATATTTTGGAGTTCGTAGTACTACCAACTCAATCAAAGTCATCATATCTCTGTAGTACCCTTTAGGTACCACACAAGTTTCTCCACATATTTTACTTGGATAAGTAAAATGTCCTTTGGATTTCATCATACCTCTAATATCAAGAATCATGTCAAGATTCTCGAACTTTGATATCTATTGTAGTCACTCCCTCTGGGGTGGAGCACCATCCTCCCACTGCATCTATATTAGGACATTGGGGTGATATGTAGCCTACTCTGTTTCATGGCGGTAGCTACAACACTAACTATATTTTAATGCTCACGTTTCTGTTAGAATTGGTTAGTTATTACTTAAAAGTGTTAATTTTTTTTTATAAATAACAAGCATTTTGTATTTTCTGAATTTTTATATCAACGGCTGTGATATTTCTTAAAATGAAATGTCAATGAAAAAAAAAAAATTAGCATTATTTTTTAAATATAAATTTTAAATTATATTTAATTAAAATAATTTTGGTTTATTTGATCCTAAAAAAAAGTTCTACGGGCACTTAATGCTAAAAGGTTTGGTGCCTAAGCAGTGAGTTGGTGAATTAGTGCTTGAACCTAGGTTTGCTCAGTGCATGTCAACAAATGGTTTTGTGGAGGCTACCTAATGGTCTTGTGGAGGACAATGACCTAGGAGATAGACCAATGGTTAGAAGACAATAAATTCAAGTTTTCTAGAAACCAGAACAAGCACCCAAATCTCAGCATGAAAGAGTGGTTGGGAAGGTATGTATCTTAAGATCTACATGAAATTTTCTCTGCATAATTCCAAATAATATTGACAGAGTTTCTTTTGAGTTTCTTTTAGCAGAATCTGAAATTTTGTGTTATTGTGCCAAGAGATTGGACCCTTGAATTGATCCAACGAGTAAATATTGTATGCAACTAAATTTGGCACGCAGTAGAATTTTTTCCATATAGTGTGTTGAAGGGTTATGTCGTAGAATTTTCCATAGATTACAACCAATCATACAGTAATGTTGAAACAATGTTCTTTAAAGGAACACCTAGAGCATATTTGAGATATTTATCCACCTGAATCAAGATGTTGTTGTGTGATACAGGAATTTTGACATTGGAATATGTTATATTTTTAATGGTTATACAATATCTAAAACATTTGGCATCATAACAATAAGAAAAGGATCATTTAAAGAAAGACAAGTACAACAACACAAGAGAACACAAATATTTTCCTCGGGGAAACCACAAGGGAGAAAACCTCTCAAAACTTCCTCAGGATAGAATTCGACCAAGTACAGTGTAAAACCCCAACAACAAGAATAGTTGCTCATCTTCAACAGTAGACTCTCTCTCTCTCTCTCTCTCTCTCTCTCTCTCTCTCTCTCTCTCTCTCTCTTTCTCTCTCTCTCTCTCTCTCTCTCTCTCTCTCCTAACAGGGCCGATTTGTCTATCAATACACTTGAAATAACATTTATTACAATGACACTTGGGTACTATTGGCCCGAATTACATCTAGATGTTTACATTGATTGTTTCAATGAATATTACAAGAACAAACTCATCTCCTGAAGGACGAACACAATCAATACATCTGAAATATCTTCTGAAGTTACAATACTTCAACACTCCCTCTTAACTAGGAAGGTATTCAACCACAATAGCAACATCTAAAACATCTGTACAACTAACTACTTAATCTATATATTTTATAAGAAGTTTTGGAACATCATCATATGTCTTCATCATCGATCTCAGTTGGATCATCTTCTGCAATCTCAGTATGTAAATGGTAAATCATCTTCTGTAGTATCAGTATGTGAATACTGAAACATCATCTGCAACATCAGTATGTAAATACTGAAAACATCACCATCATCATTAGTATGTAAATACTAAAACATCATCATTTGCATCATGAGTATGCAAGTAATGAATCATCATCATCCGCATCATCAATATGTAAATACCGAAACATCAACATATGCATCATCAATATGTAAATACTAAAACAACAACAACAACATTAGCATGTTAGTGTTAAAGCAACATCATCAATAAATGCTATATCATCATTTGCATTATCAGGATAGAGATGCTGGAACATCATCATTAACATAGAAATGTTGAAACAACATCATCATCATCATCATAAAGTGTTGTGACTTCAACCACATCAACATTATTAGCACAAGGTGCTCGGAACGCAACCATATCAACATCATCAACACAAGGCATTGGGGCCATAACCACATCATCAACATCAACATAAAAATGTTGAAGCAACATCATCATCAATATCAATATAGAAATATTGAAATTACCTCACCGTCATTAGTATACAAATACTGAAACTATCTTATCATCATCAGTATAGAAATGTTGAACCTGCCACATCAACATCAGTATGCAAATACTGAACACGGAACATCAATATCAATATGAAGATATTGAATCTGTCATATCAGTATGGGAATATTGAACTATCTCAATAGTCATCAAAACAACATCAGTATGAAAATACAGATCCTTCTACATCAGTATAGGAATACTGAAGCTATCTCAACAATCATCTCAGCAATCAACAATCATCAGTGTAACAACACTAAAACTATCTCAGCAATCATCAATATAGTAGTACTGAAGCACACATCTTAGCAATCATCAGTATAACAATACTGAAGCAAACATCTCAACAATCATCAGTATAACAATATTGAAGCAAACATCTCAACAATCATCAGTATAACAATACTATAGAAAACATCTCAACAATCATCAGTATAACAATATTGAAATCAATTTCAACAACATCGTGTCTGACTTACTAACGCTTTTGGGCCGACAAGCCTAGTTAGATAGATTGATCTCCCTGAAGACCAAACAAGCCATGTTTGGATAAATAACCCTTTCGATCCAACCAAGTCTAGACATACATACTAACCACTTCTTTCCCTCTAACTATCTCAAAGTAGCATCACGATGGGTTCTCTACTATATCCATCTAGGCATTTTGTCTAACTTACTAAACCTTTCGAGCCAAACAAGCCTAGTTAGACAAATGGATCTCCCTAGTAACCAAACAAGCCTTGTATGGCTTACTAACCGATTCATGCCAAACAACCCTAGCCAGACATACCGATCCCGCTAGGATCAACATGCCTCATTTGACTTACTAACCCTTTCGGTCCAAACAAGGCTAGCGATACTTACCCTCCTCTAGACTAAGCTACTCACCACTACATCCATCTTCCATCTATTGTCACTCCCTCTTTCGAGAGAGGTCCTTTTAGACTATACCAAGCTTGTATCGAAAGTATTCAAACTTTACATGATCCAGAGGCTTAGTTAACATATATACCACTTGATCCTCTGTACGAACATACTTAAGCTTTAACATTCTCTTCTTGTACATCCGCAACTACATCATACATTCACAACATGAATCATTCTTCTTTTGTGCATTTATAACTGCATCATTCTTCTCGTGTACATCCACAACAGTGTCGTACATTCACAACTTGCATCATTCTTCATTTATGCATCTATAACTGCATCATTCTTATCCACAATTGTATCGTACATCCACAACTCCATCATTTCTTCTCTTATAGGTGTTGCATACAATCCTTGCTACCGGTCAAATACAATTGTATGATTAGAAACATTTTGTAATATATCCATAATGACAAATTATCATACATAAATATATATGTCATATAATCATGCAACTATTTATGCTAATGCAACAATCATTTATATCCCGTATACATATGGTAACTTACTATATGCCTTCCATATTTCCAATACATTATTTCATAAGTAGCAATGGAACGTTGTACAACAACATAAACCACTTACCCACCACCTGCATATTAGTAGTAAATTACAAATATTCTACTATGCATAATACATTTCTTGAATCTAGAATCATATCTATGTGCACATATTGAACAACTAGATATATAGGACATGACAATTCAAATACTTATCGTTGTTTTTTTGGTAGATTCCATCTTGATCTATGTCTTCTTGAATTATTGGAGTCCCTTCAAATGTGTTCAACTTCATCGTCTGATTCTAAGGACCTGTTCCTATCTTGCTCATGATTGGAAATATTGAGCAAGTATTCTTACACAACAGATCACATAGAACTCTGTTTGTGTGTCCTACCAGTGCATCCCTTCTGATCGAATGATGCAATGGATAAGAGTATAATATTCATCTTGATCATTATAATTCTTATTAATCGTATTCCTCATTACTTAAAGAATCTTAACTTGCATTCTTCTCAGCTGCAATATATTCATCCTTGGTTTCATTGAGAGAAACAATTTGCTTTCTGCAATATTCTGGAGTTTGTAGTACTACCAACTCAATCAAAGTCATCATATCTATGCAGTACCCTTTAGGTACCACACCATTTTCTCCACATATTTTACTTGGATAAGTAAAATGTCCTTTGGATTTGATCATACCTCTAATATCAAGAATCATGTCAAGATTCGCGAACTTTGATATCTATCTTAGTCACTCCCTCTCGGGTGGAGCACCATCCTCCCACTGCATCTATATTAGGACACTGGGGTGATAGGTAGCCTACTCTACTTCTAGTCTTCTTAGTATCCATCTATGTCACCTGTTGAGGTCACTAGATATCAAGATCCCTCATCTCAAACTTTGTTGCAAGTTTTTCTCTCATACCCATATATGAGATTCTCATCTTTTATGGAATTCTATCTTCAACCTTGTAGTAAAGGTTGGGATCTCCATCACTCTAGTTGATCCTCAAGATCCTCAGGTAACTGTATGTTCTATCCAATGGGTTCCCACTAACTTGTACAAATCCTTCTCTGCATAGGTGGTTCTCTGTAGAGAATCTCAAACCATATAGGTTGCTCGAACTGTTCTTCTACATTGAATACACCAATTGTCTAGTGTAATATCCACAACTAAAGAGGTGTGTCAAGCCACTAGAGCAATGTATTTCTGTAATCGACTTTCTCTTTTGATAGAAAACATGAACCTTATTTCGTATCTTTTGATAATTTGATCCAGTGTACTTGATCTTGCAAATCTATTTGGAATACCTTACAAAACATCCCTTCATGTCTTGAACTCATATCCAAACATCATTTTGTATTACTGACTAGTACTTCTAGATCATAGCATCCTTCCATTCATAACAATTGAACTATTGGGTTGTGATATGTCCTTCTATTCTTGGTGGGAATTTTAGTCCTTCTTGTTCTTTCTTTGCTTGGAATGAGTTGTTAGGGATTGATTTCCATCGCTTCTTCTTTTCTTTTCAATCAATCGTGCATTCCTCCATACATGATATTCCTACTGTAACAACTCTCTTGCCTGAATTTGGAAGATCATTCCAAATTGTAATTTATGCTTCTGCTTCTTTGACATTGTCTTCAATGGATTCTAATTGCTCCTTGAGATGAGATCTTCTTTGTGAAGTAATCATTGAATGTTTCCTGGCATTGCACCTTCACAGACTTGAGTTGAGTTCTCAAGGTCATATTCGTACATTCTATACATTGCATCGAACATATCATTGGGAGTCTTCAAGGATGATACATGTGAGATTAATGGAGATAGAAGCACTCATATTTGTTTTGACTAGGTCCTTATTTTGTTTTTCTTTGACTTCATCTCCATCTGGATCTGCAACTTCTTCTTTCACATAGTTCTTCACGACATGCATCTTCAAGTATGATAAGAACTCTATAATTCCATGCTTAGAACTTCTCTACTCTTTAAATATTTTCCTTAATCTTGGTATTATTTTTCATCATGATAAAAATGAGAACCTCCAATGGAAATAGGGAGGATAGAACTTACCAGTGAGATTTCTTCAACTTGATTCTTGCTTGAAGTATATTTTGGAAGACTGCTTCTCGTAGACCTAGGGTTTTCTAGAGAAACCCTACCTTTTCATCTTAGGTGTCTTTCATATATGATTATATATAAATATGTTCCTCCTCAAGGCGAGCTGTGCAACATACTTATTTTCCCAAAACTGAGGACAAAACTGCAAAATATCGGATGTGCTAGTTTTCTCTGGCAGCAGTGTTAGGTAAAAAATTGAAAGTCCATAAAATGAGAAAATTCTTGTGTAGAGATATGTTCCCTCCTATGTTGAATTTGATGGTCCTCCTCCTTCAACTAATTGGTGGAGGGAAGTGCCCAGAACAAGAAGCCCTTGTTTTTCTCTGATTTCTTCTAAAAAAATGATTGATCTTGTTACTGCTATAGCTCTGAATTTTTGGCTCCTAAAGGTCTAAAACTTTGTCTTGAGATAGAATGGTATGTATAATATCCAACCCCATAGGTTGGATCAGAATTGGATTCACTGGATGGGACTTATGTGAAGTTTCCCAAGGTGACGTATTTAAGGACTGTTCAGCATAGCGAATGTGTACGAACTTTCACATGTCACTTTTTCACCTTCGTGGTCTACAAATTTTACCACAGAAACTAAAGTATGCTCCCTATTTGAAACATATTGAGAAATTTCATTGGAAACTTCCTATCCTAAGATATAGAGATTCTCCCTAGGTTACCTATTTAAGGTTGAATTCTGGGAGAGGCTACAACCCTGAGTTGGAGGAATCATATATCCTATATTATAGCGAACATGAGGATGAAAGTTTTACACACGGTAAAACAAGATTTCATGTTTGGAATTTCAAAGTTTTGGCTCCTGATTCTTCTCCAATATTGAGTAATAGAGAAACTCCCAACATGACTAGTTTTTGTCTTCTAGGTTTTTTAAGCATGAAATCCTAATTTTCAGTAGTTGTAGCTGCAGCAGTGCTTCGAATGCACAAATACTTCTTTTAGGGTGGCTCTAATACCATGTTAGATTTTTAATGGTTATACAAGAACTAGAAAAAATTTTGGAATCATAACATCATAACCATAAGCAAAGGATCATTGGAAGAAATACAAGTACAACAACACAAGAGAACACAAGGATTTTCCTTGGAGAAACCACAAGGAAGAAAACCCCGCAAAACTTCCTCAATAGAGAATTCGACCAAGTACAGTGTAAAATCCCAGCAACAAAAATAGTTTCTCATCTTCCACAGTAGACTCTTTCTCTTTCTCTCTCTCTCTCTCTCCAGCGCAATACTTGAGTGTGTGATATGTACAAATTGTTAGGATTATTAATGCTCCCTTGGTCAAATGTCTATTAGATTAATTATTTCCTAACTTAGGAACCTTAAATTAATTAAATGGTTCCACTAGCACAATTGGGTACACTTGGCCTAATGGGGCCACATGTACAAGTCATTGAAGTGTGGGGAACACTACTAGAGGTTAACTGCCACTTACTGCATGTGCATGCATCAATTAGGGCGCCTCTTAGACCAATCCCTACACTTTAAGAGCCACTGGGAGTCTCGACACCAACCTACTTTAGTCAGTTGGTGTTAGCACTAGTTATCCTTAGTTATCCCCCAGTTACAATCAGTTACTTCACAGTCAGTTAGGATAGCACTACTAATGCATGGATAATGCATGGTTGCATGGGGAAGAGGGATTTTCCTACCTACCACACTCAGTTGCACTGAGTTAACTAGTTGTTACTACTTGTTGGATTTATTGGTCATCGGGGAGTTGTCTATTTGGACTCTGATATTGATTGGGGGACTTTGAGTTAGAGATTCAGTTAGATACAATCTTATCCACTTGGAGGATTCGAATTCATTACTCATGCATTTGAATTCTACCTATGTAAACTACATTGTAACACTAGATATTATTATGATGAATATAATGTAAATTATTGAGAGATACTTGTCTATTTCTTGTGTGGTTTGTTTTTATTAGTTTGTATGTTCATCCTCCATTCAATTGTTGCAACATTATTAGAACTCTCTGCTTGAATATCTTAATGACATTAAAATTCTAATATGGTATTAGAGCCTTCTCAGGAAGGTTTCATGCTTGTTTCTCCCCATCGAACATCAGAAGCAGTTGGGTTTCCACAGAAGTCCCCTATGAAAATTTGCTAGCTCTGAATTCATTCAGAGCAACGGAGAAGGCTTGATGGAATTTGAAAACATGTTCATGTCAGGAGGAAAAGCATGATTCTAATAGTTCATATGTTTTAGTTTTATTTGCAGTGAAATTGGCAGGTTCTATGTAGCTTGAAAGAAGTATTTGCAGTCTCCCTGTCGAAGCAATTATGAGCTCTCAAACTCGTGACCCACATATGATCCTGTTATTGAGACTAAATCTCAAGAGATTCTAGATCCATATCTAGTACCGATTCCTAATCAAAATCCTAAACCCAGATGCGATCAAAATATTCTTGATGCAACTGGAAGTGGTGCTGGAGTTCCAGAAGACAAAAGAAGAACTAGGTCACGGTATCAAAATGAGCATGCTGCACTATCTCTAACATATTCTCTCTCTATAGAATGGTGCAGAAAAGTTCCAGGTCGGTGCTACTTGATGATGGAGAATGATCAGCTACATGGCCCACAGAAGTAGAGATTTGATCATCCCCTACCTTCACCATCCAGCAGAAGCAAACAAAGTCATCAGTTCAGAAGTACATTAAGAGGTCCACTAATGGACCATGTTGTTGCATAGAGCTACAATTTTTTGTAGTAGTGTTTTTCTCGAGTTATTTTTCTAAGGAGGAAGCTTATTTCTTCTAAATATACCCTGCAAATTGTTACTTTCCTACTTATTTTTCAGGTTGGGGGGGNTTTGGGTGACCTATGGTCTTTTTACCAAGGCCCACAGTTTTCCAAGTTAGGATTTAGGGGGGGTGTTAGGATTATTAATCCTCCCTTGGTTAAATGTCAATTAGATTAATTGTCGCCTAACTTAGGAACCTTAAATTAATTAAATGGGCCCACTAGTGCGATTGGGTCCACTTGGCCCAACGGGGCACATGTACCAGTCATTGAAGTGTGGGGAACACTACTAGAGGTTAACTACCACTTACTGCATGTGCATGCATCAGTTAGGGTGCCTCCTAGACCAATCTCTGCATTTTAGGAGCCACTAGGAGTCCCGACACCAACCTACTTTAGTCAGTTGGTGTTAGCACTAGTTAGTCTTAGTTAGCCCCCAGTTATAGTCAGTTACTTCACAGTCAGTTAGGATAGTTCTATTAATGCATAGATAATGCATGGTTGCATGTAGAGGATCACTTTTCCTACCTACCACACTCAGTTGCATTGAGTTAACTATTTGTTATTGCTTGTTGGAGTTATTGGTCATCGGGGAGTTGTCTATTTGGACACCAATATTGATTGGGAGAGCTTGAGTTAGAGATTCAATTAGATACAATATTATCCACTTGGAGGATTCGAATTCATTACTCATGCATTCAAATTCTACCTATGTAAACTACATTGTAACAACAGATATTATTATGCTAAATATACTTTAAATTCTTGAGCAATACTTGTCTGTTTCCTATGTGGTTTGTTTTTCTTAGTTTGTATGTTCATCCTCCATTCAATTGCTGCAACATTATGAGAAATCTCTGCTTGAATATCTTAATGGCATTAAAATTCTAATACAAATGAAGGGGAGTGCCTCCCTATTTATATTCTTTAGTTAAATTGACCTATAACCTAACAGGTCCAACTTGTTAACTCTCTAGGCCGACTTGTCTATCAAGACACCAAAAAGAACATTTATTATAATGACACTTGGGTACAATTGACCCAAATTAAATCCAAAGTTTTACATTGAATATTTCAATGAATCTTACAAGACTAAACTCATCTGTTGAATGAGGAACACAATCAATACATCTGGAATATCTTTTGAAGTTACAATACTTCAACAGAATCTGATCACTACAGGAATTCACACGCATAGGGGGGTTGGGTGCTTACTATCGATCATATGCAAATATCGAAAGGATGCATAAGAGAATGTATAAATAATGACTGAGATGGGAATGATAATAAATTACAAAGATCTGACAATATATGAGATCAAAGTGTTGTGTAGTGGAAAAATATTTTGGATTAGTGGGAAGAGGATTGTGGCTGAGAGAGAAGGGATGTGTAGTGAGTGTTACAAAAGAGACACTAGTGTAGAAATACACATCAGAGGGGTATCTATTAAAGAAATAAAGGAAGAGGATATTTAGCTCATTCCACAAGGAGATGAACCATTGTATCCCAAGAACAGTGCTCAAGTTGTCCCTTGGTTCAAACCCATGAATATGTGCATGTCTCCAAGATCTGAGGTAAGAACCAAAAATTTATCATGAACTCTTGTACTTAGCATAGGAAGGAAAGGTAGTAATAAATCTAGTCATCATAGTAGTGGAACTAGTTCAACAACTCAAACCTAGTTAGTAGTACTGAGGTAGGAAATTGTGCATTACACAATGGTGGATCCCACATTGAGGATGCATATGTTCAATGAGGCAAGGAATGAATACCTAGAGCAACATATTTTTATTTGTGAAGAAATATGGAAAATAAAGAAGGTCTTTGATTATGATACAAAGATTGTGCAACTAGTAACCACATTAAGGGGACCACGCATTGCCTTGGTTTATGAAATATCATTGCCCTACTCCTACAAACTAGCCCAAAAGATTAGACAACATCAAAGAAGCTCCATTGAAGGAATGTAAGAAGAAAGAATTAGAGTCATAGTGCATTGTAGAGTGAAGGAGATTAAAGAATTACAAAATGAGTATATATGGGAATTTTATCAAAAGTTCAAAGTATTGATGGATAGGTTGAATTTCCAGATTCATGATGCACAACATAAATAATGGTTTATTACAAGATTGTGACCCCATATATGGTATCAATTAACACAACAGAATATTACATTATAGTTATATGCATTGGAGATTACTATGAAATTAGAAGTACCTCCCTTAAGAGAAACTAGAGTAGGGATAGTTCAGGTGTAGTTATAGTTAGTTGTGTTGATGATCCAGTTGTTGGAAATTGCTAATGAAAAAGAGAAGAACAAAGAAGTTTGGTGCATCACATGCATAAGGGAAGGTCACCAAAAAAAATGAGTGCCTCACACTTAGAAACTATTTTCCTGCAAGATTCTTGAATCCCTTTCCCACGGGAGGAGCGGTATTGTGTGAGATATGTGAGAGATGGAATTTGTCATCTTTTGATTGTCCTTTGCTACCAAAGTATGTGACCAGTCCCAAAATTTTGTTTTTCAATTTTTGTAAATATGTGTGACATGATGAGAAGGATTGTCGTACACCATATCTCATGAGAGAGCACACTTCATACATATAGTGAGTCCAAGGGGAAGTTGCACCTGAAGGAGGGGTACCAAAAAATAATACTCCGAACAAAGGTTACAATCAAGAAGAAAGATACTTTTTCAAAGGTCAAGGAAGAGGGGGATCTGGTATATGCTTAGGACCACTTATTTGCTACAACTAGGGATAGCATGGACATTTTTCATGGGATTATCAGAACCTATGTATCACATGCACGTATTGTATTCAACGAGACAATGAGATTAAATATTGTCCATTGCTAATCACAAAATGACGGGAGAAAATATACTACAATAAAAGTTAGAACCAAAAATAGAATGTGTAAATTATCTCAATAGAAGAATGCGACAATCAACTGAGAATAACAGTTGCCATAGGCAATGAAGTAAAAATGGAATTGACAGGAAAAAACAAGCAAGTAGAATTGAACAATGGGTTGGAAAGAAACAACCCCACCTCCATTGTTTGATTCTAGGATGGAGAAATATACATACAATCAAGCAAGGAAAATTTAGCTACAATCAAAATATATAGCGTCAACTACACAACCTACATACGACCAGTTCCTTGTATATGATATGACTCTAATCTATGGCTACGCATTTGAAGATATGATAATGGTGTAGAAATGTAAGCTAAAATATTTTCTAAAGACTTGTATAGAACTAATAAACAATGAGATTTAATTAAACACATTGTGCAATATTATATACCAATGTGCAAGCAATGGGAAAGCACCGATCATACAATACATAATCTACCAGGTATAGTGCAAAAGAAGGATGAGTAGATAGTTTTGGTTGAGTGTGTAGACAAAGGATTATTACATGGATTACATTATATTAGATCTAGGATTTGAAGTAAATGTTCTCCCAAGACACACATGGGAAATGATGGGTAAGCCAAGATTGAGTTGTTCAACCGTCCAGTTGAACGTGTCAAATCAACATAGGATTGTTCGAATCGGGATAGTGTCAAGACTATATTTTGATATTGATGGAATTTGTAGTACAACAAGCTTTGAATTGATCAAGATAGTGGAAAATAAAAATCCTTACCTTGTGTTTCTTAGGATGGAATGTGATTTTACAAACCATCCTATTATTATTTTGAAAAAGAGGTAGATGATATTTGAAGTAGACAACATGTGGATTACCATGTCATTGGATCATAGAGAAGGAAGAATTTATGTAGAGATGGTAAGGAATGAAGATCTAGATAATCCGCACAATATGAATTTGTGGATGGATACCTATGTCAATCCTAGTGTCGATGGAATTCTCAACTATTGTAGTATCAAACTTGTGCGTCAGAATAGGAAACACATCTGGAATATTACAAAAAAGGATGGATGAAGTATCTAGAAGAATATGCTCATGCATCACTCATTCTTTGCAATTGATTGGAATTGAGGAATGTTATCCCCCAAAGTATCATTGGTTAATGAATATATAATCATTCATAAAATTATTTGAAGTACAAATTCTAGAACAACAAATGATTATTTCCTTAGATGTCATGTTGAAAGAGACTATGAATGATGGGATGCACATAAAGGTAATATTCATAATTGGAACCAATGCAAAAAGTACACAAATTGCGGTACCACCATCGACAGGAAAGGCATCGACAAGGATAAAAGTAAACTGTGGAGGATAAAGAAATCAACAAATAAGGATATGTTGCTTGAATCAGTTAATGATTTGTCAAGTGGACCATTTTGTAATAGGTAAGTAAGCCTATAAATAGAGTTAGAAGTGTAAATAAAAAATAACTTAGGGATCACGAAAGAAGATTTTCTTTTGCAATCCAATTTTGGTATCAATTGTACAAAGACTCATCCTTATGAATTGAATTTGATCAACATTTTGGATCTTATATATTGTAATGTCTTGTTTATGTGGATTGTGAAGTATATGAAAGGGTTTTTGGTATGAATTATGTTTTATAGACCCTTTTATCCATTATTGGGTGAGATCTGTGTCGATTTGCGATGGATCAAATAAGTTAATGAATTATATGAGTTGATGAATGATTGTGCTACATACACATTTTCCCCTTTAATGTTATGTGAATGATGTGAAGTATCATTTTGTTTGTTACCTTAATGCATGTTGATATCATTGTCCATATGAATATGGGGTAATATGAATGTGTATCATGATGATAGAAGTATTTGTTGAATATAAATCTAAGTTAATATGACTACAAGTTGTAGTAGATCTTGTTAATAGTGTTGTTTCATAGTAATTGTCGTGATCCTAGATTTTTGGTTTATGTTGCGATTGCATCAAAGTTAATGTGAAGTCCTCTTCACACTACGGAAATTTGGTTCCTGCAACCCTCCCTCAGACATCTTAGATGAGACTACACCTGCTTTGTAGGTGTTGTTGGAAAGGGTAAAACCTTTTCAGGATCATGTTTAAGCCTATGTCAAAGATTCATAACATTCTACCCTCTTCTATAATGTATCCTATTTAACAAAAAGTGAAAATATTCTTGGAATATTTTGTATTTTGGGCATAACTAATTCCTCGTAACTCATAATTGGGCATCCTTCAGAACATTGGAAAGGTCTTGAAATTCTATACAACTTTGTCTTTTTTAGTTTTTTCTATTTCGTTACCGTTTGTCCGAGGCGAGCGTTTTAGTAAGAAAGCATATTTTAAAAATGCTTTCTTACTAAAATGCCCTCCCCAAACAAATGGTTAGGAATTAGAAAAAACTGAAAACAAAAAAGTTGTATATAATTTAAATATATTTCCATTGGTCCAAAGTCTTCTCGATTCTGAGTTACGAGCGAAACATTATGCCTAAAATACGAAAGATTCCTGGAATATTTTCACTTTTTTGTTAAATAGGATACATTTTGGGAAAAATAAAACCTTATGTTGTTTACAATAGTGTGAAGTGAACCCCTAGCGATAGAACTGTGTCAACAAATGGTTTTGTTCCTGGGACCATAGTGCAAAGTAGAAGAGGACATGTTGTGGCACTCGACGAAATCAGAAATTCAGGATTGGTTTGATAAGAAAGCCCAAGAGTTTGCTAAAGAAGAGAACCATAACCGATATTGACAACAAAATACTGGTTGGGAAAATATATCTACTCAGATATTCATGAAGTATTCTTCTCTAAATTTCATATAGTATTGTATGAATGGTTTCTGCAACTTACTTTTCAAAAGAAGACTTTCTAGGGAGGAGAGCCTAATAAGTAGACCCCAGAACGAATTTAGTGGTTGCGAAAGGTGAACAAAAAATCTTCGAGGGATATTGAGGTGTCGATAGAAAACATTTTGCAAGGATACATTAGTGAGTTCGTTGTCCACAAAATAAAATCTTACAGTGACGCAGAAAGGGGATGTTTTAAGGGACTAAGGGGGAGATTTCTATTGTTGTTCCAATTGTGGATCAAGATGCTCATCTATGAAAAATGAATATTAAAGATGAATTTCGAAGAGTAAATACCTGGTGTGCAAAGGATGTGGGTACTGCGAAGGTAAAGGTTTGATGGAATGATACAGGGTATATAGATGGGAGACACAATGAAATTGTGAGGGAAGCCAAAGAAGAGTGTGGTCTCCTCCGAAGTGGGGTGAGGTTCTGGACAAGAAAAATGGAGGAGGACTTATGAGAGTCCTAGTGTGACTAGAATAGAAAACTATGAGAAGGGAACACAAGGGACTAAGTGACACTATAGTGAAAAAGTAAATGGCAAGGCTATGCTCGAACTTGATGAAGGACCAACCCAAATCTATGACGTACCTACAACGCTTTGCAATGCATCGAATGTGGAGAAAGAAACACAAATTCATCACAGGTTTGTCCTACGTTCCAGCAAAGTGGTAATGATAGCTGATCGAAAAGCATTGGGAGGAGACCTAGGATGGTGAGTGACAATGTAAAACTACCATTGTTTCAAGGTAATTGAACTGAGGATCCTAAACAATATTGGTTCTTATGCGAAGAAGTATGGACAATGAAACAGGTACAAGATGAGGATATCAAGAAATTACAATTGACAATGACCTTTTGGGGTCAGGCATTTACTAGTATATGAAATTTGTGCAAGTATCGATGGGGAATCTCCAAAATACCCTAGTGCCACAATTAGGACTAGACCAATTTATGGAATTTAAGAAACCAAAATAAAAATCATAGTATATTACTGAATTGAATGAAATAAAGTGATCCCCCAATGAGTCGATGTGGAATTTTGATCAACGATTCAAAACTCTAATGGCCAAGGTAAGCTTCAGAATGAGTGATGTGAAACATAAATAATGGTTCATTGCAACCTTGGTACCCATATCTGCATGGCACTGATGAAATAGAAGATTACATCTTAGGAGGAAGCCTTGGAAATTGTGATGAAGTTGGAGGCTTCACTAGTCAATGAAACTTGTATTGGCATGAGCTAGATTCATTTGCAGTTGGAAAACCTTCCTATTTAACTACGTGATATTAAGAAGGGAAAAGAGACATGCGAAGAAGTATGGTGTATTTGATGTCAGCCTGAGGTATATCACAAGGATCGATTTCTAGACTTCCACAAATATTTATTGTTTGGGGAACTAAATCCACTAAGTCAAGGAGGATTTTTCCAGTGTTGAATTTTTTAAACAAGAGGACATAAATCAGAGAAATGCATGCACTTACAGAAGTTTCTCTCAAACCTAGATAATAGATTTTGCAAATTCTGTTAGTCGGTTGGTCTCTAATGTCCCTTTTTTGAATTTTGGAAAAAATACAAACTAGGAAAAATTGGAGCTTAACTAGTCATGACTCTAGAGGGTTCCATCTTTCACCAAATGGTCCTGAATTTGAAAGGAAATGGTATGGTGAGTCTTAAAACATCCCTAGGTATTTTATAGATACTTTTTATCATACTTTATATCTATTAAATCTTGTTTGGGTTTGATGACACATAGGCCAAAAATTACTAGGAAATTGTGATCAAATCCCCCCGAGGGTGTAGGTCAACTGGGCTTCCCAAATCATGTACGAACCTATAAAATTTGTAAGAATATTATGGTGACTAATATAATAACTCACAAACTATCATTACACATGGTTATGAGTTCTTCAAATTGGTTATAGAGTTCCACATCCGTTTGGTAACTTTCATTGAAATTGCTTATGGGGAAATTGCATAACTAGCTCGATTTTGACATAAGAAAGGTATATTTAAGTGTTCATATCATGATGTGACATATATAGATCATATACAGAATAAAAATGGATTCCCCAACATTATTAAACACCATATAAATCCCTTCATATAATTCTGGTATACAACTCAATCAATATTGGAGTCAAATACATGAAAACTAGTGAACTAGTAGCATTGAATAATTGCAAGAGTTTCACATATGGATTTATTGGATTTTGAACCACAGAGCATAGGGACTTGAAATTACAAAGTGAAAAATCATATATTTCTATCACAACTTCATCAAAATCAGAAAAAATCCCTCATACAAATCTGATACAAGAATCCTTCAATATTGAAGCCAAAGTCACGGAAACTAGTGACTCAATGGCATGGGAATGCAATCTTTTCACACATGATTTTATTGGATTTCAAGTCACAGAGCATAAGGAAATGAAATTACAGATGAATACATAATACATACCTTTCCCAAAACCATCCAATTCATATAATAGCCCTCATAGAAATCTGGTATAAGACTACTTCAATATTGAAGCCAAAACCTATGTAGACTTGCAATACAAAGGCATGAGTATGAAAGATTTTCGTACATGTATTTATGATATTTCGACTTACAGAGCATGTGGACATAATATTACATATCCACGCATCATATATTGCTCCTCCACAATCATAAAACTCACATAAATTTCCTTATACAAATTAGATATAAAGCTACTTCAATATTGAAGCCAAATCCATGAAAACTATTTATTCAAAAACATGGGAATGTGAGTCTCTAACATATGTATTCTTGATATTTTGACTTACAAACAATATTATAGAGTCATACATCATAAATCAAAGTTTTGGCGTTAGCTATCCTCAGCAAGGCGTAATAATCTGTCCAACAAGTGCACCATCAAATGTGAGTGTGGGGGAATAGAGAAGGAATGAGAGAATAGTGAGATAGATAAGAATTCAACTGTATGGAGTTCAACCTGCAACTAAAAATCCTTCATTATTCTCCAATGAGAGGTCTGAACTCGGTGTAAATGAACTCCCCATTTTTCTTGTGTAAATGAATTTTGTGAGGTATTAAGATCTTATGCAAATTATGTCTCATCTCTAGAACTCTATTTTGGGTAGATACTGCTAGATTCAAAGTATTTTTTGCAAGATATTTTACAGTGACTAATGAAACCTCTTTATTAGACATTTTCCTCACTTCAGAATACAACTTCAGAGATTTTTCAGAGGAAACATTCTTATATTGGCCATATCTTGCATGCAAATCACTTCTAGATTTGAATTTGTCACTAGATCCTTCCTCCCATATATCTGAAAAATTATACTCTTGAACTTGGGATTTTTCCTACATTTTCTTACTTCCAACTTCAACTAGCTCTTTCTCTGACTCAATTTTCAATTTCTTTGATGCTTCTGAGTCTTCTTCTTCAACCTTCATAGCCTATGAAAAACTTCTTTTACGAATTATTTCCATCTTGTTAGGATTTGGACCTATCATTATGTTGTCTTCACTATAAAATATGGATTCACTTGTAAATTTCTTGTATCATCCATGTCTGACTGGTACTCCATAAATTTTTCTCTATTTTGGAATCCTTTTATCTCTTGGTGCTCTAATGCTTTATTTTTATTTTGTTTCCTTCTCTAAGAGATGATATGATTTGGATCATAATTAATTTTAATGTCCTTCATGAAATTCATATCTTGTAGCAGGCCTTCAATCGCTGGGAGAGAAGCCTTGCTTTTAATGATAAATGGACCCACCGTCAAAGGACACTTGATTTCAGAAGCCTTTTTGAAATTTATAAAATGTTCATTTTCCACAATCAGCTTTTGTCTAGTGAAATCCACAGAAACAATCCTAGGTGTTAAAAATGTTGGAACAATGTATGGTTCATGAAAAAACCATACACCCTAATGATTGTGTGCTCCTTCAGCAAAAGTCAATATCTCACTCTTCTATTAGGAGCAAATCGTACAATTTCTTCCATTTCTGGCAGAACTCTCGATAGCTTATTTTGAAACATCACTTTCTAGATTTTTTCCATTATAAGGTTCATATAATTGAAGGTATTGTTTCTGATTTATGAGGTGAACAATATCTCTAGAAACTTCAAGTTTTCTTCATTAAAAACAAGAACATCCTAACCAAGTAGGACTAGAATCTGAAATGTATTGTTGTGCTGAAATTCACTAGCTGAGAATATTCTCAGCCAGGAATCCATCAAATTTAAGAAAAGATACTTGACTTAACTAAAACTTAGACTCACAAATGCTCATTTTAAACAAGATACTCAATAAAAGTTCTAGGACAAACCTATCTATGTCCAACCCTAAAAAATGACGCAACGAGGAGATAACAATTTGGGATTCTTCACTAGACAAGCCGATGTTAAAAGCAAAAGGCTCATCTACGAAAGACACATCAAACGTAAAAATATTGGAGCAAAATAATTTCTTTTCCTACACAACAACATGCCTAAACTATTCAATTACGTTTTCCTTGACAAAATATTCTTGGTTCAAAGTGAATGACATGGGTACTTCAAGCAACTCTTTGATAACTAGGGAATTGACGAGGAAAATAATAATAGTCCTAATTGAATCCATGACCACACACTCTAAATGGTACTAATTTAACACACAATAGGCCACAAAATCTGGGAAGTTTAGGGTTTGGTTTAGACAAAAATGGTGTAACTGTGACACATAGACACCGTGCAGGTGAACCCATTGCTCTTTAAAGGTTTGTATTTGATTTTTAAGCACATGGATTGGAATGAAAGAAAGCGTAGTATAAAATACATCCCCATCTCTATCTTCAAATATCTTTTATAATTTTTCAAATTCATGAATTTGTGTTTTGACCACCCCTTCACCTTCCATTTTTAAACAATTTGGAGCATTTCGCTACATGGGCTAACTTGATGATGGTGGCTAGAAAGGTTATCATCTGAATTGGCTTCCACAATGCACATACATGTTCTTCTCTTATGCACAAAAGACAAATAACCATGAACGCGTGCTATTTATCCTTTATAAAACTTTCTCTAAAAGCGGTTTCGAGATCGGGCGGAGTGGTTTTCTCCTACCACTTTTCACCCAGAAAAATGGTTCTCCATCTGCCATGTGGAATCCTGTAACAATTTCATTGGTCCAAGCTCAATCTGCCTCATGTGGATGTTGTGGATGCATAACTCTCTTCCACCATAGATCTGCTTACCCCTTTACCCTTAGTCATTGATCACATCCAACCTTTAAACCTTTTACAAAATCATTCTGAGGATCATTTACCTTTTATCCCATGGCACAATTTTTCCCAGTGGATTTAATATCCACTATTCATCTCTTTACCTTTTGCTGTGCAACGTTGATAAAATTTGTTCTTTACCCCCCTCCAATGGTCATTTATCCAATCTCTTGCCCCTTTTTTCATCACACATATTCTAGTGGATCCAACATCCACTGTTGATCTATCCGCTCCTCACTTATTGACTGCCAAACTTTTAAACGTATACCACAAGATCCTTTTCCATTAATTTAACCACTTTACGCCTCTATCCTATAGTCCCATGGGAAAAAAACATCGGTCTCTCTTTCAGCACCCATCCTATCCTCCATCGGTCATATTTAAAAAATTTAGATATACAAGGTTCTTATCTCTCCTTAATCCCCCTATTCTCAACTCTTTGCCAAAACAGTGCTTACAACTGGCTCCAATTGGGGATTCTATCCTTCTTGTGAGGTAGAAAAGAACCCGTAGACCAATGACAATCCCTCTATACAAATTATTAAAAAAAAATCTGCAATCCTTTTTCTTTTTCTTTTTTTGTACATAAAACTAAATAATGACAAACCTCGAGATCTTATGGCCTTCAACTTTGGGCTTCAAATATTTCAACATGCCATCTGTACTCAATTTTAAATAATAAATATATACAACTAATATACAAAAATGATATCATCTTAAAGTCAAATAATGGTTCAGAAATATTACATTCACATGGCGTCCCTTAAGTTCAACCCCATTCTGATTTTGTAGAATGAAGCAATTATCTCTCCTGTATGCAACAATGATGTATGGATGTTTCCATAAATGATCCAATTTTCCATGTTTTTCTTCCTTTCTTGTATCCCACTTCAAAAATAAATCATCAACCTGCTCGTATTTTACCCTCATGTTAAAGGTTTTCTTCATCTTTTCCTTATGGACCTGCACCTTATCATATATTTTTTTCCCCTAGTTCATTTAGCTCAATTATTTGATTTATTCTCCTTTTCATATGATTAGGCTCTTCATCTTGTTCTTGTATCAATTTCATCAGTGACAAACCCCATATACCAACTGGAAGAGTCACTTCTGCCCCATATACCAACTGGAAATGTTGACATATCAATGACCATCTTGGTACTTATCCTATCTTCACATAAAGCATACTTTATCTTGGTGTACCATGCTCTTTTGTTTTCTTCCAATAACCTCTTTATTATCCTTACCAAACTTTTATTGGATGATTCAAAACGACCATTCCCTTGAGGGTAGTATGATTTAGAATGATTCAGACTTATGTGATACTTATGGAATAAATTGATCAGTTTCTTTGATTTGAAAGCTTGTGCGTAAATTACAAGTCTTTTGGGACATCCAAATATAGATAGAATATTTTCTAGGATGTCAATGATAACAATATCTCTAGCTCTTCTCATTGGTATGGATTCAATCCATTTAGGTAAATAATTGATAGGAGTTAGGATCCACTTATGTTGACCAGAAAAATTTGGATTAATCTCTCGAATGAAATCTAATCCCTATTGTTGAAATGGTGCTTCCACTAAAAATGGATTGAGAGGTAAATGCATAAATTTTCTTTTTCCATAAAAAAATTTGGCATTCATGGAAAGTTGTAACCTCATTATAAACATCAGAAAACATTGTAGGCCAATAAAATCCTCCTCTAAAAATCTAATTGACTGTTATTTTCCATGAATGATGTCCTATAAAGAGAAATAATTAATTACCTGCAATTTTGAGTCTTTCCCACTTGAAACATCAGAGAATATCATTATCTTCAAGGATTCACAATTGGTATCACTCATCAATTTGTCCAATCCATGACCCTTGACCAATTTAGTGGGATTGATCTCCAAATCATATTCCAACAATACTGCAATCCATTTTTCTCTCTTCCCTTCTAGACCAAGTTGAGTGAGGATATGCTTTATAGCATTGTTGGGAGCATAATTATGAATGCATAATATAAACTCTAAAATATTTAAGAGATTTAATCAATGCATAAGCTTATTTCTCCATTATATCATACTTCAGATCTACATCCCTCAATATCTTGCTAAAGAATGTAATGGGCTTCTATTCATTCTATTGATTCTCTTCTATAACATCACTCCAACTATAGTATGCTTCGAAGCAAAAGAGAAGACAATAACATCTTTATAAAAATTTGAATTTATGAAAACATGTGCTTATGTTATTTCTTTCTTGATGTCACTGAAATATTTTTTAGCTTCATGGGTCTATTTAATATCACATCTTTCCTCAATTAAGATTCTCAATATCTCAACAAAGCTTGGGATGAATCTTCCCAAAAAATTAACTTACCAATGAATGATTGAATCTATTTTTTATTTCTTAGCATAACAACTTTCAACTTTCAAGATTGCTTTAACTCTATCACAATCAATCTTAATCCCATTCTTTGAAATATTATGATCCAAGAGTTTCCCTTCCTTCATAGTAAAATTTGATTTTCTCTGTTCAGGGAAATACCAAACTTTCTACATTTCAAAAATACATGTTCCAAGTGTTTCATATGATCCATGTCAGACTTTGAAAAGACTATAATATCATCCATGTACACCACAACAAATCTATCTTTCTCTTCAGAAATTGAAATATCCATTGCTCTTTGAAATGTTGCTCCTTCATTCAATAGTCCCAATGACATCTTAGCATATATAAAAGTTACCCAAGGTGTTGTGAATGTTGTTTTTTCCTGAATCAAGGTGAAAATTCATTTATTCATATGTACCAGCAATTCAATGCAAGAATTTATTCTTTGTTGAAGGAAGGTCTATATAAAGTCCTCTCTAAGCTTAAGGACAAAGAATTTAGAGATGATAGTGTGTTATCATCCAAAACTTACTCTACTTATGATTTACTCTATATCTAAAGAAAGAAAGACTTTTGTATAGATGAAGATATAATTTTCATCTAAAATGATTTTAGGATGGAAAAATATATTGTGATCTTTTGAAATTTATATTTTAATTTCTCTTTTAAATTAAAAAAAAAATTGTTATGAAATTAGTTGTCAAAAAATCATAACATTCCATCATCATTAATTATCATTAATTATTCTTGTAAATTCATTGAAGGAAATACCAATTTTACCAAACCCCACCATAATCACAAAAATACATTGAGAAGAATACCACTTTTACCTAAAAAAAATGCAATAAAAAAGATATAACTTATGAATTTTGAACCAACCATAATTGTAACTTAGAAAAATACACAAATCAAAGTTGCTTCAAAGTTGCTTCCAAGGGCAATACCGAGCTCAACGACTGACTACAGCACAATCTGACCCAAATGCAATAGAACTCAGTATAATCATTTCACTAAATGAATTGAACCAACCATCATCACTGTAACAGAGAAGAATGTAGAAATCTAGATACTGTTAAAAAAGACAAAATTGGTAAAACGATTGAAGATTCCATAAAATTGCAAGATCAGATGTCGTTTCTTTAAGAGAACATTTAACTTTGATTTGACAAATAAGAGCAAAAAATATAGACCATTTACAAAGTTAAATACCCATGTGGAGCCATATGCCTCCGAACCTCTCCAAACAAGGGTTTAATACATAAAAAACAGTTAAAAAATTCAAAGGTTTCAAAAGACTGAGGAACATTCATATATTTGTGACACCTTAGGCTGTCCTCACAGCCCCGAAAACAAGGTCACCGACTCACCAGGCGTTTCTTTCAGTTTGATTGGATTTGATAAATAATACTGATTATAACCGAGTCAGCAGTTAAACAGTTCACTGCTTTGGAAAAACCGTTAGCCATGCATACATACAGACCAATGAATACTGTAGTAGTGAATGTTTAAGAAGGACGTTCAAGTCCACCTCCGTCAGGGTGGAGTGGAAACAACTCTAATGTCGGTTCATCAGAGCCTGTAGGAACACTACTATGCCCCAGATTTACCACGTCTTCTATGGCAGGATGATCCAGTACTGTTGTTGCCTGTATTTGATATAAAATATATTACTAATCATAACACTCTTAAGCTTTTGATTACTATTTTGAAAAAAATATAAATACTTCAATATTATACTTACGTTTGCTGCTCTAGCTACGTCTGGGTGGAGTGGAAACAACTCTAATGTCGGTTCATCAGAGCCTGTAGGAACACTACTATGCCCCAGATTTACCACGCCTTCTATGGCAGGATGATCCAGTACTGTTGTTGTTGCCTGTATTTGATATAAAATATATTACTAATCATATCACTCTTAAGCTTTTGATTACTATTTTGAAAAAAATAAAAATACTTCAATATTATATACTTACGTTTGGTGCTCTAGCTACTGACTGTGTGCTTCTTGCCATGTTTGATGGTAAGGCTAATGAGGGTGTACTGCTCCCTGCAATGTTTGCAAGACAGAGATATTGTTGAGTTAGAGCTAAAAGTCTCCAAATAATTTGAAGTAGAGGAAATACAATAAAATATATATATATCATACCTCCTTGGCTTTGTAGATGATGCTGTAACCCTATTGCTTTCTTTTTCTTGTTTTTCTGTTTGGTGTTGAAGTTTTGAAACCAGTAGAACACGTTTTTCCCTTCTACATTGCCATATTGTTGGAGATAGGCAGTGATCTGTAAGATCTGATCCTTAGTTGGCCAATGAAGACCACTATTATGAATAGATTCCAACACTTCCTGTTGTGTAACGGTGGGCTTCCATCTTGGATTTGTACCTCTTGGAATAATATCGTTCTCTGCCATGTTTCAAAAACATTAAAACACCATAACCAAAGGATCGTTGTTTAAATCATAAAATAACAGAATATGGTTCTGTGCTCTTGTATCTTCCATGCTTAAAAAGGATAACATCATAACGAAAGGATCCGTTGTTTAAAAAATAAAATAACATAACCAAAGGAAAGCACTAAAATAAATAGAGAAAAGCTGTTCAGAGGATGCGTAAAAGACCAATCAACTACCTCTGATATTTCCGTCCATTGCTTCTTCCTGCTTCCTCCTCCGTGCGGTATTCACCTTCAACTGCTTATTATGTAGACAATAAAATGATATTTATAAAGTAAAGATTACATACCTATATATAGATTTATGCCTAGCCCCAAGGGTTAGCTTAATTGGTAAGACGTGTACACTCTCTCGGTTCAGGAGAGGTCATGGGTTTGAGTCTTGAGTCTTTTAGGTTAGGCCTTCTGTGAGGATGGCCAACGGTTTACCACCTCTACCATCCACTAATGTGGGGAAGTATTGCTGGTTTCCCGTGGATCTTTCCATCTGAAAAAAAATATAGGTTTATGCCTACTCTCGAAGATTTTTAATATATTTTCATGTGGACCCGATTCCATGATTTATGATTTGTTACCGGATTAGTCCGATTCCTTCAAGTTTTTATTGTAAAAGTTTGTTAGAAGTGGACATTTTAAATTTGGTTTAAATGTTTTAGGACAATTTTTTATTTAATTCTTAAACATTAAATAAAAATAATTAAAATTAAAATTTACTTTTATTATTTTACAACAAATTCTTATTTCAATTCATAAAATTTAAATAATTTTTATTTTTAATAAATTAAAATATTAAAAAAATTATAAAAACGTGTATATAAGTTAAATAAAATTGTAATGTGTTATCAAATAATATTTTAGTTTTAAAGTTACCATAAAGCTTGACACCAATTTGGTTTATAAAAGAGTCTTGTTTGGTAAAGGACTTTAAACCTTAATCATTTTTATTTATTTATTTAATTAATTAAATAAATTTTAAACTCTAAAAAACGTTTATCTAACTCTATTCCTATTACCTTATTTGTTGTGTGTTAAAATATTTATTTTTTATTAATTAAATAAATTTCTATCTTTAAAAAATTAATTTTCCTTATGTTTAGGAAACTCTATTTGTGTTCCCTTTTATATATATATATATATATATATATATATAGTGTTGGGATAACTATGGCCTTTTGATAACAACCTGAACGATATTTTCGGTTCACTGGTTGATTGAGTGGTTAACAATTTGAAGATGAGCACACATCATGACTGTAAACCTGTAGCTACAACACTAACTATATTTTAATGCTCACGTTTCCATTAGATTTGGTTAGTTGTTACTTAAAAGTGTTCTATTTTTTTAATAAATAATAAGTATTTTGTATTTTCCGAATTGTTATATTAATAGCTATGTGTGATTCCTTAAAATGATAGGTCAATGAAAAAAGAAATTTGTTTAGAATTATTTTTAAAATATAAATTTTAAATTATATTTAATTAAAAAAGTTATTTTTATATGTATCAAAATGATTATGATGATGATAGGTATGGTTCACTTGAATTAATTTCGGTTTATTTAATCTAAAAAAAAATCTACTCGCGGGTAATGCTAAATGTTTTGGTGCTTAAGGGGTTTGTTGGTGAATTAGTGCTAGAACTTAGGTTTGCTCAGTGCGCGTCAACAAATGGTTATGTTGTCATGACTAGGACTTAGGGAAAGTGGAGGCTAGCTAATAGTTTCATAGAGGAGAATGACCTAAGAGATAAACCAATGGTTAGAAGACAATAAATTCATTTTTTTCAAAAACCAGAACAAGCACCCACATTTGAGTGTGAAATAGTGGTTGGGAAGGTACGTATCTTCAAATCTACATGAAATTTTCTTCGCAGAATTCCGAATAATATTGACAGAGTGGTTATTGAGGGTTTTTTTAGCAGAATCTGAAATTTTGTGTTATTGTGCCAAGAGATTGGACCCTTGAGTTGATCCAACAAGTAAATATTGTATGCAACTAGATTTTGCATGCAATAGAACTTTTTCCAGATAATGTGTTGAAGAGTTATATTATAGAATTTTCCCTTGACAATCATATAGTATTGTTGAAACATGGTTCTTTAAAGTAACACATTGATCATATTTGAGATATTTCTCCACCTGAATCAAGTTGGTGTTGTGTGATAAAGGAATTTTGACATTGGAATCCAATCACTAGGGGCATTCACGCACATAGGGGGGTTGGGCCCTTACTATGGATGATATACAAATATGGAAAGGATGCATAAGAGAATGCATAAAGAAAAAATAAGATGAGAATGATAAGAAATGACAAAGATCTAACAATATACAAGATCAAAGTGTTGTGTAGTGGAAAAATATTTTGGATCACTGGGAAGAGGATTCTGGATAAGAGAGAAGGGAGGCATAGTGAGTGTGATGAAAGAGACATTAGTGCAGAATTCCATATCAAAGGGCTATCTCATAGATAAATATAGGAAGACAATCTTTAGGTTGTCTCTTGGGTCAAACCCATGACCCTGTGCATGTCTCCAATATCTGAGGTAAGAACCAAAAATTTATCGTGAACTCTTGTAGTAAGTACAAGAAGTAAAGGTAGTAGTAAATCTAGTCATCATAGTAGTGGAACTACTGTAACAACTCAAACCCAGTTAGAAGTATCGAGGAAGAATATTGTGCAGTACACAATGGTGGATCCCACATTGAGGACGCATGTGTTCAATGAAGCAAGGAATCACTATCTATAACAACATATTTTTATTTGTGACTATAACACCCCTTTTTTGACCCCATGGTATTAAATTGCATGTGATGTAAATATTGTATTAAATCATGATGTGGAGCTCAAGGAAAAGGCCCCACCATGGATTTAGTGTCTTATGTATTGGTGATTAAAATCGATGCCAATGGTTTATGTGCTAGCTAGGCACAATGTGTTTGAGACATCATGTAAAATGCTACATTAATAAAATGCCACGAATAACTATGCGCCGCAATGTTAAATAGATGCGGGCATGGTTTCACAAGGAATAGGGAGGGGGAATTGTTCAAACCTTTGATCCTATGGGAAAAAGACCAAATGTCAAAGGGAAAACCCATCAAGTTGTCAACCACCCTTTTTGTCTTTTATGCCGAGCCATCTAAAATTGGTGATGGAAGTTATTGCCTTGGGATGGGAAAGGTATGGAGGTCAAATTCGAATTTGGGGAGTTATCCATTTTTGGAAAATGTTTTTTTTGCTTCTTGGGCAAGTAAATGCTAGAAAATGCCTCCCCAAGCCATTATTCACCCATGCGTTTGCTTCCTTATGCAGGTGGAGATAGCTAGGGAATTCTCCCTCACGTTTTTATCATTTCCTTCATTTTTCCCATGGCAAGGAATTCGATTTGGGCAATGCTCGGTGGCTGGGATCCTCCTTGGGAGTTTTTGTTGTGGTTTTCCTCATTGTCGTCGCTAGAAAATCCCATTTTTGTTTTGTTCAGTGAATGTGCAGCAGCGATTCATGTTTTGGGGGTTTCAAGAGGTTGTTTTTGGTCTTCCTCAGGAAGTTGAGCTTGTTGAGTGTTTTTCCCATAATTTCCTAATGTTTTCCTCACCATTCCATGCCCATAAATTTTTTTTTGTGTTTCTCAGTGGTTAGGGAACCGAGATCTCCTATTTTGGGTGTGAATGATGGTCGTTTTTGCTCTGGCAATGCTCAGAGACGTTTTCTGAGATCAGATGTCGATTTGGGGGTTTGTGGTGGCCAAATTTGCACAAGAATGTTCCCTAAAAGCATATTTGATGTTACAGGGTGTTGTTTCCCATTAACCATTTCATTTTGGTTTCCCATAAACGTTTTGCTCATATCCAGCAACTGTGTGTGGCTATGTTTTGATTAATTGGTTGACTGTGTGTTTGATGCAAAGTGTTTGCTTGGTTGAGTAAGTCCAAGAGACCCATCTGTTAGAGGGTATGAAAGTGTTTTGGGTGTGATTGTTGGCTTGGCTAAGTAAGTCCAAGGAACCCTTATGCTATTGGCTTGTTCCCCTAGTATCCTGATAAACGCAAATGTATTTTTGGCTTGGTTGGGTTTGATATGTATTTGGTTATGTGTATGAGCCTGTTGTTCCTTAGTTCCTTGTGGAATAATGCCCAACTCGAGGGTGGCAGTGGTGCTGAGAGATTGATGAGCACAGTGGCCTATGGTTGGGTGGAACATTGTAGCGACGTATCTAGTTGTGGGACAACGCAATTACAAGATAAGTATTTACTTTTATTCTTGTGCTTAATCTCTGTAAACTATTTGTTTTATGAATTAAAATGAGCATGTTTAATGCTTGAATGTTTGAGTGAATTAGTTTTGCTTCCGCTGTAGAATGCACTATACATCCGTGTATATATTCATGTTTAATGCATGTTAATGATTTATGCATCTGCTATGCTTCAACCCAATGCATGTTTATGTTTTTATGTTTAGGGGGTCATTTTTCTCATTTGACAACAGCAGTTTGTTGGTCGCGTCCTCTCCATCATCGGGATGAGGGGTGGGGACATGACAGTGAAGCAATATAGAAAGTAAATAAGGCCTTAGATAATGATACAAAGATTGTGCATCTAGTAACCACATTAAGGGAGCACACATTTCATTGGTTAATGAAATATCATTCCACTACTACTGCAAACTAGCCCATAACATTAGACAACATCAAAGAAGCTCCATTGAAGGAATTTAAGAAGGAAAAATTAGAGTCATAGTGCATTGGAGAGAGAAGGAGATTAAACAATTACAAAATGAGTATGTATGGGACTTTTTATCAAAAGTTCAAAGTATTGATGGATAGGTCGACCTTCCAGATTCCTTATGCACAACATAAAGAATGGTTTATTACGAGATTGCTACCCCATATACGATATTTGTTAACACAACAAAATATTACATTATAGTTAGATTCATTGGAGATCACTATGAAATTGGAAGTACCCCCCTTAAGAGAAACTAGAGTAGGGATAACTCAGGTGCAGTTACAGTTAGTTCTATTGATGATCCAGTTGTTGGACGTTGCTAAAGGAAAACAGAAGAAAAGAGAAGTTTGGTGCATCACATGCATAAGGGAATGTCACCACAAAAAATTAATGCCTCACACTTAGAAACTATTTTCCTACAAAATCCCCGAATCCCTTTCCCACGGGTGGAGCGGTATGGTGTGAGATATGTGAGATATGGATTGTTCAATGACTGATTGTTTTTGGGATGATGCACAATCATGTACTCTTTTAAAGTCAATTTAGATGCCACATAACACTGAAAAAACATGGAGCCTCTGACTTTAGGTGACAATTAGAACTACTTCCCTAACTGATTCGAAGATGAAGTAAAAATACAAAAGTTAGGTAATTGAATAAGCTTTCATAGTATATAACTTTAATCTATATAAAATTTATGGAAATTATTATAAAATTATTTTTCCTTAAATTGGGTTTTCAAATTTTCGGCACATCATAACATATATGTTTGTGTGGGTGCAGCACTATATGAGGTAAATGATGGCATTTTTGGATAAAATATTGCAGAAAAATAAATGACATATGGTACTAGTGCAACACAATTTTTTCAAAAAAATTCATGATTTTTATTATTATTATTAATTATTGAAGTCTGGAAACCTTGAAATGAAAATGTTGTGTGCGAGTGCAACACTTTAGGGCTAAAATTTATGAAATTATTGATTTCTATATATAATATTATAGAGCTCGCTCTCCTCTAGTGCACCATATAGATTTCTTGTGAAACGGTGAAGGAAATCACAAGTTATATAAAAAACAATGGATGTATTTATTTTAAAAAACTGGCGTGTGCCATTTAAAAAAATAATAATAAATAAATAAAACATACATTTGTTGGAAAAAATTTCATATTAAGAATCGTAAGATCATATTCTACAATATTCTATATTTTCATAAAAAAATATAGTGTTTGTCATAGCAAAAAATGCCATCGAAACTTAGCATATTCACAGAGTTCTGAAATAGAGGCAATAGCCCTAGTTTATTTTTCCTAGCCAATAGGTTCAGCAGTACGAAGCTATTTTCGAGCATGATGCCAAGCCTTATTCTCGTCGAAATTTTAAATTTTACAAACTACATATGCGATACAAAACGCATATGTGTTATAACACATATGCGATATAAAACGCATATGTGTTATAACACGTATGCATTTTATATCTACTGAACTTAATATTTGACTCTTCCTTCAAATGTTTATTCAAAGAGAACATAGCAGTAGAAACCTGTGTAGAATGGGAGGGACAATTCTCAAAAGACACAGCATTCCTAGAATTCCGAATATTCCATCTAGTTGGGAAAGTAATTTCTTTATAACTGTTTAGGTATTCTCATGAAAACCATAATTTTAGGCCTACCTTCACAGACTTGTATTGCTAAATATCCTTCTTTCCTAATTAACATTCTATCTTATTACAAAATTGAAGAGAAAAGGAACATTTTATGAAGATGTGGGCTATGCCTTCTCCACCTTGCCAACAAATATAACATATTCCATGACCTTCATTATTTTTTCTTTTGATAGAGATATTCAGTCAGGATTTTTGAGGTGAGAGCAAGCCAAATGAGAATTTTAGAATTTTTGGATCTTCAATTCTCTAAATCATTTCCCACCACCATGTATCTTCCAAATCCTCCACATTCATAAGGTTTTGATAGTATGTCTACAATGTATAACCTCCTCCATTCTTATTTAGGTCCTGATCAAAACATCTAGATCTTAGCTTAACTAGACTTGTCTGAATTTTAGTTCCAAAAGAAAACAATTCAATTGATCTTTCAATCGACCTATTAAGTGAATTTGGTCTTCCGTCCCCATTTCCAGGTTAAAGAGGCATATTCGTCAACAATTTGAGTTAGAATTAAAATATTTTAACTATGTAAGAAAAAATATAATTCATTCGCCACCAGTATTATATTGCTACAACCCATAACATCATCTAATCTGATTCTAAAATGAGAACCAATTTCAACCTTCTAAGCTAAACTATCACTGAGCACAAGAACAACTCAATTAATAGCTCTCCAATGATTAGAATCATGCATGGGAGATTTAATAGGATTTTTGAACCAGTCTAAAATGGACTAAGGAGCTTAATAACCAAAATTCCTTATCTCTCCACTCCCCCCTCGAACAAACTTACACACCTATTTTTCTTGAAAAAACACACCCTCTCTCCTTCTATAACCAATATTCCCCCCTTTATATCTCTCGCACACATCCACACACCCTCTCTCAATCCCTCTCTATCTAAATATCACTATTTCTCTCCTTCACTACCCCTCTGCATCCATAACCATCCCTCAACCCTCTATCTTTCCTGTTTCCCTCCCTCTCTTCCTCTCTCCCCACTCCTTCCTTATCTCACCACTCCCACCTACAAACAAACTTACACCCCTCTTGGTATTGGAACACCACACCCCCTCTCCCTCTATAACTAGCCTTCCCCCTTTGTCTCTCTCAAACACATCCACACACCCTCCTACATCTCTCTCTATCTTACTGTCTCTCTATCTCTCTCTCTCTTACACACAATCCATCATCTCTATTCCTTGGTGTAACCATCCTTAACCATCCTTCATTTCCCTAAATCATTCCTCTCTCACTGTTATTATCCCACTCTCTCACCCTCTAACCATTCCTCCATCCATCATTCTCTCTCTCTCTCTCTCTCTCTCTCTCTCTCTCTCTCTCTCTCTCTCTCTCTCTGACTCCCCCCCCATCACTCTTTAACCATGCCATCATTTGTCTCTCTCACTCACTCACTCTATACCTATCTCTATACAACCACTCCATCCATCCCTCTCCTCCCTCTCACTCTTTAACCACTCCCCCCCATTTGTCCCTCCATCCATTATGCTATATCTTTCCTCCATCCATTATCATATATATTTTCTGCACCCAATAATCCCTCCCTCCTATATATCTCCCTATCCCATCCCCCATATATCTCCTACCCCCCCCACCCCTCCATCCCACTTATATTTATTCCCCTCCCACTTATATTTCTCCTCCCTTCTTCCCCCCTTTCATATCTCGCCCCTACCCATCCCTCTCTTTCCCTTATATTTATCCTCCCTTCATCCCCCTCATATCTCTCCCCTATGCATCCATCCCTCCCATGATTCCCTCTACACCTTTCTCTCCCTCCTTTGACTACCCCCCCCTCTTTTAGCTTAATCAATGTAATGTTAATTTCTCCTATGTGAGATGCACTACATCGCATATGTGATATATCGCATGTGTGTTATATTGAATGTGCACTATATCGCATATGCAATATGACTAACATGTTTTACATAGCAACCGTTAAGGGTAAACCATTGTAACCACGACACATGTGTGATATAACACATATGCGTTAAAACAGACATGTGTTATATCTCATATGCAATATTTATTTTATAAAAAAATTTGGGTTGTGGGCCATGGGATAGTTTTATTGTAGCCAAAGACAAAATTCCTTTGAACCCACGCACAGAGAACTGCTCAACCTATCATTTCATCATTTATTACACAGATCCATAGGTATTTTACAAGTTTGGGTGGATTTCAATGGGGAATGTACGTAATATAGGCCGAAAATAATCGAGGAAGGTGCTTACATTGAAAGAAGCAGAAAAAAAGAGGGAAGAATCAAGAAATTGTCGACATTCAATCGATGAGCAAATACTTCCCATTCCTGCTCAACTAGAAAATACAATTTTGGATACCCCGGAGGAAGAGTCAAAGCGGAGGAATTCGATAGTGGACAATACCATTCATTCTCCAATGAACCACATTTTGGTATCAAGATCATTGGATGGAACACTACACTTTGAATCAAATACTTGAACCGCAACGTCTAGGGGAAAAGCACAAATACCTGACGTAGAGGTTGAGGAGGATAATGCAACTTTAATGGAAGCTGGTTATGGGGAAGATGAAAATATTGGTGCATTATTAAGCAGACAATTTTGTGAATATTTCAATCATTATGTTCCTCACCATGAAAATGTGGCTCTACAACAAGCATGCGAGGTGGTTCAATATTCTAATTGAAGTTGTCATCCTGTAGTGAATGTAAACTACACTCCAGCATTTCAAATGGAAATTTTTTTGCATCAATGCGAAAGAGAAATCCTAAACACATACAAGTGGACGAGAGTGAATTGACTTCCATGGAAGGTAAGGTGCCTAAACACACTATCCTCCATCATTGTTCTTAAATAATGAAAGAATATTTTGATAAAAAATCTGAAGACGATAAATGCCAATTTTCTTTAGCTTTGATTAAATCTAGGAGCATGGAAAATTTTAGAAGAAATGTAGGCATAATAACATTGAATAATATCGAATCAAGTAATCACATTGTGAAATCTCTTTCTTTTGCATTCACATCGATTGGTAAAAAAACTCGTTCACGGGACTGTAATCTGGCTCGCTGTGTCTTGGCTGAATCAATTGTAACTAGATCCACAAGACAATGTCTTTTACTTAAATGCACATCACAATTCGTTCCTTTACATCCAAAGAAACTTAAAAAATATTCAATAAGAAGAAACAACCTTTATGTGGAGGGAAAGATGGAAACATTATGGGAATTTAGCGATAGGTTGACTTGTAAAGACATGAAGTTAGTTGAATCAGTGAAGGGACTAGTGAACACATTTTGGCATGATAACACTAGGCCTTCTTCTAACACAAAGGATGTTTTAAAGCGTTGTAGCGGTTCTATGAATAATGAACTGTGTGTTAAACATTATCTTGAAATGACACAAACTCAATTATTCGAGATGTTTAAAATTTTCCACGTAGAGCTAATGCTCGGGCAAAGATCTTTTGAAAAATGAAATCTTTGGTATGTTATAATCAATACCATCCGAAACACTTGTTTTTGTAGGTACTGCATAGAGTTTTATATATATTATCATACATTTTCACATACACGTTTTTTTTTGCATCCTAACCATGTGCAAGAATGCTCCAGAACAGTATCACCAATGTCATATAGAGATTTCATCCATACCATAATGTGTCTGAGGAAAGATGGGAAGACATGTTACTTAAAACAATGTGTAGAGGGTTCTTGTAACAAATGTGGTGGGATATCATTATGGTATGATTGCATCCGTGAGTGTGAAGATCGACCATTCGGGAATACAATTGTCGAGAAGTAGAACTATCAGTATGAGACATATAAACTACACGATGGGAAAGAAATTAGGAAGATTAAATTGCTGAATTCACAGGTAACAATGTACACAAAGAATACTCATTTAAAACTATATTGTTTATGTTGTTTTATAACATTGTTTATTAACCTAAATTAATATTCATGTAAATATTTTTATGTTGTTATATAACATTGTTTATTTTGTTTCCCACAAGGTGCAAGTATGTGAATTTATTTCATAGTTCCGTGGAAAGATCCAACAGTACATTCAACATGTTGATATGGCATGATGGCAAGATGAGCAATTCAGAATATGCTGAGACACCTTCCCTCTCAGAACAATACTATCAATGGTTGAATTTGCAAAAAATTACACCCTACAACCACAAAATGAAATACAAAATCAGTACTATCACTCAGAGAAGGTGATCATAATGGTCCATATCACTTATCGACATGGGCCAGATAGCAATGAAGAGAAACATGTGATATTCGGAAAGAAATTCACTTCTACATAATCAGACGACCGGACGCATGACATCCATTAAATGCAACATTGCTTTAAATTGTTTTATGATCATGTGATAGCTATGGATATATCATTTTTTCATCATTTGATTTGGTTAGATGGTTGTGATGGTCAGTTTAAGAATGCATGTGTATTTCAATGGTTGTGTTTGTTGCACATAAAATATAGGGTTCCACATTTATGGAACTACTTTGAAAATGGTCATTTCTAAGGAGAGCACGATGGCTCTGGTACATGCATAAAAGATGACCTTAGAAGGGAAGAGATGAAGTTTATAGGTTCTTGCCTTCAAGACACTACATCTATAGTGAAATGGTGTGCATATGTGATGGGATAACAAGCAACATGGAAAAACCTAGTACGGAGAATATTATGGGTGGTGAAAAATGTGGACCGATCCAACACACATCGGGTGAACATCGTGCATGGAACTTGATAGTTTCATTAAATTAGAAGCTTAGCCAGCTTGACCTTACAAATATGGACAATATTGAAGGATTTCTTTTGCGGTTCTTGTAGCATCGATGAATGGGATGATTATGAGTATACATATACGATTAATACATGGATCGAGTGACACTTGGAACTAAATTGAACCGGGGTAATGAAATAGACCTAGTGGAAGATGATGAGACATATATTTCTACAGACTATGATCACATATTGGATCTCATACAAGCAGGTGCAAAAAAGTAAATTTGTAGTACCTAAATCACCAGAAGCCTTTACATATAAAGAAATTTTGTCTATGTTACATGAAAGACCTTTTTTAATAATTGTATTTTAACTCAACCTATTTCCTTTCACGGTTCAGATATATGCAGTGGTTTCCCCAAAATAATGAATGTGGTTCTGACTATTGGTTGGCTCGTTGCTTATAGGGGAAACAAACCATTCTCGAATTTGTTACAGATGATGAAAATATTGAATTCCCAACTGGCTTGATGGTTACAAAAGGGGAGTACTTGACCCTAGAAGCACAATAGAAAAGTAGGTTATTATGTTGCTCCGTTTGGTGTTTTGCTCAAGGACAGAAAGTCACCAAGTGCCCATGAACCACATTTTGAGGCGACTTTCAACTGGACATAAATTGACAACCAGAGGTCAAATCGAGGAACCATAAATTCTGGTCTTCTCCTGGCATGCAAATAAATCTAGGGGGCCCTCTCCACAATGTTTTCATGTCCTTAGGACTACATTGTGCATTGATTTCATAAACTAGGGATTTTCTCAATGTCCTTGAATGCAACTTTTGCATTGGTGGTTCAACTCTGCAAAATAATCGACCATGCAAATATTGGTAGTGTTCCCATATCATCCTTTCCCATGCAAACCTGCAGGAGCCAATGGAATGAAATTATGCTGCTTCGTTTGGTTTTTCGCTCCAGGACCAAAAGTCACTAAGTGTCATTAAACCACATTTTGAGGCAACTTTCAACTAGACATAAATCGGAAACCGGAGCTAGGATCGACGAATTGTTGACTCCGTTGGTCTCCTAGCATGTAAATACATCTAGGGGGGCCTCTCCACCATGTTTGCATGGTGCGGTGACTACATTGTGCATTGATTTTATAAACTAGGGTTTTGATCAGTTTCCTTGAATGCAACTCTTGCATTGGTGGGTCAACTTTGCAAAAAACTCCACTGTGCAACTACTGGTAGTGTTCCCATATATTCCTTACCCATACACACCTTCAGGAGCCATGGAAATGCAATTATGCTACTCCATTTTTTTTTTCGCTCCAAGACCAAAAGTCACCAAGTGTCCCTGAACCACATTTTGAAGCGACTTTCAAATGGATTGATTTGAATTGACTTCATTGTGCATTGATTTCATAAACTAGGGTTTTGATTTCATAAACTCTATAGGTGAAAGAGGTATTTGGTATTCAAATTGTTGTGTACTTAGGTGAGGTGCTTGAATATGTTGATATTGTTGGGTGTGATACCCTAAGTTTCTTGGGAGAAGCTCTTGGACCCTAAAAAATGTTTTGTCTTCTTCATATTGTTGTTTTTTTAACATGGATATGGCTATGGTGTCTTTCTTATATTTTAAGATTGTGTCTAGAATTGGATGGTATGTGGACATTGGAGCTTTAAAACGTGTGACATATGATAGGTCATTATTAAACATGTTTCAAGAGAAAGAGGAAGGTATGAGTGTGGATCTTGGTTATGATGCTACTTATCACATGTGAGTGATATTCTAATTGTTCCTTGTTTGAATAATAATGTTTTGAGAGAATTCCTTTTATGATATATGTATAGTATAAAGTTCCATTAGAAGGAAAATAGTGCACCATCAATGATTGTAGTTTGTTAAGAGAGGGTGGTCTTTACAGGTTTCTTGTTGATCAAGTGGCACTTGTACATTCCATGGAAAGGAAAGACGGGCCATCTATTTTTTGTGGAGGCATATGTAGAGAATGCATGGTGAGATTCCATGAAGATATGTTTCTAGGATTGAAAATGATGAGAGTGTTTTCGACTATAGGGTAAATGATGAGAGTAACTTGATGATACTCTTTCTTAAAAATTCTCTTAGAAACATAGACTTGGCCTAGCTCAGGTTAGTGTGTCAATTGTCAAATGTTTTAAGGTGTGTGAGAGAGTTTATGATGTTAAAAAGTTGATGATAGCCCTGCATGGGTTGTTGATTGTACCATGATCTTGGTATTTCATTAAGGATTGATTTCTGAAGTTATATATCTTTGTTATTTTCATAGATATAATTCATTTTTCTTGGTCTTGTCTGGAGAGGTGATTATCTTTGTAGAACGTCACAAACAACTTAAGATGTGGTGTCTAGTGATTTTATCCAATGGTGTTTACTTGAGGGATGATGGATTTTGGAAAGTTGTGGATGATGCAAAGTTATGTTCCCTCATATTCACAAGTGGTCAACATTCTTTGAGGTTTGAGATCTCGTGATCTAACTAGATGGTAGGTATAGTGGATTTGCAATGGGATCTTACTGTTATTGGTGAAAAACATTCCTTATAAGAGTGAGTATTAGATTTGGATGGCATGTGACATACTTACATATTATAGGTGGCTTACTTAATGGTTACTTGATCTTAGTTGGATGAGTCATGCATTCTTCGTTGGAGTATTGGATATCTTCAAATAGTCAGTAGGATATGCCAATGATAAAGTCTATAATATCATAATATCACATAGGTGAAATACACATTAAGTATAATTTTAACTAAACACATACTTAATGAAATACATAATTAAGCATATCTAAAAGGAATATAATAAATATCATGTTTGCATATCAAGTCAACCACATATATAAATCTGAACCTTGATTTATATTATAAGTACATATAATGTTTTAAAAAATGGCATGCCATGGCCATAATACAAAATAGTGGATCATACTATAAATCTATGTGTATACAAACAAAATAGTAAATGTGTGTATCCCCCCTATACATGAATTCTATTTATCCCCCCTTTCACTGCAACTATCACTGGATTTTGAAAATTCTATCTTTCTTTTTCGGCTTCTCGATGGTGTTCCCCAGGGCTGAACAAGTGGACTATATCTCATTTCCAGAGATTGCACACAAACCATAATTTGTAAGTTAGTTTACCAACCTATAAAAATTATATGTACATTTGTTCAAATTCCAAGCCAGTATCACATTTTTACTTATTGTCCATGTTTAAGTGATAATGGGTCACGGTGTAATTGCATGTACCATCGATGCCTCACTAACATCCTGCAAAAAATAAATGGTACCAACAATTAGATACATGTACAACCCTGTATAAGACAACCAATTATATAAATATTTGAAAATTTATCTACATCCTACATTGAATTTTTCAAAGAGAGCGAGACATACATGTACTTGGGGGGGAGAGGTGGGTGAGTAGCGACCCCAATTGGGTGCTCTTCAAGCACCACTCGCTCACTAGAAGGATGTATAAAATAATATATGTCAATGTCAGTACATCAATGGGTGCATAAAAAAGATACTTGCATGTACAAATAAAACTATACTACATGGAGGGACAATGCCTTTTTCAAAGAAAGTGAGATATACATGTACGTGGGGGGGAGAGGTGGGTTAGAAGTGGCCCCGATTAGGTGCCCTTCAAGCACCACTAGCTCACTAGAAGGGTACATAAAATAATATATGTCAATGTCAGCAAATCAATGGGTGCACCAAAAAGATACTTGCAAGTACAAAGAAAACTATACTACATGGAGGGATAATGACTTTTTCAAAGAAAGCGAGACACACATCTACCTTTGGGGGGGGAAGAGGTGGGTGACCATCGGACGTGATTAGGTTCTCTTCAAGCACCACTAGATCACCAAAAAGCTGCATAAAATAATATATATGTCAATGCCAACAAATCAATGGGTGCACCAAAAAGATACTTGCACGTACAAAGAAAATTATACTACATGGAGAGACAATGAAGTTTTCAAATAAAACGAGACATGCATGTACCTAGGGGGGAGAGGTGGGTGACCAGTGGCCCCTATTGGGTGCTCTTCAAGCACCACTGGCTCACTAGAAATCTGTATAAAATAATATATATGTCAATGTCAGCAAATCAATGGGTGCACCAAAAATATACTTGCATGTACAAAGAAAACTATGCTACATGGAGGGACAATTGGGGAAACATAATATAAGTGAGATATACATATACCTAGGGGACATGAAGAATTTGGTCACCAGTGGATGAAAAAACTGACACCGAGCTAAAAGGATGGGAATATGCATTGGTGACCAAGGCTGCTCGATGGAAAAATCTATTGAACATATGTTCCTACGTAAAAATACATAAAGATACAATTAGACAATTTCAAATAATTAAAAAAGTACGTGTTGAATCATTAAAAGCATAATTAAAATCATACATGTGCTTGTGAATCTTGCTCTATCTGTGACGGACCTGTCTCAAATGCAACATAGTCATCGTGCCCACCCTGCATAAAATATATTGTATCAATATTAAGATGTGTTAAATGTGCCAATGCCTACTATAAATATGTAAATAATGATGATAAATAAAAAAGTAATGTTCTTACATGTAATGGGGAAGCACCAAATTCATATGCATCTTTGACCGCTACATCCATATCATTAGCATCGATGGTAAGAGTATGGGATTCTGGGCATCATTGGACACCAGTTGTAAATTTGTTCATGCAAATTGTCAGATACTTAAAATATAAATAATTTATGATACAGTTGAACACTGTGATATAAAAAATAATAAACTATGTGAAGAACGAGTTTGAATTACATATTGGAGTAACCCATCTTCACAAAACTTTGAAGAAGGCCCATAGCATATGTTTTGACAAGTTTTGCAAGGATGCAACATGTCGTGACGCTTTGAACCCTCCGCATGTCCATTGTCATCTCTAGATCTGGTAGGGTCGGGAGACCTAACTGGATCCTCTTTGTGTGATGGTCTAGTCCCAGATGTTCCAAAACCTTAGCCTACATTTCCCTTGATAGCAGTCCCATGTCGAAGTAATGTATCTTCCAAATCGAATAATGTCTCCTGGGTGTCATCAATCACAGGACCTATAGGAGGATATAAATGAGGGTGGTTTGGTGTGCGTGGAAATCGTTCCACACAGTTTGGATCAGTCCTCGTCCCTTGCCTATATTGGGGCATCCCATGTCCTACCTCCTAAAAATCTAAAATATCAAAGTAATTTACATGTTTACCCAATTTAAATTCGACATACAATTTCCTGAGGAAATAGAATGGGATTTCTTTATTCCCATGATGGTCTTCATCGAAGACCATGTACCAACGATCCATCCAGTTTGCTTTAATATTTGGTTCTATGCACCAGTCTATAGAAATGTGTGGTCGACTAGTTGGAGGAACCAATACAGTGCAAGGGTCCCGTAATAGTGAAAAAAGTTGGTCTTTTGTTATCTTTAATTTCTTTACATTTTTGTAGCTTAGCACAGTGGAATAGTATTTCCTTTGGGAATCCCTGTAGGAGCTAATGGTGTAAAATGCTCCCTGGGCATTGGAAATTGTATTTGTAATGGTATCTAGTTCTTCTCCCAATGTCCATCTTATGTGTTCCCCCCTATAAAAAGTGAACTAAAGCGTCTCAATGCACCCAAACGAGCAAGAATTTCAGAATTCCTATCATGTTCCTCCTCCATTGGTTCGGTGTTTGGATTTGGGTTTGGGTTTGGCTTATTGGTGGTTTGGTTTTGAACATTTTATTTAGGATTTTTGTTGTCTATTAATATAAAAAAACAAATTTTAAAATGAATTAATATTTCATTCTTTTTTTAATTAAAAATTTATTAAATTAAAAGAAAAAACAAAAACAATTCTCACTTAATCCAAAACAAAAAAAATAAAAACAATTCTTTCCTAGTCCTAAACTAAAAAATCAAAGAAATTATTACCTTGCATTGCATTCAACCTTATCGATATCCTCCCTCAAAATGTGTTCGATCTCCCCCCTCAAATTGTGCCCTCCAAACCGCATGCACTCTAAATTGCCTTCCTGATATTTCTCGCTTCCGTTCTGTGCGGTCTGCAATGCAAAATAAGAAAATAGAGGCCGCGGTCCTATGTGTTTTTTTCTAAGTTTTACATGTCGAAAGTGCAATATATCGCACTTGCAATTTGTAAATCTTAAAAAATGCAAGTACGATATATCATACTTGCGATATAGTCTAACCAGCTTTTGCTTTGGATTCAGGCTCATGTTTTTCCAAACCAAACCATCCATAACGCATATGCGTTATGGATTTCTTTTTCGGACTTGCATTTTGGATTTATATAATGGCATTAAAAAGTGGAACCATCTTAGTGCATGCACCCCTTTGCTACAAAAGTATGTGAGCACTACCAAAAGTTTGTTTTGCAATTTTTGTAAATATGTGCGACATTATGAGATGGATTGTCACACACTAGATTTGATGAGAGAGAATAATTCAGACATATAGTGAGTCCAAGGGGAAGTTGCACTTGAAAGAGGGTTGCCAAAAAGTAATGCTCCGAAGAAAGGTTACAATAAAGTAGAAAGAGGTGGATTCGAAGGTCAAGGAAGAGGGGGATCTGTTACTATGTTAGATGTTCAAGACCAATTATCTGCTACAACTGGGGATAACATAGACATTTTTCATGGGATTATCGTAACCTGTGTATGACATGCACGTATTGTAGACAACGAGACCATGAGATGAAATATTGTCCACTTCTAATCATGAAGTCACAGGAGAAAATGAACTAGAATAAAAGTTAGAACCAAAACCAGAATTGGCAAATGATCTAAATAGAAGAATGCGGAAATCAACTGAGAATAGTAGTTGCCACATGCAATGAAGTAAGAAATGGATTTGACATGAAAAAACAAGCAAGTAGAATTGAACAATGGGTCAGAAAGAAGCAACCCCACCTCCATTGTTTGATTATAGGAGAGAGAAAGATACATACAATCAAGCAAGGAAAAATTAGCTACAATCAAAATATATAGCGTTAACTTCACAATCTACATATGATGGCAACTCCCTTATATGATATGCCTTCAATCTATGACTACACACTTGAATATAGGCCGATGGTGTAGACATGTAAGCTAAAATATTTTCTAAAGACTTGTCTAGAACTAATACAAGATGAGACTGAATTAAACACATTGTGCAGGATTATAGACCAATGTGCAAAAAATGAGAAAGCATCGATCATACAATACACAATCAACTAGGTGCAGTGCAAAAGAAGGATGAGTAGAGAGTTTTGCTTGAGTGCACATACAAGGGTTTATGACATGGAATACATTATATTAGATCTAGGATTTAAAGTAAATGTTCTCCCAAGGCACACATGGGAAATGATGGGTAAACCAAGATTGAGTTGTTCAACCATCAAGTTGAAGTTGTCAAATCAACATAGGATTGTTCGAATTGGGATAGTGACAAGAGTATCTTTTGATATTGATGGTGTCTGCAATACAACAAACTTTGAATTGATCAAGATAGTGGAAGATAAAAATCCTTAACTAGTGTTGCTTAGGATGGAATGAGATTTTACAAACCGTCCTATTATTATTTTGAGAATTCGGTAGATGACATTTGAAGTAGACAACATGTGGATTACCATGTCATTGGATCCTAGAGAAGGAAGAAGATATGAAGAGCTGGTAAGGAATGGAGATCTAGATAATACATACAATATGAATGCGTAGATGGATACCTATGTCAATCCCAGTGTCAATGGAATGGTCAACTATTGTAGTATCAAATCTTGTGCGTGAGACTCATAAGCATATATGGAATGTTACTACAAAGGATCGATGAAGTATCTAGTAGAAGATGCTCATGCGTCACTCATTCTTTGCAATTGATTGGAATTGAGGAATGTTATCCCCAAAAGTATAATGGGTTAATGAATATATAATCATTCATAAAATTATTTGAAGTATAGATTCGAGAACAAAAAAGGATTTTTTCCTTAGATGCCATGTCGAAAGTGACTCGAATGATGGGGTGCACATAAAGACAAGATCTATAATTGGAACCAATGCAAAAGATTGTTTCATGTTATATTTGGGATTGAATACACTGTGCATAAGTACACATCTAGCACAATGCATTTTGACATGGACGTTAATACCAAATAAAGATTGGACACACTTATTTGTAATAATAATAATAATAATAATCTATTTTTAAGGTCACCGCCAAGCGAGACACCAAATTGGTGTATGAGATCCCCTTATTTGTGGGACAAGGGACCCTCCTCTGTGCAGCGATTTAACTGCTAAAGTCTACATAGGTGTACATACACTACCCCCCTCTGGATTTGAACCCGTGACCTCCTAAGAGGAAACACATGCTCTTAACCATTAGGCCCACTCGTACATACTCTAGATACAATTGGTACATAGAGTTTGAAATGTGCAGCGAAACAACTGGTTGGGAAGAATGGCCCAAATCTTTAAGGTAACTTTTAGCCTTTGAGGATGAAGCTCCTTTAGTAGACGCAGTATTACAGGTTATCAAACAGAATAAATTTGCATCATAATATGTGGTGGGAACATTGCCATTATGTAGTTTGCACAACCCAATTGTGACTATTCAAGAAGTGTTAGAACCTATAAGGAAAACCAGTTAACTAGAGGAAATAGTAATTGAACCTAGACTACAAGTAGAAGGTGAAACCATAAATGTACAGAATGTTGGAAGATGGAATCATAGAACTTGTTTAAGAATTAAAATGGATCAATCCAATGGTGGTCAAAGACAAGAAGAGTAGACAAATTAGAATTGGTGTAGATCTATGCAAGCTAAATTACGCTTGTTTACATGATCCATTTCCCACACCTTTTACGCATGAGGTGTTAGAGAATGTTGGAGGACATGAAGCGTATTAATTTGTAGGAGGTGTAAAAGACCAATCAACTACCTGTGATATGTCGGTCCATTGCTTCCCCCCGGTTCCTTTCTGCGGTAGTCACCTTCAACTGCTTATTATGTAGATAATAAAATGATATTTATAAAGTAAATATTAACATATCTATATATAGATTTATGTCTACTTTCCGAGAATTTAATTATGTTGATAGACATTTTTATTTGAGATTTGGGGTGGACTATGGCCTATGATTTTCCATCTACGTACTAGGATGAGACAAGTGTACTGTCGATATTGATTCTATGGCAGTCGTTCAAAATTTGAAATAAACAATTATTAAAAAAGGAATATAAAAATAACTGGTAGCGGATAAATGGATAACTCGTAGCAATGCATGGATAGCTCACAGCTTATGAATGAATAACCAATAGTTCATAGAAGATACCTAGATGAATGTGAGATAAAAAGAAAAAGAATATAAAAAATAACTGATAGTTGATAACTAGATAGCTCAAAGAATGTCGATCTCTCAACCATTTGATCCTATTGACATGGTCCAACCACAAAATATATAGGTTTACTAGTTATATTTTAATGTGAGTAGGATTATATAATTTATGATTTGTTAGGAGATTTTGTTGTTTCAAGTTCCATTTCTTCATGTTTTTATTATAGAAGTTAGTTAAAAGTAGACATATTAAATTTTATTTAAATATTTTAGGACATTTTTTTATTTTAATTCAAGTTTTTATCATAGAAGTTAGTTAAAAATGGGCATACTAAATTTTATTTAAATATTTTAGGACAAATTTTTATTTTAATTCCTAAAATTTAAATAATTTTTTGGCCGATTTAGTCTTCCTTTAAAATATTTAAAAATAAAATTTGCTTAAATATTTCAAAACAAAATCTTATTTCAATTCATAAAATTTAAACAATTTTTAATTTTCAAAAATTAAAATATTTTAAATAAATTATAATGAAAATTTTATAAGATAAATAAAATTTAAATGTGTTATCAAATTTTATGTTTGATTGCTAATTAGTTAAATAAAATTATAACTTAAAAAAAATTAATTTCTCTTACGTTTAACTAACTCTATTCCTATTACCTTATATATTGTGTGTTTGGTTAATTATTTTTTATTAATTGAATAAATTTCTAACTTAGAAAAATTTAATTTTTCCTTATGTTCAATTAACTCTATTCCTATTACTTTATATATATTGTGTGTTGGGATAATTATGGTTTTCTTATTGCGTCGATAGGCAGTATGGGGGAGATCTTCTAACGTTTGTTATGAGGGATATCTTGTAACGTTTGTTACTAACAAAACAAAACAAAAAATTTAATTATCCGCTAAAATAAATGTCCACCAAAAAACAACATAATATGGGGGAGATGTTGTAACGTTCCTACCTAACAAAAAAATAAAAAATAATAAAATTAATTATGTGCCAAAAAAAGTGTCGGTTAGAAAAACAACACAATATAAGGGAGATGTTGTAATGTTCCTACCTAACAAAATAATAATGCTTGATAGAGTCTAAGATTTGAATCTATACGGGTAACTATCTCAACGATATTTTCAGTTAACTAATTAACAAATTTTAAGATAAGCACACATCATGACTGTAAACAGGTAACTACATTAACTCCGTTTTAATAGTCATGTTTCGATTCAATTTGGGTAGTTGTTACTTAAAAGTGTTAAACCTTTTCAATAAATAATAAGTATTTTAGTATTTTTATATTAACGGTAATGTGTGATTCAATGGAAAACCTTAAAATTTGTTTAGAAATATTTTTTAAATATAAAATTTAAATTATATTTAATTGAAAAAATTACTTAAATCAATTTTGGTTTATTGAACCTTAAAAATAATATCTACTTGTTGGTAATGCAAGAAGGGTTGATGCCTAAGGGGTTTGTTGTTGAATTAGTGCTAGAACCTGGTTTGCTCACTGCTTTCCAACAAATGGTTCCATTGTCGGGACTAGGATCTACAACTGAAGGGAAAGTGGAGGATAGCTAATGGTTTTGTGGAGACCAATGACCTAAGAGATAGACCAGTGGTTAGAAGACAAAAAATTCAAATTTTCCAAAAACCAAAACAAGAACCCACATCTTAGTGTGAAATAGTGGTTGGGAAGGTACCTATCTTCAGATATACATGAAAATTTCTTCATAGAATTTGTAATAATATTGCGAGAGTGGTTATTGAGGCTTTTTTAGCAGAATATGAAATTTTGTGTTATTGCGCCAAGAGATTGGATCCTTAACTTGATCCAGCGAGTAAATACTGTAGGAAACCATATTTTTCCCGCATTAGATTTTTTGTTGGATAGTGTGCTTAAGGGTGATGTTATAGAATTTTCCATAGATTACAATCAGTCATACAGTACTACTGAAACAAATCTCTTTAAAGGAAAACACAGAGCATATTTAAGATATTTGTCTACCTGGATCAAGATGTTGTTGTGTGATAATGGAATTTTGTCATTGGAATCCGATCACTAGGGGCCTTCATGCGCATAGGGGGGCTAGGAGTGTACTATGGATGATATTAGAATATGGAAATTATGCAAAATAGAATTCATAAACAACATATGAGACGATAATGATAAGAAATGACAAATATATGACAATAGACGAGATCAAAGTATTGTGTAGTGGAAAAATATTTTGGATCTGTAGGAAGAGGACTATGGTTGAGAGAGAAGGGAGGCATAGAGAGTGTGAAGAAAGAGACACTAATGAAACATTCTAGATCAGAGGGGTATCACGTAGAGAAATAAAGGAAGAGGATATTTAGCTCAGTCCATAAGGAGAGGAACCATTGTATCCCAACAATAGTGCTCAAGTTGTCCCCTACATCAAACCCATGACCCTATGCATGTCTCCAAGATTTGAGGTAAGAACCAAAACTTTGTCATGAACTCTTGCAGTTAGTACAAGAAGAAAAGGTAGGAGTAAATCTAGTCATAGTAGTGGAACTAGTGCAACAAATCAAACCCAGCTAGGAGTACCAAGGAAAAATATTGTGTAGTACATAATGGTGGATCTGTGTTCTACAAAGCGAGAAACGAAGATATAGAAAAACATATTTTATTTTTAAGAAATATGGCAAGTAAAGAAGGTCTTAGATGATGATACAAATATTGTGTAGCTAGTAACCACATTCATGGACCACACATTGCATTGGTTTATGAAATATCATTTTGTTGCTCCTACAAACTAGCCTAGAACATTAGACAACATCAAAGAAGCTCCATTAAAGTAATTTAAGAAGAAAAAATTAGCATCATAGTGCATTGCAGAGTTGAAGGAGATTAAGCAATTACAAAATGAGTATGTAAGGGACTTTGATCAAAATTTCAAACTATTGATGGATAGGTTGACATTCTAGATTCCTCATGCACAACATAAAGAATGGTTTATTGTAATATTGCTACCACATATATGGTATATGTTAACACAACAAAAGGTTACATTACAGTTAGGTGCATTGGAGATTACTATGAAATTAGAAGTACCCCTCTTAAGAGAAACTAGAGTAGGGATAGCTCGGGTGCAGTTATTGTTAACTGTGTTGATGATCCAATTGCTCGATATTGTTAAAGGAAAAGAGAAAATAAACAATGTTTGGTGCATCACATGCAGAAGGGAAGGTCACCACAAAAAATGAGTGCCTCACACTTAGAAATTATTTTCCTACAAGATCCCCAAATCCCTTTCCCACGAGAGGAGTAGTATGGTGTGAGATATGTAATTGTTTCGCTATTGATTGTCACTTTGCTACAAAAGTATGTGAGCACTCCCAAAAGTTTGATTTGCAATTTCTGTAAATTTGTGAGACAAGATGAGAATGATTGCCGCACAATATATCTCATGAGAGAGCACACTTCAGTCACATAATGAGTCAAAGGGAAAGTACTTGAAGGAGGGGTACCACAAAATAATACTGCTAACAAAGGTTACAATCAAGCAGAAAGAGGTGGATTCAGAAGTGAAGGAAGAGGGGGATTTCGTACAGGTTTAGGAACAATTATTTGCTACAACTATGGATAACATGGAAAATTTTCATGGCATTATCATAAGCTGTGTATGCCATGCACGTATTGTAGAAAATGGGACCATGCAATGTAATATTGTCCACTACTGATCGCAAAGTGGCAAGAGAAAATGAACTAGAAAAAAAGTTAGAACCAACACCATAATATGCAAATGATGTCAATAGAAGAGCGTGGCAATGAATTGAGAATAACAGTTTCCACACATAGTGAAGTAATAAATGGGTTTGACACGAAAAAACAAGGAAGTAGAATTGAACAATTGGTGGGAAAGAAACAACCCCACCTCCACTGTTTGATTCTAGGATGCAGAAAGATACATACAATCTACAGAAGAAAAAATTTGCTACAATCAAAATATAGAGCATCAAGTTCACAACCTACGTATGACCAACTCCCTGTAAATGATATGCCTCCAATCTATGACTACACACTTAAATATAGGTCGATGGCGTAGACATGTATGATGAATAATATTCTAAAGACCTCTCTAGAAATAATAAAAGATGAGACTACATTAAACACATTGTGCAGGATGATAGACCAATGTGCACAAAATGAGAAAGCACCAGTCATACAGTGCACAATCAACCGGGTAAAACACAAAAGAATGATCAGTAGAGAGTTTGAGTTGAGTATGCAGACAAGGGATTATGAAATGGAGTGCATTATATTAGATCTAGGATTTGAAGAAAATGCTCTCCCAAGACACACATGGGAAATGATGGGTAAAGCAAGATTGATTTGGTCAACCATCCAGTTCAAGTTGTCAGATCAACACAGGATTGTTCAAGTTGGAATAGTGACAAGAGTATATTTTGATATTGATGGTGTGTGCGGTACAACAAACTTTGAATTAATTAAGATAGTGGAAAATAAAAATACTTACCTAGTGTTTCTTAGGATGGAATGTGATTTTACAAACTAGCCTGTTATTAATTTGAAGAAGAGGTAGATGATCTTTGAAGTACACAACATTTGGATTACCATGCCATTGTATGCTAGATAATGAAGAATAGATATAGATATGATAAGGAATAAAGATATGGATAATATTACAATTTGAATGCGTGGATGGATTCCTACGTCAATCCTAGTGTCAATGGAATGCTCAACTATTGTATTATCAACTCTTGTGCGCCATACTCAGAAGCACATATGGAATATTACAACAAAGGATGGATGAAGTATCTACCAAAATATGTTCATGCATTAACCATTCTTTGCGATTGATTGGAACTGGGGTATCTTATCCCCCAAACTATGATGGGTTAATGAATACAGAATCATTCATGAAATAATTTGAAGTGCATATTTTATAACAACAAAGGATGCTTTCCTTGGATGGCATGCTGAAAGCAACTCCAGATGGTGGGATGCACATAAATATAAGATCAATAATTGTCACCAATGAAAAATATTGTTGCAGGTTAGATTTGGGACTGAATACACTGTGCATAAGTACACATGGAGGGGCTTCCCCATTGACCATCTAACACAATGGATTGTGACATGGATGTTAATACTAAAGAAAGAACGGACATGCTAATTTGTACATACTATGGATACAATTCTGAATAATTGGTACATATATTTTGAAATGTGCAGGGGAACAATTGATTGGGAAGAGTTGGTCCAAATTGCTTTAAGGTATTTTTTAGCCTTTGAGGATGAAGATCCTTCAGTAGACGCAATATTACAGGTTATCAAAGAGAATAAATTTGCATCAAAATATGTGGCATGAACAATGTCATTATGTAGCATGCATAGATCAACTATGATTGTTCAATAAGTATTAGAATGTTATAATCTTACTGAGGGAGATCAAGAGGATGACGATCCCTAAAATTTGCAAATACCAGAAACTCAATGAGCGAGAATGGTAGAAGGAACTGGGATTGGATCTACCAATTATACACAGTAGTTGAAGATGCACAAAGTGAACAATGGCATGGAGAACAATCCCAAGTTTGAGAACATTGGGGGTTACTAGAATGATGAAACATTGGAAAATATTGCGTATTTATTGCATGAACATCAAGATCTATTTCCAACTATATTTTTATAGATGAAATAAATAGCTGGAGAATTGGGTCAAATCAAAATTCCTACATAATACAATTACGGCTTTGATAGAGGAATCCCAAATTTATCACCAAAAGAGGACACTCTATCATCCTCAGAAAAATTGAATAGTGGAAGCATTCAACAAGATCCTATAATATGCATTAACAAAGGTATGTAATTCAAACATGGATGCATGGTATTTGAGGATTATTGTAATGTTATGGGCGTAAAGAAAAAATTAACAGAAATTGATAGGGAAGATGCCATTTTGTATAGTATACGGCTAGGAGGTAGTGATTCTTATGGATTTTATTGTGTCAAATTTGTGCATTGTTTGGTTCATAGAGCTCACATAGTCTGACAAAATAGAGAGAATGCTATCAAAGCTAATGGATATAGAAGAAATAGTTTTTTTCGCAATATTTCACCAACGGGTCTAGAAAGTGCACAAAATGACATGGCATGATAGGCATATCAAGCAAAAGAAGCTCAAGGTAGGAGACCTTATGATGCTCTATGACAACAAGTTTCGCAAGCATCAAGGTAAGTTCAAAATGCATTGGTTGGGTCCTTATGTAATAAAATTTGTCAAAGAGGTAGGGGCCTTGTAGTTGGAGAAATTGAATGAGGAACCCCTAGAATGGTTTGTCAATGGAATTCAACATAAATGATATAGAGATAATCATCCTTCCGCACAATAAGTAGAATGTGTGTGTGTGTTGAAGAATGGAAAAGGGAATGGTGTAGTGCACATAAAATAATGCATATATAAGAAGCTTTGTGTAGAAGAAATAAATGAAAAAGAGGAAACACAACACAATAAATGAAAGAATCAATAATGACATTTTCACAACATAGATAAATCTAGACCAAATATTGGAAAAATATAGACCTAGATCCATCGAGTAACGTAAATAAAGGAAACCCACCAGGGTCAGAGAAATTTGTAATGAGTAATTGATATGTGAAGTTGTAAATTGAAGGTGACGAGCTCAAATACTCCATGGATACTTAGAAAAATATAGGGAAACAAAAGAATAATTGGGCATGAAGATGGATTAGACAAGAGACAAGGAGCTATAAAATAAGATGGAAGGTGAGACACAGAGGGAATAGTCCATTAAAGTATTTGAAGTTGAGAAAAGCCAAAGTGAAATAAAGTAGAGTTGCAGACAATGAAGAAATTGCAGAGAGTAATGGCACCTCCAAAGCAAGAAGGATTTGTCTCCATGAAGAAAATGCACACAAAGCAGTCACCAACATTCACAAAAACACTAAGAGTGGGAACATCAGGATCTTATCCACTAACATTTCCAAGGGATATGCACCACTAAGAAAGATGACTGTAAGACCAGTTAATCTACCTAGGGGCCTGAAGTATATCTTGGAGAAAACCAATATCCCACTAGAACTAATTGTCGATGGAAACTAGTTGAGAACAAATTGATAAGTCTTATTTATGTGAACCATGAAATTATAGAGCAACAACAATTTCCATATGTAAAAAACAAACTTTTTGACAATAAAAACCACTCTAGATTCACTAATCATCACAGTAAATACTCAACAATGAGTGATCAGGTTAGAGTGTGAAGGAATACTGAATTTGCTGGAAATTCCACACTTTGGTAGAAGTCCATAGATAAATAACTATGTACAAATTCTTTTGTCTTGTGTACATTGAGAATTCATGTGATTAGACAAGCCGATGTATATTGACAATCATCTTATTGCACAAATCGCAAAGTTTCCAATAGAAAGGGAGTACCCAACACTATTATTTAAAAATAAGAAGCATGACAAAACAATAGCAGAAAATATGAAAGAAAAATATGACACACACTAAGAAAAGTGGGGATTGGATGTGGAAAACATCATTGACTACATGTTAATATTGCGATGCAAGTGATAGTTTACAAGTTGTTTCGAAAAAGTCATAAAATGAGGTAGCAATAAGGATTATAGCAGTAGCACTGAAATGTATAGATGGAAAAAAACTAAAGTGGGAAACATTTATACTAAACCTATCATTGGATAATTGCAGAGATGCACAAGATAAAGGTACGCCATTCCATTATGCTTCGATGTTAATTTTAATTGCATTGGTTGCATGGTGGGAAATAGAAGATAAAAATTTGATGGATGTTGTGTAGAATCCATTTTTGGAAGCTATATATGTTAGTTTGTGACATACCACCAACATGTAATGTCCCTACCATCAAATATTGCTCAATTTTTGTCCAGTTTCAAACCTTAGGCTAGTGACACCCATTATGTCCTAAATCCACACAAATTCTTTTGAATTAGATTTGAAATGGATTGATTTATATTATGAAATACTAATTCATATACTAGAGACTTAGACAGTTTCTAAATGAATTAATAAATTGCATTAATCAAGGGGGAAAAAAAGTGAAAAATACTAGTGAATTCTGTGTTGAAACCCCCCATTAGTCATTGGATTTTTGGCCTCCCAAACACAGTATGACGCTCCCTAATTTATGAACATATGTTAGGAATGGATAACTTAATCCATTCACAACCCAAATGCAGCATTAATTCTTATCAATGGGAGATTATTGTGCTCCATCAAATAGAGATTTGTGACACTGAACATTGATTGAGTAATGTAGACCATAGAGATGAAAATTGTTGCATACAATTTTGACAAATTACCAAGGGGGATGCATATATTAAATGGGTGATATAAATTGAAATATGGTATTCTATAATAGAGGGAAAAAATAAGAGAAATACCAATACAAAACAGATTCATAACTTCACCAAAGTGCCCACAAGAAATTATAAGGGAAACTAGCTCAAATAAGTAGCTTGTTTGTAATTTTTACATGGTAGGAATGAGATTTAAAGGTGTGGCTCTAATATGATGTTCAATACAGTACCGTACATATGAAAATACATCAATAGAATCACTAAATTACCCTTCACATGTTTTATGCAGCCATCAATGCGCCATCCATACTAGAACCATTGTCATTCATAAGAGAACATGAGAAGAGAAAGTAGGAAGAGTTCTATGAGATGAATTTAAGCTGATTAAGGGAATGAACCTGCATTAAATAAAATCCTTTAATCTATTATAAGATTTAATATTGGCCTCTTCTCCAACCAATTTGGACATTGATCTTCCACCTTCATAATTGGTTCAATAGCAAGGAGGATGATCATCCACAGTGCATGGACAAGGTAAGCTTTCCAAGAGTGAAAAAATAAAATGATCCAAAAGCTACCCTCCTTGCTAATTATCATATTTTATTAACATCATGTGAAATCATGAGATCGAATTTCCCACCAAGACACTTACCCAACTCAAGTTAGTGATTGATTCGTTTATGAGACACTTGTCCTCCTCATTGTTGCACTCCTCTTTCCCCAATTAGAATTGGGAATATTGACCGACCATAGCTCCCTCTATGCACCCTCTTGGGGGCTATTTTTATCCCTGATATGTAAGATGTGTCATAGGTCTGCAATCAGGTATGGATTCTTCAAATTTATCACAGATCCCATGGAATATAGCTACAAGTGTCACAATGGCTCTTCTTCTTCCTTGGGAGTTACTCTTCCACCCCAATTTGACCTTCCTAGATTATTTCCATGAATATTTCCTCTTCATATCCATCGAGTATGTTACCCTCAACCTTGTACTAAAATTGGTGAGAGAATGATGCCAAGTGTATCAGGAAATATTTCCATATGTGGGACCCACACCCTCTTATGCACCCTAAAGACCAAGTGCCACCTTATTTGATCTTCTTATGATTTATTTGACCCAATTAGTGAATTTTTAAGTCTAAGGTCAATTTAGTGTCTTGTATCTCCCTTATTCCAAGTATTAATGCTTCCACCACAACATAGGGAACTAGTAGGTTAGTGGAAATTTTCCTCCATGAAAATTTATTTGGATGGAGACATTACAAACTTTGAATTGGGGAATTTCTCTTCATATGACCCACATTGTCCATTTGGATATAATTTTGAATTATTACTAACTTGGACATCATACTTTGGCAATTATTTGAGCTCTTAGTACCAATTTGACAAACTATAATGAACATGGCCAAGTGGCTTAAGCCATTATGATATATTGCAAAATTTCGGGACATGACAAGTCCTCCCCTCCCAATATTGCTTGTCCTCAAGAAATATGGACCAATTCCACAAAATTTTGAACCCAAACAATTTGTAATTAGTTAAATAAATTTATACCTTTACAAAATTTATTTTTTCTTATGTTTAACTAACTCTATTCCTATTACCTTATATATATTGTTGTTGGGTTAACTATTTTTTATTAATTGAATAAATTTCTAACTTTAAAAAGTTTAAGTTTTCTTATGTTTAACTAACTCTATTCGTATTACCTTATATATATATAGTATATTGGTTGACTGGTTAACAAGTTTTAAGATGAGCACACATCATGACTATAAACAGGTAGGTACAACATTAACTATGTTTTAATGCTCACGTTTCCATTAAATTTGGTTAGTTGTTACTTGAAAGTGTTAAACTTTTTAATAAACAATAAGTATTTCGTATTTTTATATTAACGACTATGTGTGATTCCTTAAAATGATAGGTCAATGAAAAAACTTAAAATTTTGTTTAGAATTATTTTTATATTTAATTAAAAAAATCTACTTAAATCAATTTTGGCTTATTGAATCTTTAAAAAAAGTTCTACTTGTAGGTAATGCAAAAAAGGTTGGTTCCTAAGCGGGTGGTTGGTGAATTAGTAGAACCTGGGTTTGCTCACTGCTCTCCAGCAAATGGTTCCATTGTCGAGACCGGGATCTATGACTAAAGGGAAAGTGGAGGCTAGGTAATGGCTTTGTGGAGGCCAATGACCTAAGAGATAGACCATTGGTTAGAAGACAAAAACTTCAAATTTTCCAGAAGCTAGAACAAGCACCCGCATCTTAGTGTGAAACAGTGGTTGGGAAGGTATGCATCTTCATATCTACATGAATTTTCTTCGCAGAATTCGTAATAATATTGGAAGAGTGGTTATTGAGGATTTTTAGCAGAATCCAAAATTTCGTGTTATTGCGCCAAGATATTAGACCCTTGAATTGATCCAACAAGTAAATACTGTAAGCAACCATATTTGGCCCGCATCAGAATTTTTGTTGGATAGTGTGTTGAAGGGTGATGTTATAGAATTTTCCATAGATTACAACCAACCATATAGTACTACCGAAATAAAGTTCTTTAAAGGAACACATGGAGCATATTTAAGATATTTTTCCACCTAGATCAAGATGTTGTTGTGTGATAATGGAATTTTGACATTAGAATCTGATCAATAGGTGTCTTCATAATGGTGGATCCCACATTGAGGATGTATGTGTTAGGAGTGTAGTATGGATGATATGAGAATATGGAAAGGATGGAGGAGAGAATGCATAAAGAAAATATGAGCTAAGAATGAGAAGAAATGACAAAGATATGACAATAGACAAGATCAAATTGTTGTGTAGTGGAAAAATATTTTGGATCAATAGGAAGATGACTATGGCTGAGAGAGAACGGAGGCATAGAGAGTGTAAAGAAAGAGACACTAGTGCAACATTCTATATCAGAGGTGTATCACATAAAAAAATAAAGGAAGAGGATCTTCAGCTCAGTCCATAAGGAGAGGAACCATTGTATCCCAAAAATAGTGGTCAGGTTGTCCCTTGCGTTAAACCCAGGAACCTTTGCATGTCTCCAAGATTTGAGATAAGAAGAAAAAATTTGTGGCGAACCCTTGAAGTTAGTGCAAAGAGCAAAGGTAGGAGTAAAACTAGTCATAGTGGTGGAACTAGTGCAACAACTCAAACTGAGTTAGGAGTACCTAGGAAGAATACTGTGTAGTACATAATGGTGGATCCCACATTGAGGATGTCTGTGTTTTACAATGTGAGAAATGAAGATCTAGTAAAAAATATTTTTTTAATAAATTTATGGCAAGTAAAGAAATTCTTGGTTGATTATACAAATATTGTGTAGCTAGTAACCACATTCAGGGACCACACATTGCACTGGTTTATGAAATATCTTTCCATTGCTCCTACAAACTAGCACAAAACATTAGACAACATCAAAGAATCTCCATTGAAGGAATTTAAGAAGAAAAAATTAGATTCAGAGTGCATTACACAATCGAAGGAGATTAAGCAATTACAAAATGAGTATGTATGGGACTTTGATTAAAAGTTCAAAGTATTGATGGATAGGTCAACCTTCCATATTTCTGATGCACAACATAAAGAATGTTTTATTACAAGATTGCTACCGCATATATAGTATCTAGTAACACAACAAAAGATTACATTATAGTTAGATACAATGTATATTAATATGAAATTGGAAGTACCCCTCTTAAGTGAAACTGGACTAGGGATAACTTAGGTGCAGTTATAGATAGTTGCAGCGACGATCCACTTGCTGAACATTGTTAAAGGAAAAGAGAAGAACAACGGAGTTTGGTGCATCACATGCAGAAGGGAAGGTCACCACAAAAATGAGTGCCTCACACTTCGAAATTATTTGCATAGAAGATACCTAAATCCATTTCTGATGAGAGGAGCGGTATGGTGTGAGATATGTGAGATATGGAATTGTTCTGCCACTACTTTTCCTTTGCTACAAAAGTATGTGAGCAATCCCAAAAGTTTTTTTTGCAATTTTTGTAAATTTGTTAGACAAGATGAGAAGGATTGTCGCACACTAGATCTCATGAGAGAGCACACTTGAGACATATAATGAGTCCAAGGGGAAGTACCTCAAGGAGGGGTACCACAAAAAAATACTCTTAACAAAGGTTACAATCAAGCAGAAAGAGGTGGATTCAGAGGTGAAGGAAGAGGGGGATTTGGTATAGGTTTAGGATCAATTATTTGCTGCAACTATGGATAGCATGGAAAATGTTCATGAGATTATCAAAAGTTGTGTATGACATGTGCGTATTGTAGACAATGAGACCATGCAATGAAAGATTGTGAAGTACTGATCACAAAGTGGCAGGAGAAAATGAACTAGAACAAGAGTTAGAACCAACACTAGAATGTGCAAATGATCTCAATAGAAGAGCGTGGAGATCAATTGAGACTAACAGTTTCCACACGTAGTGAAGTAAGAAATGGGTTTGAAATGAAAAAAAAGGAAGTAGAATTGAACAATGGGTGGGAAAGAAACAACCCCACCTCCACTATTTGATTCTAGGATGCAGAAAGATACATACAATAAAGAAAGGAAACAATTTCTACAATAAAAATATAGAGCGTAAACTTCACAACCTATGTATGACCAACTCCCTATATATTGTATGCCTCCAATATATGACTACATACTTGAAGATAGGCTGATAGCACATACATGTAAACTGGAATATTTTCTAAATGCATGTCTATAACTAACAAAATATGAGACTTCTTTAAACACATTGTGTATGATTATAGACCAATGTGCACAAAATGAGAAATCACTAGTCATATAGTGCACAATCAACTAGGTGGAACACAAAATAATGATCAATAGAGAGTTCTTGTTGACTATGCAAACAAGGGATTATGACATGGAGTGCATTATATTAGATCTAGGATTTGAAGAAAATGTTCTCCCAAGACACACATGGAAAATGATGGGTAAATCAATATTGAGTTGGTCAAGCATCCAGTTGAAGTTGTCAAATCAACACAGGATTGTTCTAATTGGGATAGTGACAATATTTTGATATGGATGGTGGGCGCAGTACAAAAAAATTTGAATTGATCAAGATAGTGGAAAATAAAAATACTTACCTAGTGTTGCTTAGGATGGAATGTATTATTAATTTGAAGAAGAGGTAGATGATCTTTCAATTACACAACATTTGGATTACCATGCCATTAGATCCTAGAGAAGGAAGAAAATATGTAGAGATGGTAAGGAATGAAGATCTGGATAATCTGTACAATATGAATGCGTGGATGGATGTCTATGACATGAATCCTAGTGTCGATGGAATGCTCAACTATTGTATTATAAACTCTTGCGTGTCAGGATCAGAAGCACATATGGAATATTACAACAACGAATGGATGAAATATCTACAAAAATATGTCCATGCATCACTCATTCTTTGCAATTGATTGGAACTGGGGTATCTTATCCCCCAAAATATGATTTATTAATGAATAAGCAATCATTCATAAAATAATTTGAAGTACATATTCTAGAACAACAAAGGATGATTTCCATGGATGTTATGCTAAAAATGACTCTATATGGTGGGATGCACATAAAGATAAGATCGATAATTGGCACCAATGAAAAATATTGTTGCAGGTTACTAGACTGAATACATTTTGCATAAGTACATAGGGAGGGGATTTCCCATTGATCATCTAACACAATGCATTGCGACATGTACATTAGTACTAAAGAAATAATGGACACGCTTATTTGTACATACTATCGATACAACACTGAATAATTGGTACATAGAGTTTGGAATGTGCAGAGGAACAACTTATTGGGAAGAGTTGGTCCAAAGCTTTAAGGTAATTTTTAGCCTTTGAGGATGAAGTTCCTTCAGTAGACACAATATTAAAGGTTATCAAAGAGAAGAAATTTGCATCAAAATATGTGGCAGGAATAGTGCCATTGTGTAGCGTGCATAGATAAACTACGATGGTTCAAGAAGTGTTATAATGTTATAATCTCACTTAGGGAGATCAAGAGGATGAAGATCCCTGAAATTTACAAATACTAGAAAATCAATGAGCCAGCATGTTTGAAGGACCTGAGCTTGGATCTGCCAATTATACAATGTCATTATGCAACATGCATATATCAACTATGATGGTTCAATAAGTGTTAGAATGTTATAATCTTACTAAGGGAGATCAAGAGGATGAAGATCCCTGAAATTTGCAAATACCAGAAAATCAATGAGCGAGCCTGGTAGAAGGAACGGGGATTGGATCTACCAATTATACACAGTAGTTGAAGACGCAAAAAGTGAACATTGGCATGGAGAAAAATCCCAAGTTTGAGAACATTGGGGTTACTAGAATGATGAAACATAGGAAAATATTGCTTATTTACTACATGAACAACAAGATCTATTTCCAACTACATTTTTAGGGATGAAAGGAATAGCTGGAGAATTGGGTCAAATGAAAATCCCTTTGAGCCTAAAAGGCAAGCCAATGAAGTAGAGTAAATATCAACTAAACCTACACTACAAGGAGAAGGTGAAAAAGCATAAATTTATAGAATGTTGGAAGTTGGAATTATAGAACTTGTTTAAGAATCAGAATGGATCAATCTAGTGGTGGTCCAAGATACAGTGGTGGTCACAGATAATAAGACTAGAGGAATAATAATTTGTGTAGATCTATGAAAGCTAAATTACACTTGCTTACATTATCCATTTCCCGCAAATTTTATGGATGAGGTGTTAGAGAATGTTGGAGGACGTGAAGTGTATTAAGTAATAAATGGATTTTCATGGTATCACCAAATAAAAATTGCACAAGAAGACAGACATAAGAAAAATTTCGATATAGAATGAGGATGTAATCAAATATACAATAATTCCTTTTGGGATGAAGAATGCATGAACAATATTCTACATAATAGTGGTCACATATTTCAAGGAGTTCATTCATAAATTTCTAGAAGTGCAATTAGATGACTAGATAGTGTTCAATTTACTGAAGAGTCATATTGAGATTCTATGTTTGATGTTTAATAGATGCAGACAATTCCATATTTCATTAAATTTTAATAAGTGAAACTTTTGTGCACCATTTGGTATTTTCTTGGGACATGTGGTATGCAAGAAAGGTCTATTGGTAGATACTGTGAATATTGTTGTTATTACTTATCTTCCACCGCCAACATCAATTTAGCAACTATCAGCTACATTGGGTTATAAAATATACTACGGGAAGTTTATAAAGGGGTATGCACATATCATAGTCCCATTGGAAAAAAGGAAGCTGAAGTTTCAATGGAATGAATAATGCTAGCAAAATTTAGAGACTTTGGAGTAGAAATTGGTGACTATGCCAATTCTGGTGTTTCCAAAATGGAAAACATATTTTCATGTCTACATATGTGCTTCATCAATAGAATTGGGAACAATTATAAATCAACCATGGGAAGGAGACTTAGATCGTCCCATTTCATTTGCAAGCAAAACGTTGTCAACAACAAAACAAAATCACAATACAATAGAGCATGAAGGGTTACCAATGGTGTTTTCATCGCAGAAGTATAGAAATGATCTATTGGGATCACATTTCAAGATGTATAAATATCATTTTGAAAGGACATACTTGGTCAATAAACCAATATTGGGGGGTGGGGGGAGGGGATATGCATAAGGATAAATTGCTATTTCATAAATATGACTTGGAAGTGATTGTGAAGCTAAGATAGTTGAATATTGAACCTGATCACTTATTATGCATATTCACAGGAGAATGTGTTGGAATATTGGATGATAGTCTTTTATATGTGCACTTATTTGCATTACAAATTGTTGATGATTGTTTTGCAATGATTGCCTAGTTATTGGACACAAGAGTTGTTGATGTAATTGTAACTTCAGAGTGTATTCCACTTGTATTTCTTATCTATTGTAACCTGATGTTTATTCCGGGATGTTATCATGTTATGTCAAGCCTCATTGTTTTGATCGGGAGAATCAATAATGTAAACAAGTCATGTCAATTCATTGTGGGTAACCCTCCTATTGTCTAAGGGTTAAAGTCCCCGCAGTTCTGGGGCACTAGGGTTATTAGACTCTCCTAGTAGAGGTCGGCCCTAGTAGGGATTTAGTCATGCCGGGAATAGTATAAATAGAGAGTCGCACTCTCTATTTAGCACAAAACACAAACACACTCAAGTGTAGCACATAGTTGAGGAAGAAGAAGACACTGGGACTAGACAAGAAGAAGGTTACTACTGTCGAGAGAGCATCTTACTGTTTTGTGGTTTTACCTTTTGTGCTGATTCTATCTCTGAGGAAGTTGCGGGGTTTTCTCCATTTATGGTTTCCCCAAGGAAAAACACTGTGTTCATTGTATCTTGTGTTTTATTTCTGTACTTTTTGTTCTCTAAGTTAAATATCCTAACATAATGCTAGCTTGAATGTTAACAAACTAACATGGAATCAAAGCTAACCTGAGAAGAAGACACTGTGCAGCTACGGGAACTAGGGCTTCCTACTTTGTGGATCTCTCTCCATAGATTTTCAGAAAAAGTAAGGTGGAATAACTCTCCTCCTTAGGGTGCATCTTTCTATCGAAGCAGAATCCAATTCTGATGTTTTTCAGTTTTGGACCCGACACTACTACCGAAAATTAGGGCTTTTCACAGAAGAGGGATTTTTTAGTGAGCCCAGGCATGGATTTATCTCCTCCCTAAAATCGAAGTTAGGGATAAATTTCAAGGAATTTTGTCAGACATAACTGCGGAAAAGAAAAACCCTAATTTGCTCCTGAACTAGCTCTATAGGATTTCAGCTCAAAATTCAGATCCGACATCTTGACCTAGTAAGATATAAAATATTTTGTATTTCCATTTGAGGTTCTCAGTTAAGATGTCTCATCATACCAAGCTTGATGAAAAGCTTGAGGGAGATGATAACTTTCGATCTTGGAAGTATAGGATCTCCCTGGTCCTGGAAGAGAATGAGTTAGACTCCTACATTCACGAGGAGGTTCCAGTTCCAGAGGGAGATGAGGCTAAGGCCTTGCATAAGAAGAAGTTGGTTATGGAAAAGAGAATCATTGCTGATTCTATCAAGGATCATCTCATACCACAGGTGTCCTCCCTAAAGACACCTAAAGCTATGTTTGATACCCTAACCAAATTGTTTGAAGGAAAGAACATAAACCGGAAGATGACTTTGAGAAACCAACTGAAGAATGTGAAGATTTAGAATGCAGAAACAATCCAGTCTTACTTCACAAGAGTTTCTCGGATCAAGGAACAACTAGAAGCAGTTGATGAAGAAATGGAAAATGCAGAGATTGTGATGACTACCTTGAATGGCCTCCCTAGGTCATGGGATTCTTTCATCCAAGGAATCTATGCTAGAAAGAAGTTAGTCAAGTTCAGGAGACTATGGGAAGAGTGTTCTCAAGAAGAAGCTCGGATAGCAGCTCGAGAAGAAAAGATGGGAAGTGAAGATAAATCTCTTACAGTACACTCCAAGTCAACCAAAAGAAGATCTCATCACCATAAAGGTAAGTCCTATCACAAAAAGGATTTATCTAGAGTCATATGTTATACATGTGATGAAGCAGGACATTATGTAAAGAATTGTCCTAAGAAACCAAAGCTAACAATTAAGAGCAACAAAAGAAGACATCATGCTCATGCTGCAGAGGATGATGAACCATCCAAGAAGAGGACCAGATATGAAAGTGAAGATTCTTCAAGCAAGGATGAATATGTTTTGATCTCCACTCTCACAGGAAACATTACTCATGGAATCAATGATTGGCTCATAGATAGCGGGGCTTCCAAACATATGACAGGCTTCAAGGAATCCTTTGTAAGATTGTCAGAACATGAATCACCTCACAAGGTGAAGCTAGGAGATGACTACCAATATCCAATAAAAGGTAGTGGGGAATCTTCCTATAAACTAGACTCTGGAAACTCTCTAAAAATAAAGGAAGTATTGTTTGTGCCAGGACTCAAGAAGAACCTCCTCTCCATATTGGCATTAGATGCAAAAGGAATGCGGGTTGCATTCATAGATGGTCAAGTCATCATGTGTCCAAAACGAAAGACTATTGATGATGCAATAGTGATTGGTGAACAAGAAGGAGGTTTGTGCAAATTAAAGGGTAATCTAGAACAATCCTGGGTCCATGACACAGTAGAGCCAAGTGAACTTTGGCATAGAAGGCTTGCACATATGCATTACAGAGCACTACCTATTGCAAGCAAAGTTGTTGAAGGTCTTCCAGAAATCCAAGAAAAACATGATGGGGTTTGCAAAGGATGTGCGAAAGGAAAGAATACAAAGAAGACATTTCCAAGCAGTGAAATCAAAGTAAAAGGAATCTTGGAAATCATCCACTCCGATGTATGCGGTCCTATGTCATAAAACTCACTAAGCGGATATGCATATTATGTTTCCTTTATTGATGATTTTTATAGGAAGACATGGGTTTACTTCATGAAGAACAAAGACAAAGTATTCGGCAAGTTCAAGGAATTCAAAGCCTTGATTGAGAATCACACTGAAAATAAGAGCAAGACTTTTCGATCAGATAATGGCAGAGAATTCACTTCAAATGAATTCAAAGATCTATGCAAAGAATCAAGGATTAAGAGGGAGTTGTCCACTCCTTATAATCCACAACATAATGGGATTGCGGAAAGGAAGAATAGAACTATCATGGAAGCTGCAAGAGCAATGATTCATGATCAAGACCTTCCTATGCATCTTTGGGTGGAAGTTGCCTGAACATCAGTGTATGTACAGAAGTGTACTCCACATAGAGTACTCAAGAACAAGACTCCTGAAGAAGTCTTCTTTGGAAAAAAACCAGAAGTCAGCCACCTCAGAATATTTGTATGTCCAGTGTACATAAACATTCCAAAAGAGAAGAGGACTAAATTAGATCCTTCAGGAAAGAAGGGTATATTTGTGGGATACTCTGAAATCTTGAAGGCTTACAAAATATAGTTCCCAGGATTCAAAAATATTGACATCAGCAGGGATGTTACATTTGATAAAGATACAGCTTACAACAAATCCAGAAAGAAACCTACTGAAGAATCCAAAGAAGCAGAAGCTCCCAGACTTCATGATACAACCATGAATGAAGAATATTGAGAATTTGAAGAACCACAAAGACCTGTAGATCCGCCTATGGAGAAGAATCCTCATAAGAGGAAACCTGCCTAGGTACGAGAACTTCTCCAAGGTGCGGAAAGATATGGAGCTCTAGAAGAGAAGCATAGAGAAAGAAAGAGGACCAGATCCTGCTCCGGGTATCTAGCTTTACTATGTGATTTCATTGATAAAGAACATTCCAAATATGAAGAAGTGGCAGAACAGAAAGAATGGAAGGATGCTACGATCGAAGAATACCAATCGATCATGAAGAATGATGTTTGGGATGCTATCCTAAGACCATAAGGGAAGTGAGTTGTAACTTCCAAATGGATCTACAAAATCAAGCATGCTGTAGATGGTAGCATTGAAATATATAAGGCAAGATTTGTGTCTCAGGGTTTCTCTCTGAAAGAAGGAATAGATTATCAGAAACCTTTGCACCTGTAGCCAGATGCACTTCCATTAGATCGGTACTTGCTATGGCTGCAGTAATGAAATGGAAGATACACCAAATGGATGTCAAGACTGCCTTCTTGAATGGTGTAGTGGAAGAGGAAGTGTATGTGGAACAACCACTTAGTTTTGAGACACATGACAGGGAGTATCATGTGTGTAGATTGAAGAAATCCCTATACGGTTTGAAACAGGCACCCAGGACATGGTACGGTAGAATTGAGAGCTTTCTATCCAGTTTGGGCTTTACCAAGAGTAAAGCAGATTACAACATGTACTACAAGGTTGAAAATGGAAACCCAGTGATACTTCTACTATATGTAGATGATCTATTTGTGACAGGTATGGATGGGTTGATTGCTGATACGAAGAGAAAGTTTGCTGTTGAGTTTGATATGAAGGACTTGGGTAGGATGCATTATTTTCTAGGTATGGAGGTGTGGCAGAGTGCAGATGGAATCATCCTTGGACAAGGGAAGTATGTAGTAGAGATCCTGAAGAGGTTTGCGATGATGGACTGCAAGGCTATGGCCACACCTATGGCATCAAACCTGAAGCTATTGAGTGATGCTTCATCAGAGTCGGTTGATGCTACTATGTATCGTTAGATGATTGGGTCCTTGATGTACTTGACGAAAACGAGACCAGATATTTGCTTTGCTGTGAACACCTTGAGCTAGTTCTTGACAAATCCGAGAAATGTTCACTTGATTGCTGCAAAGCATATTCTAAGGTACCTGAAGGGTACAGTTGATTATGGGCTCAAGTACAATGCAAATCAAAAGATTAACCTAGAGGGTTATGTTGATTCAGATTGGGTAGGAAGTTCCATCGATAGGAAGAGCACTTTAGGGTGTTGCTTTAGTATGGGATCAGGTGTGATCTCTTGGTTTAGCAAGAAGCAATCCTATGTGGCACAGAGTATATCTCAAGCAGAGTATGTCACAACTTGTTTAGCTAGTTGTGAAGCAGTATGGCTGAGGAAGCTACTGTCATATTTATTTGATCTCCAGTTGGATGCTACTTGTATACATTGTGACAACCAGATTTGCGTAAAGTTGTCAGAGAATCCATTGGTTCATGACAAGTCAAAGAATATCGAGATAAAGTATCACTATATCAGGGATATGGTGTAGAGGGGAGTAGTGAAGCTCCAATATGTTGCAACGGAGGAACAGATAGCTGATGTGTTGACGAATCCATTGGATAGGGTGATGTTAGAGTACTTCAGGGAGAAGCTTGGTGTTCTCCATATAGAGGTTTCCTCCAAGGGAAAGTGATGAGTCCCATAGCCATTCCGATGAGCAGGTCAGATGTAAGGGCTGATCCATTATGTCATGGTGAGAGGATTGGTTCATTCCATGTCAGATATGAGTGCTGAGATCCATAGCCATTCTTATGAGTAGGTCATATGTAAGGGCTAATCCATTCTGTCATGGATAAAGGATTAAGTTCCTCCCATGTCAAATGTGAGTGCTGGCCATTCTGACAAGTAGGTTAGATATAAGGGCTACCTCCATTCTGATGAGTAGATCAGATATAAGGGTTGTTCCATTCTATCATGACTAAAGGTTTAAGTTCCCCCCATGTTAGATGTGAGTGCTGGCCATTTTGACGAGTAGGTCAGATGTAAGGGATACCACCATTCTGATGAGTAGGTCAGATGTAAGGGCTATTCCATTCTGTCATGGCTAAAGGATTAAGTTCCTCCCATGTCAGATGTGACTGCTGGCCATTCTGACGAGTAGGCCATATGTAAGGGCTACTTCCATTCTGACGAGTAGGCCATATGTAAGGGCTGTGCCATTCTGTCATGGCTAAAGGATTAAGTTCCTCCCATTCAGATGTGAGTGCTGGCCATTCTGATGAGTAGGTCAGATGTAAGGGCTACCAAAGACCTACAAGGAGGTAGGCATACACCCAGCATGAAAGAAGGCTAGCTCTGTAGAACTTCCTATGACGAGAAGAATCATGAGATAGAACATATGATGATGACCAAAGGAGATCTAGATCGAGCTATGATCTAGATCCAGTTATGATGACTCCGAGAGATCAAGATCATGTCCAGTGATGATGATCCAGATCGAGTGATGATCCAGATCCATAAAAGAAGATGGCATGAATATAAATATGACTTGAAGATGAAGATGACTTGGAGATGCAGATGATGAGAAGATCCAGAGAAGAAGACCAATGATGAAAATTGTGTCGAGAGAATACCTTCCTAGTTAAGAGGGAGTGTTGATGTAATTGTAACTTTGGAATGTATTCCACTTGTATTTCTTATCTATTGTAACCTGATGTTTATTCTGGGATGTTATCATGTTATGTCATGCCCTGATGTTCCGATCGGGAGAATCAATAATGTAAACAATTCACGTCAAGTCATTATGGGTAACCCTCCTCTTGTCTAAGGGTTAAAGTCCCTACAGTTCCGGGGCACTAGGTTTATTAGATTCTCCTAGTAGAGGTCGGCCCTAGTAGGGTTTTAGTCATGCCGAGATTAGTATAAATAAAGAGATGGACTCTCTATTTAGCACACAACACAAACACACTCAAGTGTAGCACATAGTTGAGGAAGAAGAAGACACTGGGACTAGACAAGAAGAAGGTTACTGCTATCGGGAGAGCATCTTACTGTTTTGTGGTTCTACCTTTTGTGCTGATTCTATCTCTGAGGAAGTTGCGGGGTTTTCTCCATTTATGGTTTCCCTAAGGAAAAACACTGTGTTCATTGTGTCTTGTGTTTGATTGCTATACTTGTTTTTCTCTCAGTTAAAGATCCTAACATAATGCTAGATTGAATGTTGAAAAACTAACAAGAGTAACTCCATTTGAATTTATAGTTGTGCAAAAGTAGTTAGTGGTTAAGGTAGCAAACTATTAGTTGATAGAAGGAAACTTGTACATGTTGGGCATGTATGGTATTCTGCAACAATGTGTATCAAAACTTGTGAGGCCTATAATATTGTTACAAGGAAATGGAGTATTGGCGAGACATCACTATGTAGGAAAAGAAACAACATATACAATTTTGCATGGAGGAGTGCAGTGGCCTACTCTACATAAGGATGATAAGGAATTTCACCAGACCTTCCATATCCTCTAGAGAGTTGGAAGAACATATAGAAGAGATGAGAAGTTGTTGCTGCTGCAAGTCATGTTTTATGCATTTGATAAATGAGCAATTGAATTTTTGGTACAATAAATCCACCAACAAAAATATTAGGAGAAAGATACATAATCACTATGACATATTATTTGACAAAATGGGGTGAAGCAAAACCTGCTTGAGATTGTAGCTCATAGATAGCTACACAATTTGGTTTGAAAATGTTGGGACGAGATTTGGGTGCCCAAGGATTCTAATGAGTGATCAAGGAACATATTTCCTAAATAATAAAATTGATTCTTTGATAGAGGAGTCCCAAATTTATCACCAAAAGAGGACACTCTGTCATCCTTAGAAAAATGGAATAGTAGAAGCATTCAAGAGGATCCTATAATATGCATTAACAAAGGGGTGAATCCACGGACCTGGGTAACACTTTTTGGCAAGGGCATTTCGGCAAAAAAAAAAAAACGCACCTCGGTCGAGGGCTTGTTAAGCCCTCGACCGAGGTCTTAATATCTCCACCGAGGTTTTATCAAGCCCTCGACCGAGGTATTGCGGGCTTTACAAACCCTCGACCGAGGTATTTAAATACCTCGACCGAGGTATTTAGATACCTCGGTCGAGGTTCATACCTCAATCGAGGGCTTAAAAAAACAGACTTAGCCCTCATTCAAACAAATGAAAAATTTCCTGTGCCTTGTAGAGGTGTAAACCCTGCCATTCCTAGCACATAAATGGGCGGAGTTGATACCGATAAATTCACCAACGAATATTCTATCCATTGATGTATCATACACGCATTTTGGCATTCATATGAAATTTATTTTTTAATTACTTCTAAAACTTATACTTAGAAAACTACACTGCAACTTCAAAGCAGCTCAAAGAAAAATCCGCAGAGTTAAAAATACACAGCCAAAAAATTCTTTAAAATGCACACATCATATATCGACGTGTCCTCTTCAAAAGGGTATCTTTGGTTTTTCAATTTTTGAAAAAATAGAAAAAATTCCTTTACGTGGACAAATATG
>LPNX010213323.1:429361-465810 GCA_001517045.1 Pseudotsuga menziesii
TCCATACCCTCCTCATGAGTCAATCTTAGCTCTAGGTGGCCTCAAACATCTAGTTCCCACCTTCTTACACACTTCATTCACCATTTGTGCAATATTTTCTTTACTATACCTCTTCTATGGGGTCAAGAATAACATTCCTATTGCAACATTGCAGTATGATCGAAAATATATGGTATTCAAGCATTCATATTTCAAAGAACAATAGTATTAGAGATACTTAAGAGGTTATTTTGTCTTCACCCCATTATGCATTTGACCATATGATGATATAAACATAGTTGCATTAGAGGAAATTTCAACTCAAAATGGGCCTCCTAAAATGAACTAATAAAATAATAGTTAAAATAATAAAATAATATTTATTAATTTTGGAGNGATACTCGTTGGATGCGGAATTTAATTCCGCATCCAACGAGCTTGCCCGATCGAAATTTGAGTAAAAACACAAGGAGATATGTCAAAAATACAAACAAAAAAGTAGTTTTTTTTATGATGCCTATCCCCAAATTTATATTAAAAAATTATTTAAGACCTATACGGTATTTCAAATTTAAAGCAATTTAATTGGCTAACACATGATGACATGGAATTTGAATAAAAGTTAAAAGGCCCATTTTGAGTTTAAATTTCCTCTAATGGATATTATTCATATATTTTCTCACATAAGTATCCATCATCCCTAAGTGTGAAGTAAGATGAAATACTGTATGATGGAACCTCTTCCTCATACCACTCACATTTCTCTTCCACATAAACATAAAATGACTCTTCCTCATCATATGAACAAGACATGGTTGCAATGTATTTTCTTCAATTGATGGTCTAGTACATAGGTGCAAGTACCATGCTATGATACCAGTGTAAAGTCCCTACCATGAAAAGCACTCAATTTTTGGCTAGTTTCAAACCTTGGTCTAGTGACACCCAATCTATCCCAAATCCACCCAAATGATTTTGAATTATGTTCAGCATGGATTTAATATGTTATAAAAAACTAATGCATCTAGTAGACACTCATACACTTTCTAAATGAAAATATAACTTACATTAATTAAGGAGGAAAGAAAGGGAAAAATACCAGTGAATTAGGTGTTGAAACCCCCAATTAGTAATTGGATTTTTGACCTTCCAAACATTGCAAAACCCTCCCTAATTTATGAAAACAGGTTAGGAATTAATAAAGGACTCCATTCAAAACCCAAATGCATCATTAATTCTAATCAATGGGTTATTATTTCACCCCATAAAACAGAGAATTTTGTCACTAAACATTTCTTGATTAATGTAGACTAGTCCTCCTCTTTTCTTTCCAAAAACTCACCCCACTTCTCAGGAGAGCACACTCTTCACCGAATTCCCTCACATTCTCATCGTGATTCCCATCCATATACCCCATATCATTCCATCAAACCCATATCTTCATAGTATCCACAACCTCTGCACACCAACGATTTACTCTTAGAAATTCATCTTCAATATCCCCTTTTCATAGATAAGCATCTTGATCCACAATTGAAATGGAAATAGAAATATTCCCATTGGTCCCTTAAAAAATTCCATTTATGCATCACTGTAATATTTAATAGTATCAAGAGTGAAATCATTAATGTACCCTTCCAAAATTTTGTCTATCCACACATTGAAAACCCTTGAAGCTTTGTTGTTCACCTTTCGCAACTGCTGGATTAGTTTCAGAGTCCATAGTTCAGGCTCGCCTCCTTGGAAATTCTTCTTCTCAAAAGTAAATTGTGTCAACCATTCATACATTACTATCTAAAATTTAGCAAAGAATATTTCATGAATATCATAGTAGATGTAATTACCTATCCAATCTTCTCTCAAGCATCTCGAGTCTTGGTTCTATTCTTTCACAAACTCTCGGGCCTTCTTGTCAAACAAATCCCAAATTTCCAATTTCGTCAGATGCCACAACATGTCCTCTCATTTTTTCACTAAGGTCCCGTAAACGGAACCAAATGTTAACGCATTTCTCTCGACAAGGGTTCACTCTGCACTACTGTCAGCAACGATCAAAATAGACTCCCTAAACATCGGGTCGAAAAGGGTTTACCATTTCCAGCAACACCCGTAGAGAAGGTGCAGTCTCACTTGATATGTCTGAGGGAGGTATGCAAGAACCATGTTTCCATAGTAGCAAGAGGATTCACATGGTCTTATACTCAATCAAAACATCACCCAAAAATCCAGGATTATAACAAGATACCATGAAACTGTACCATTAACCAATTCTACTTATCATTATAATCCTTATTTTCATTAACATATATTGAGATCAACATAGATATCGACATACATTAAACGAGTAATTACTGCAGTAATTTACATCATTCACATAGAAATAAAAGATAAAATCCCAAACATAGCATAATTATCCATCATTAACTCATCTAATACAACACCGATCAACATAGTTCCAAACCAACAATGTCGAAAAGAGGCTACAAAAGAAAAATCCGTACCAAAAACATCGTGAAATACAATAACATCGGTGGGTGTTAAACGTTATAACTAAAAATATCTCCAAAAGCTAATACCTCATAAGAATCATCCCAAAAAAATTGATTCTCTCTTATTGATGTTGCCCATTATTTACAATCCTAATTCTATTTATAGGCTCAGTTGGTCGTTGCAAAATGGTCCACTTCATCAATCACTAACTAATTTAACCAAAATCTCCTTATTTGTTGGCTTCTTTACTCTTTTTGGTTGACCTTTTCCCTTGTCAACGCCCTTTCTCTCGCTGGTGGTACCATACTTTGTGTGCTCTAACCTCGTGCCAACAAAATTTCTCAATGAATTGATGAAAGCTTAAATTAGAATGCAAAAGGAACCTAAGTAAGTGATTTGTACTTGGAGGGGGTGGTGACTATACCTTGTCTTTGGGATTTGATTCTCAAAGAGATCATGGAACATTGGATATGTATTAGTGGTCGAATAATTTGTGGATGGTAAAATATTCTTCCAAAATAAATTTCCTTATATCGTTAAATATCAAGAACAAAGTCCCTGTATGGGACATGCTCCAAAAAAAGTATCTGGATGGCACACAATGGTGTTGATTATGCATGAATCATATTGAAATCAACAAGCATTTATTCTATCACCACTCCTTTACTATTTATGTGTGGAGGGTTGTGGAATTGTCTTTAGAATTACAAATACTAAGGTCCAAAGGGGATATTATTGTTAGTTTTCAACATTGAGCTAGCATTATTAGGTTCTTTAACTGAGAGAATAACAAGTACAACAATAAAACACAAGAGACAATGAACACAGTGTTTTTCCTCGGGGAAACCATAAAGGAGAAAACCCTACGACTTCCTCAAAGATAGAATCAGCACCAAAACAGTAAAATCCCCCCAAAAGTAAGTGATCTCCCAACAGCAGTAATCTTCTTCTTGACTAGCCCCAGTGTCTTCTCCTTCCTCAACTATGCGCTACACTTGAGTGTGGATGAGTTGTGTGCTAAATAGAGACTCTAGTTCTCTATTTATACTAATCCCAACATGACTAAAAACCTACCAGGGCCAACCTCTACTAGGAGAGTCTAATAACCCTGGTGCCCCGGAACTGCGGGGACTTTAACCCTTAGACAATCGGAGGGTTACTCACTATGACTTGACATTAATTGTTTACATTATTGATCCTCTTGATCGAAACATCAGGGCATGAAAATATGACTCAATTACATTATAGATAGATCCCAGAATAAACATCGGGTTACAATACATAAGATATATAGATGAATACATTCCGAAGTTACAAATACATCAACACTCCCTCTTAACTAGGAAGTTATTGTTTCGACACAATTTTCAGCACTGGTCTTCTTCTCTGTATCAACTGGATCATCTCATCATCTGCATCTTAGGTCTTTTGAGTCTTCAAGTCATATTCGTCTTCAAGTCATCTTCATCTTCAAGTCATCAGATCTAGATCATCTCTCGATCTGGATCATCATGGGACATCATCACTGGATCTGGATCATCATGAGGCATCATTACTGGATCTGGATCATCACTCGATCTGGATCATCACTGGCTATCATCACTGGATCTCGATCATCACTTGATCTAGATCATCATCATTGGACCTCGATCATCACTTGATCTGTGTCATCACTGGATCTTGATCATCACTCGATCTGTATCATCCCTGGTGCTATCTCATGATTCTTCTCGTCATAGGAAGTTCTACAGAGCTAGCCCTTTTTCATGTTGTTTGTAGGCCTATCCTCCATGTAGGTCTTCTTTAGCACTTATATCTGACCTACTCGTCAGAAAGGAACATCCATCTAGGTGGGAACACATCCTACCACAGTGATGGAAGACTCTCACCCAAGCCGGAACACATCCTACCACAATGATGAAAGATTTCCACACATTCATCTAGGTCAGAACACATCCTACCACAATGATGAAATATTTCCACACATTCACCCAAGCCGGAACACATCCTACCACAATGATGAATGACTCTCACCCATGCCGGAACACATCCTACCACAATGATGAATGACTCACACCTAGGCTGGAACACATCCTACCACAATGATGAAAGGGCCTGCACTTACATCCACCCAGGCAGGAACACATCCTGCTCACAATGATGGAAGGGCTTTGCACTCACATCTGATCTTGTAGGAACCAATCCTACAGTCATATCAGAATGGCCCCCAGTCCTCCTCGACTGAGCTACTTGGTAACTGACCAGGTGCCTCCATTCTCCTAGAGAATGGCAGTTGCCCTTACATCCGACCTGCTTGTCAGAATGGCCAACACTCACATCTGACATGGAAGGAACCTAATCCTTTAGCCATGATAGAATGGTTCAGCCCTTACATCTAATCAAGTGGAAGCACATCCCTCCGTCACATTAGAATGGCTACTCAGTCCTAGACTGAGTGTTCCTGGTACCTCACCAGGAAGCTCCATTCAAAGAATGGCAATTGCCCTTACATCTGTCCTACTCGATAGAATGGCCAGCACTCATATTTGACATGGAAGGAAGAAATCCTCTCACCATGAAAGAATGGCTCAACCCTTACATCTGACCATGGAAGGAACCAATCCTCTCACCATGTCATAATGGCTATGGGACTCATCACTTTCCCTTAGAGGAAATCTCTATCTGGAGAACACCAAGCCTCTCCATGAAGTACTTGAACTTAACCCTAGCCAATGGATTCGTCAATACATCAGCTATCTATTCCTCTGTCACAAAATACTGGAGCTTCACTGCTCCCCTCTACACCATATCCATGATATAGTGGTACTTGATCTTGATATGCTTCGACTTGTCATGGAACACTGGATTCTCTGACAACTTCATGCAACTCTGGTTGTCACAATGTATGCAAGTAGCATCCAACTGGAGATCAAATAAATCAAACAGTAGATTCCTAAGCCATACTACCTCACAACTAGCTAAACAAGCTGTGACATACTCTGCTTCAGCTATACTCAGTGCCACACAGGATTGCTTCCTACTAAACCAAGAGATCACACCTGACCCCATACTGAAGCAACACCCTGAAGTGCTCTTCCTATCGATGGCACTGCCTGCCCAATCTGAATCAACATAACCCTCCAGGTTAATCTTTTGATTTGCATCGTACTTGAGTCCATAATCAACTATACCCTTCAAGTACCTCAGAATATGCTTTGCAGTAGTCAATTGAACATGTCTCGGATCTGTCAAGAACTAGCTCAAGGTGTTCACAACAAAGCAAATATCTGGTCTCGTGTTCGTCAGGTACATCAATGACCCAATCATATGACGATACATTGTAGCATCAACCGACTCTCATGAAGCATCACTCAATAGCTTCAGGTTTGATGCCATCGGTGTGGCTATAGCCTTGCAGTCCATCATCCCAAACCTCTTCAAGATCTCTATTGCATACTTCCCTTGTCCAAGGAAAATTCCATCTATACTCTGCCACACCTCCATACCTAGAAAGTAATGCATCATTCCCAAGTCCTTCATTTCAAACTCAGCAGCAATCTTTCTCTTCGTATCAGTAATCAACCCATCCATACCTGTTACAAATAGATCGTCTACATAGAGTAGAAGCATCACTGGGTTACCATCCCCAACCTTGTAGTAAAGGTTGGAATCTGCTTTACTCTTGGTAAAGCTCAAACTGGATAGAAAGCTGTCAATTCTATCGTACCAGGTCCCAGGTGCCTGTTTCAAACCGTATAGAGCTTTCTTCAATCTGTACACATGAGACTTCCTCTCATGTGTCTCAAAACCGAGTGGTTGTTCTACATACACTTCCTCTTCCACTACACCATTCAAGAAAGCAGTCTTGACATCCATCTGGTGTATCTTCCATTTCATCACTGTAGCCAGAGAAAGTACTGATCTGATGGAAGTGTATCTGGCTACAGGTGCAAAGGTTTCTTCATAGTCTATTCCTTCTTTCTGAGAGTGTTGCAGCTGCAACAATTTCCCAAAATTCCAAAAAAAAATTAGGACCCTCCTTTGTTTGGATTAGTTCGATTTTCTTCTTTGAGTTGGTCTAATAATGATTTCTCAGAATGATTTTCTAATGCTTGAATTGATTTACCACTTGTTGGATTCTACCTCTAGCACTTGAAATAATCCACTGTTTTATCAAGCTTTATCACTGCCTTTGAATGCATTTGAAGCATGACTGAATCGGAAGGTATTTGCTTTTCCTCCCACAGTTGCAGATGGATAATCAGTCTTCACTTCGACTTTCTTTCCGATTTGTTTGTTTTCCGCATCAGCTGCCTCTTTGTTTTTTTTATCAGAGATATTATTATTATTTCCTCCGCCGTTACGGACGGCAAAGTGAAATCCCTCTTGATAGTTGTTTGAAGTTTCGGACCCCACTTGATTAGTTTTCTCCGATCCCGTAAGACATAGGATTCCGTCGTTGCGGCTGCGGAGAACTTTATGTTTTTCAATCATCTAAGTCGTTTAAAGCTCGCTGTTGCAGAAGGCTGCACTCTTTGTTACTCCACCGTTGTGGCTTCCAAAGGACTAACCTTTCCGAACCTTTAGTGTTGTCATTTCTGATTCAAGCCCCGATGTTGCAGACGGTGGGATGCTTTACGGTTCCGCCTTTGCGGATGAAAGAAGCACTAACCTTGCCGATGCATAGTCATTTTTCCCGACTCAGACTTTACCCATTACAGATCGATTTACCCTTCGCAGCTCCACTGTTGCGGCTCCCGTTCCACTATTGGCCCGATGATTAGTCTTCTGATGTCCCGCCATATATGTCTCCGCAGATGGCTTAGCGCTTTGGCTGTCCACCGTTGTGGAAAGAAGTTTGTTTTCAACCTCCAATCCAAAGTTGTCGGCTTTCCGATTCTTTTCTCTCCGTCGTCCGATATTTTTGTGGTGGACTACATATACGGGGTCGGGATATGTTGCATTATCCTTTTCGACTGTTGCTGCTCCATCTGTCGTTATCACGTACTGTCGCACTCACTCGGTCTCTTGTTTTCGGTACACACAGTCCAGGTGTCAACACCACGAAGCTTGATAGGCCTCCCCATTCCTGTTACGCACCATTGTCAGGTAGGCTCGTTGTTGCCCTTTCCCCATTCCATTGAACTTTTCGTTGATGTTTTCTACGGTTAGGTTCTGTCGTGGCTGTTTCTCATCACCCTGCTAGTTGCGCACCTATATAACTTGGGGATTTTCATCTTATTTAGCCATGGGAGGGCGGTTTAACCCTCAGAGTAGTTTTTCCCTCCACCGCCATTTGTTTTGTAACCCTGCGTTTAGAAATTCGGGGGGTTTGGTGCAGACGGTCGTTACACTGTCTGCACCAAGCGGCCTGGTACGATGAGGTTTGTTAGGGGAGGTTTCAGGGAATCCCTGTGGTTTTGGGAGGTCACCTCCCCCGTTCGCTTTGCGCTATCCATATCCCGCAGACTCAGCCGTAATTCGCTGCGTTTTCTCGCGTGGGTTTTAAACCCTAACCGGTGGAGGGGATATGTCACAGCTTTTAGCTTGTTAGCCATAAATCACATGGGTAGTGGTTTTGTTCAAAGCTCCACTAAAGGCTTGTGTAGTTTTCCCCTGTCTGTGCCGCGCAACGAAATGATAATGGCACCCACAGAGAGCGGAGGTTTTAGTCGTGTTAATGTAAATGTTTTTCCCGTGAACAGCACGAGTCTTCTTCATTTTTATATAGATTTCAGTCCTGCTAGATTTTATTGTTAGAACTGTTCTGATATTGCAGAGCGGTGATATTTTTCATATATGTGCTTTATTTGATTGATTTCCATCATGCTAGACATAGACAAAGTCACTGAACACTGCACATTGTGTTTCAATGGTTCTGATAGTTAGGCCATTTATGCTTATATATATGCATATATTTGCTTCATTGAATGATTGCTATCATGTTAAGCATAGAAGAAAGGACACACTGCACATTGATGTTTACAAGTTGGTCACTCAGCCAAAATGGATTAATGTTACAATTTTATGGCAGGAAGAGTTTGCAATGTCAAAGAGGCAAAAGAAGAAGGCCCCTGTGGTCGAGAAAGAGCCCGAAGTAGAAATCGTCACCAAAACTGAATATATATATAAGGACACTAAGTGTATTTTTGGTGTTGAACCTGAATACCAGTGGGGGGAAATATATAGACTGATCACACGCAGAGAGGTTCCTGACATGGGCTTAGAAGAAGAATTCATATATGCCAACATCGAAAGATCTTCACTAATGAAGATCGCCACCAAACCAAAGTTGTTCCTGTGCTCTAAAGTAATCAGTTGGATTCTGCCCTGGGAATATGTCACAACAATTATTATGGAAAATGTTGAAAGACGGGGCTATGCTGCATATAGCCCTGGATATGTAGTGTTGGCTTACAACCTGCCAGAAGCCCAAGTATTTTTAACTGATGATTGGTTGAACAACATTAGAATGGACCTGGTAGAGACTCTTAAAAAAATTCTGTTGCGGGGAAAACATTACAGATATAGACCGATGGGTGATTACGATACGGCAAGCTTAAGGCCCCCCTATAGGTTCATAGCTTTAATGTTGAACATGATTTTTGGAAGAGCACATGGTAGGTTCTTCAAGCTAGAATGGATCCCAATCATTTTTTGTGTTGCAACCCAGGGGACAGTTTTCAACTAGGCCAGCCTTGTATCAAATATTCTTTCATCTTGCTTGGCCTCAGCTTTGGGAGGAGTGGCCCAAAAGAGGTTTGAATTCTATATGAGTTCCATCCTTGTAGACTGTATATTATGCAATCAGCCTTTCCCCAGCCTCAGGTGCATCTGGGATAGGGAAAGAATGTCTGACTATTCTGCTTATAAACCACTATGGGCACATAAATATCACAGCCATTACCGAGAAGTCTATGAACACTTCATCATGCCCTTATACACACTCATTTTCTTGAAGGAGTGTGATTGTATGTCAGAGGAAGCGCTACAAGTAATCGAAGAATATGCAAATTACTATTTGACTGAGGATGGCCTATACTTCAGGATGTTTGGAGTTTCAAGAGCACCCTCCCTCCTGCCCAAATACGCCATTGACTACATCATACACAAGGAAGCAGTCAGGCAGGTCTTCTTGGATGGCATAGGGAGCTTTCTGTTTGAGCATAAGAAGACCACCTATCCACCTTTTCCCTTCAGGTTATGAAGCTACAAGTTTACCAGAGTGAAAAAGGCTGATGAATTTGTAGAAGAGCTGGAAAAGTTCCATTTTGGAGAGATGCCCTTCCGTAGAAATGATACTCACGGTAAAGTAGTTGAACATTGCAAAGCAAACAATGTGCATTTTGAGTATGCCCACCATTGGGATCGAGAAGAATCCATATTTCGAAATGCAGTAAACATGACAGCCTTGAGAAGAAGGTTCAAGAAGAAGATCACCACCAAAGGTGGGAAGGGAGATGAACAAGAAAAGGCTGAGGAAGAAGCAAAGAGAAGAAATGAGGAAGCCCAGAGGTTGGCACAGGAAGCTGCGGGGTGGCTGCACACAGAAGAAGAAGAGAAAAGAAAAGCTGCGCAAGAGGCAGCTAGAAAAGCTGAAGAAGATGCAATGAAAGAAGAAGAAGAAAAGAAAAGGAAGCTTGATGAGGAGCTCCAAAAGCAAGAAGCAGAAAAGCTAAAACTGACACAGACAGAGCAGTCAGCCTCTAACACAGCTGGAGGGCAGACCCAAGACGTGGAAAACCTCTAGGTTCAGGACCCACAAGTACCTGCTGCCATCACACCCATGGTCCCCACTCTCAAGCTGGTCCCTTTTGTGCAGAAAAAATGAGAAGAAATCCCTGATTTCAATACTGTTTTCTATGATAGGGCAACAAAAAGGATAATGAAGAGAATAGAAAGGAGGATTGAAACAGGAGGTCTGCCTAGCAAAATGATAATGGATACGGCTGTTGTGTTGGGAACAGACCAAGATCTGAGGTTCACCATTAGATCCAGAGCAACACTGATTCAAGCTTCGGAAGATAATGTGGACGGGATCATGACAGACTTGGAGCTATCTAAGAAATCCTCTGCTCAATTGAAAGACACCTTGAGGAAAGAGAGAGAGGAAGGAAATAGGCTGAAGCAGAAGTATGAAGACATGCAGGGGGAGATAAAGGCTTCTAAGGCTGGATTGCAGGCCCTCCAAGTAGAAAGATAGGTCAAAGAAAAAACACAAGAATGCCTGAAGAAAGTGTAGAAAGAATATCAAGAGCTGAAGATGGAAAAGGAACGGCTGCAGGAAAAGGTAGAAGAGCTAGAAGAGAAGAAAAATATTATCTTGGAGGCCAGTGAGATGCACACCCAGGAACAGGAAAAGAAAAATCAAGAGCAGCTTTATTCTCTAACAACTGTTGTGGAGGAAGCAAGAGAGAAGCAGGTTAACCTCCAACTGTTCAAAGAGCATGTTTTGGCCCAAAAGGCTAAGATGCTGCAGCTACAGATTGCTATAGAGGGAGAAAGGTGCAAAGTGCTGCAGGTAGATGGCCGATTGGAGGAAATCCTGGAGACCTCCTCTTACTTTGTAGATAGATCTCAGGATGTCCTTGAAGTCCCAACTGCAAGAATGGAAAGGCTGGAAAACAATGAAGAAACTCCAGCAGAACTGCCATCAAAGGATACACAGGCCCTCAAGCGGGATTATGACTTGCTGGAATTTGCTATAAATACCGCGGAGGATTTCAAAAAAACAGTTAAGAAGATGAAAGGAGCATGCACCGAGTTTTTCAGAAGGATTCTCATTACCTACAATCGGTGCTAGATAGAGGCTGAGCAGAGGCTTGAGGCTTTCCCGGATCACAATGCCTTTGTGGAGCTATTGTAGAAGAGATACCAGGAGGAGGAAGCTAAAGTACATCATATTAAATCCCTGGATGATCAGATCTTGAAGAGCGAAGTAGATCATCCAGCTATCAGCATGCAGCTTCTGGAGGATCAGCTTCGATTGAGTGTAGCCAGGATTGAGGCTATCAAGAACCAGGCTGCTAAGTTTGAGATCAATATTCAGTTTCTAGAGCCTTGTGCATTTGAGGGAATTGCCTCTGAAGCTTCGGCATGGAATAAATTTCTAGATGACCAAGTGGGACCCTCCTCATAAAGGATTGGTCACTTTTTGTAATATGTAACATTTTGTTAAAAAACATTTGAGAAAAGTCAAGCGTTGGGAAACGAAGAGTTGGGAAGCCCAAAGGTTATGTTGGGCAGCCCAACCATCTCACCCTTTTGTATAAATGTAGAAAGCTTAGAAGGGAAAAGGGCCTTTTTCCCAGTTAGACATTAAAAGCGATATTGTAAGAAGAACTATTTCTCTTTGCAATAAAGAAGTATTGTTTTCCTGTTGGAGAAAGACTGGTGGCACTTTCAAATGTTATGCTGTGGATGGATGAAAGATGAACTATTTTATTTTTCTAGCTTTTTGTTCATTAACCGTGAGATCGTTCTAACTCTCAGAACCTATGTTCTTGTTTAAATGATTTCTGGTTTATTTTTGTGGAATTACCACCATGAGTAATGTATGTTGTTCATAAAACAATTGGCTATCTGATTGTTGAAATATATTTGATCATCCATGCATTGTGGAAAGAAATATCAGCTAACTATAGTTTCTCTTTATGTTGCATGTACAATACACATTACTCATAAATAAGTTACAATCTAGCTCCCAGAAGATAGATAGGAGATAGATAGATAGATAGTTAGTTTATTTCACCACTGCATGTGATTTAGATGCTTGCGAGCCTAAGACGAGAGGTAAGAACCTGCGCATCACATTGTGACTGCTCCTTGTATCTTCATCACCCTACATGGTTAATTAGGCACTTGCATCTCATACATTAAGTAAAAAATACAAAATACATGGTGGACCGGGCCGCAACCGGTAAAACCTTTTGTTTTTTTTACTTTGACCTACGGTAGCTGGACCGCAAACTGGACGGATTCCCCATACCAAACAGTCACGGGCTAGTTGGGAACGTTGACTGGGGATAATCCCTTTCTGTTGCTGCCTGCAAATTTCCAGGCCTCAACAGAGAGAAACCCCGAGCTACAAATCTTGCTTTATATTTCTCAATGCTACCGTCTGCAGCATGCTTGATCTTGTAGATCCATTTGGAAGTTACAACTGAATTCCCATCTCATCTTGGGACAACATCCCAGACATCATTCTTCATGATCGATTGGTAATCTTTGATCATAGCATCCTTCCATTCTTTCCATTCTTCCACTTCTTCATATCTGGAAGGTTCTTTATCAATGAAATCACATAGTAAAGCTACATACCCGGAACAGGATCTGGTCCTCTTTCTTTCTCTGTGATTTTATTCTAGAGCCCCATATCTTTCCGCACCTTGGATAAGTTCTCGTACCCAAGCAGGTTTCCTCTTATGAGGATTCTTCTCCAGAGGTGGATCTACAGGTCTTTGTGGTTCTTCAAATTCTCGATCTTCTTCTTGAGTTTCTTCATTCATGGTTGTATCATGAATTTTGGGTGCTTCTGCTTCTGCTTCTTCAAGTTCTTCAGTAGGTCTCTTTCTAGATTTGTTGTAAGCTATGTCTTCATCAAATGGCACATCCCTACTGATATCAATCTTATCATATCCTGGGAAATAGATTCTGTAAGCCTTTGAGCTTTCAGAGTATCCCGCGAATATACCCTTCTTTCCTGAAGGATCTAATTTGGTTCTCTTTTCTTTTGGAATGTGTATGTACATGGGACAACTGAATATTCTAAGATGGCTGAATTCTGGTTTCTTGCCGAAGAAGACTTCTTCAGGAGTCTTGTTCTCAAGTACTCTATGTGGAGTATAGTTCTGTACATACACCGTTGTTCTGGAAGCTTCAGCCCAAAGATGCATAGGAAGATCTTGATCATGCAGCATGGCTCTAGCAGCTTCCATGATGGTTATGTTCTTCCATTGCACAATCCCATTCTGTTGTGGATTATAAGGAGTGGATAACTCCCTCTTAATCCCTGATTCTTTGCATAGCTCTTTGAATTCATTCGAAGTGAATTCTCTGCCATTATCTGATAAAAAAGTCTTAATATTATTTTCAGTATGGTTCTCGATCAAGGCTTTGAAATCCTTGAACTTACTTAATACTCCATCTTTGTTCTTCATTAAGTAAACCCATGTCTTTCTAGAAAAATCATCAATAAAAGAAACATAGTATGCATACCCGCTTAGTGAGTTTGATAACATCAGACCACATACATCGGAGTGGATGATTTCTAGTATGTCTTTTTCTTTTCTTTCGCTACTGGGAAAATTCTTCTTTGTATTCTTTCCTTTTTCACATCCTTTGTAGACACCATTATGGTTTTGCTTCAAATTCTGGAAGACCTTCAACAGCTTTGCTTGCAATAGGCAGTGCTCTGTAGTGCACATGTGCAAGCCTTCTATGCCAAAGTTCACTTGGCTCTACTGTATTATGGTACAAGGCTTGTTCTAGATGGCCCTTCAGCTTGTACAAGCCTCCTTCTTGTTCTCCAATCACCACTGCATCATCGATAGTCTTTCCTCTTGGCGACATGATGAATTGACCATCTATGAATGCAACTCTCATTCCTTTCGCATCCAATGCTGATATGGATAGAAGGTTCTTCTTAAATCCTGGCACAAAAAATACTTCTTTCATTGTTAGAGACTTACCAGAGTCTAGTTTATATGAAGATTCCCCACTACCTTTTATTGGATATTGGAAGTCATCTCCTAGTTTCACCTTGTGAGGTGATTCATGTTCTGACAGTCTCACAAAGGATTCCTTAAATCTAGTCATATGTTTGGAAGCTCCACTATCTATAAGCCAATCATCACTACCATGAGTAATGTTACCTATGAGAGCGAAAATCAAAACATATTCATCCTCACTTGAAGAATCTTCACTTTCATATCTGGATCTCTTCTTGGATGGTTCATCATCCTCTGCAACATGAGCATGATGTCTTCTTTTGTTCCCCTTCTTATTATGAGAGTGAATCTTGTTCTTAGCATAGTATTTTGCAAAGTGCCCTACCTCATCACATGTATAACATCTTGATCTAGATATGTTCTTTCTAAAATTGTCTCTATTATGAGGATTATTACCTTTGGAGTGATGAGTATCTCTTCTTCCTTTCTTGGAGTGAACTGTGAGGGCTTTATCTTCACTTCCCATCTTCTCTTCTCGGGCTGCTATCCATGCTTCTTCTTGAGAACATTCTTCCCATAGTCTGTTGAATTTGAATAACTTCTTTCTAGCATAGATTCCTTGGATGAATGAATCCCATGACCTAGGAAGGCCATTCAGAGTTGTCATCGCAATCTCTGCATTCTCCACTTCTTCATCTACAGATTCTAATTGTTCCTTGATCTGAGAAACCCTTGTGAAGTAGGACTGGATAGTCTCTGCATTTTGAATCTTCACATTCTTCAGTTGATTACTCAGAGTCATCTTCTAGTTTATGTTCTTCCCTTCAAACAATTTGGTTAGGGAATCAAACATAGCTTTAGGTGTCTTGAGAGAGGACACTTGTGGGATAAGGTGATCCTTGATGGAATCAGCAATGATCCTCTTTTCCATAACCATCTTCTTCTTATGTAAGGCCTTTTCCTCATCTCCCTCTGGAACTAGAACCTCCTCATGGATGTAGGAGTCTAACTCATTTTCTTCTAGGACTAGGGAGATCCTATACTTCCAGGCTCGGAAGTGATCAACTCCCTCAAGATTTTCTTCAAGCTTGGTATGATGAGACATCTTAAACTGAGAATCTCAAATGGAAATACAAAATATCTTAGATCTTACCAGGTCAAGATGTTGGATCTGAAACTTGAGCTGAAATCCTGTAGAGCTGGTTCAGGAGTAAATTAGGGTTTTGCTTTCCCAGAGTTCTGTCCACCCAAATGCCTTGAAATTTGTCCCTAACTTTGATTTTGGGGATGAGATCAATCCATGCCTGGGTTCACTGAAAAAATCCTCTTCTATGAAAATCCCTAATTTCCGACAGTAGTGACAGGTCCAAAACTGAAAAACCTCAGAATTGGATTCTTCTTCGACATAAATATGCGCCCTAAGGAGGAGAGTTATTCCACCTTACTTTTGCTGAAAATATGTGGAGGAAGATCCACAAACTAGGAAGCCCTAGTTCCCGTAGTTGCACGGTGTCTTCTTCTCAGGTTAGCTCTGATACCATGTTAGTTTTTCAACATTAAGCTAGCATTATTAGGATCTTTAATTGAGAGAATAACAAGTACAACAATCAAACACAAGAGAAAATGAACACAATGTTTTTCCTCAGGGAAACCATAAAGGAGAAAACCCCGCAACTTCCTTAGAGATAAAATCAGCACCAAAACAGTAAAAGCCCCAAAACAGTAAGTGATCTCCCAACAGCAGTAATCTTCTTCTTGACTAGCCCTAGTGTCTTGTCCTTCCTCAACTATGCACTACACTTGAGTGTGGATAAGTTGTGTGTTAAATAGAGACTCCAGTTCCCTATTTATACTAATCCTGACATGACTAAAACCCTACCAGGGCTGACTTCTACTAGGAGATTCTAATAACCCTAGTGCCCCAGAACTGCGGGGACTTTAACCCTTAGACAATCAGAGGGTTACTCACTATGACTTGACCTGACTTGTTTACATTATTGATCCTCCCGATCGGAACATCGAGGCATGACAATATGACTCAATTACATTATAGATACATCCCGAAATAAACATCGGGTTACAATACATAAGATATATAGATGAATGCATTCCAAAGTTACAAATACATCAACAATTATCTACAACTTCAAAGAGTTGTTTGAAACAGGCTAGAGTAGTGCCATTTCTATAATATAAAGGATTTGGATTTTTGGGACTTGGTGGATTTTTTCGGATGAGTAGTCCCCAATTTTCAGCTTAGGATATCTCTCTATTTTTCATAGATGCATAACAATTGAAATTATACAGTGGAAGAAATTAATCCATTCAATGCATTAGACATGTTCATCATTTTTCATTAAGAAACAAATATAATTGCAGAGATAAAATAGACAAGAATACTTATCTTGAAAGAACATTTTCCCGCAACCAGCTATGGCATTGCAACGTTCCACCCGACCATAGGCCAATGTACTCATCAATCTCTCAGCAACACTACCACCCCCGAGCTAGGAATGATTCCCACAAGCAATAAGGGAACACTAGCAGGCTCACACATAGCCAAAGGTATATCAAAATTCATCCAATCCAAACAGACTTGGATTTATCTAGATGCTAGGGAGGTGGAAGGTTGAATTGCTAAGCTATTGAGCTCAATCATAGAGCTATGGACACCTGCACCATATATAGCTTGACTTCTAAATATCTAGATACCCAACACAAGGAAGCATCCCCTTCTCTACTACACAGTCCCTCAGGATATCTTCCATTCTAGTGCTATTCAAGGTGTGCGAAGAAGAAAAATAGCCCCTCTATATTTTTCTGTGAGGTTCCTTCATACACTAGGTTTATCAAGCTCGTTCAGACCCAATTCCAATCCTAACCAGTTCAAATCAAAGGAAAATATGCCCACACATCAGGATACAAAATTCTGGGTTGAGGAAAAATGGTTTCAGCAACAAAGCGAATTACCAAAATGGGTAAAAACATCCCGTTAGAAGCAATTCCATTTCTAGAGACATTTATGGCCCTAAAGTGGCCAAAATGGACTCAACAACACCCAAAAATCATGGGTATCTTCTCTCACTCACTGGCATTGACAAACAACGATTTCCATCTTGGAAAACAATGGCAAAATGTAACAAAATCGTGGGGGAGGAAACCAAGCCACTAATAATTACAAAAATGATCTCCTAGCCTGAGTAAAATGACCTAAACAACCAAAAAAGTGAATGAATACACACACAGGAAGTTCCAAATACCTCCAAGATCCCAACGTGAAGGAAAATGGTGAGGAAAACATGAAAATGTGAAATCACATTGGAATGGGAAGATTTTTTTGGGTTTTACTTGCCCAAGGAGTCAAAATTCCTTTCCCAAAAAATGATGGCTTCTCCAATTCGAATTTGGGTTGCCATACCTTGCCCATCCCGTGCAATAATCAAATCAACCAATTTCTGGAAGTAATAAATGATTGGGTGCCTAAGACAAGAAAGGTAGTTGATAGTTTTGATGGGTTCTCCCCTTGACATTTGGTTTTTCCCCATTGGCCCAAAGGTTTGAATACCCCCCCACTTATCCTTAGGAAATCATGCCCCCATCTCATTATTTGTTGGATTGACATAGATGGTTGTGGTTTTTTAATTAAATTGCATATTTACATGATCTCCAAAATTATGATGTGTCAGCTAGCACAAAATACCATCGTCATCGATTTTAATCGCCAAAACATAAAACGATAAATCAATGGTTGGGATTTTTCCTTTAGCTCCACACCATGATTAATTACAATATTTACAACATATACATTTAATGCAAATGGGTTCAAAATTGGGTTGTTACATTCCCCTCCCCCTTCAACAGCACTGTCCTCAGTGCTTTACAAAAGTGAACAACAATGCTACATTGGCACCACCCTTAGTGCTCCACAGAATTGAACAAAAATTGGTGTGCCAATCGCATGACATCCTCCAGCTCCCATGTAGCCTCTTCAGGAACATAGTACTCCCATTGCACCTTTACCTACCCTATGGATCAGTTCCTGAGAATTGTGACCTTCCTATCAAGGATGTGCATTGGCTTGATTTGGAACTCTCCCTCGGGTTCCACCTGAATCACATCCCAATTTATCACATGGTTAGGATCATGTACATATTTTTTAAGCAAGGAAACATGAAAAACATTATGAGCCCTAGTGCTAGTAGGAAATGCAATTCTATATGCAACTATTCATATTCTTTCAAGCACTTCAAACGGCCCACAATATCTAGGTGACAGCTTGTCACAACTTCCAATCTTCAACGAACTCTTATTTTCCCTCACTCTGAGGTAAACATGATCCCCAACACTGAACTCTCTGTTCACCCTATGCTTATCTACATAGCTTTTCTGTTTGTCCTAGGCTGCTTTCAGATTCTTCTTGATCTTTACAACCTCTTGCTCCATATCCTTGAGCAATTCTGGACCAAGCAAAACCATGTTCACTGGATTATCCCAAGTCATTGGTGTCCTACACCTCCTTCCATACAAAGCTTCATATGGACTCATCCCCAAGGATGCTTGCTGTCCATTGTTATAAGCAAATTCTACCAAGTGTAAATAATCCTCCCACTTGGTTGGTTTGTCCATCACATAGCTACAAAGCATGTCTTCAAGCACCGGGTTAACTCTCTCTGTCTTCCCATCAATCTAAGAATGGTAGGCAGTGCTGAAATTCAACTTTGCACCCAAATCTGCAAACAATTCCTTCCAAACATTGGAAGTGAACTTGACATCTCTATCAGATATTATTTCCTTAGGAAATCCATGCAATTTGAAAATATCCTTCAGGAATATCTTTGCAATGTCATTAGTCTTATGCATAGACCTAACTAGTATAAAATGTGCTTCCTTTGTCAACTTGTCCACCACAATCATGATGGAATCATGTTGTCTCCAAGTCATCGACAATCCTATAATAAAATCCATGGAAATAACTTCCCATTTCCATTTGGGAAGTGGCAAAGGCTGCAACAAAGCTATTGGGTGTTGATGCTCAACCTTCACCTGCTGACATTTCATGCACCTTGAAATATATTCATCCATGTCCTTTTTCATTCTTGGCCAAAAGTAATGCTTTCTAGCTGTAGCAATTTTCTTCTAATATCTTGGGTGACGAGAATATGGAGCTTGATGGATCTCATCCATAACAACCCTCCTCAAATATACCACATTTGGAATATAAACTCTATACTTATAAGTAATAAATTCATATTCTTCCAATTTATATCCCTCATACCTCTTCTCAAGACTTTGCTGCTGCAACTTGTCCTTGACCTGGGCATAGAATTAATCTTCAGCAACATGATTAACAATCTGCTACCTCAACTCCGATTGGAAAATACTAGTGTATGCCACATGCATTTCCTGCACCTTCCTGCTGAGTGCATCAACTACCTTATTCTGTTTTCCCTTTATGTGCTTGATTTCAAAATCAAACTCACATAAAAGCTCCAGCCATCTCGCTTGACTAGCATTCAAAGTAGGCTGATCAAACAAATAATTCAGACCACAATGGTCTGTCCTTAGCTCAAATATTCTTCCCATCAAGTAATTCCTCCACATCTTGAGAGCATGTACTATGGTTGCAAGTTCTAGATCATGAGTGGCATAGTTTTTCTCATGTTCCTTCAGTTTTCTTGACTCATAACATATCACATGGTTGTCTTGCATAAGGAATCCTCAAATCCCTTGACCGCATGAATGAGTACCAACCACAAAATATTTTTCTAGGTCTGCAATCTTCAATGGTGGTGCACTCATGAGAAGATTCTTCAAATTCTAGAAGCTTTCTTCACACCTCGGTGTTCATTCAAAATGTATTCCCTTATTTGGCAAATAAGTGATTGGATGTGCAACCTTGGAGAATCCTTCAATGAATATCCTATAATATCCTACAAGTCCCATAAAATATATTACATCTGACATATTTCTTGGGGTGGGCTAATTCATAATGGCCTCAATCTTCTCAGGGTCCACATATATAACCTCTTCTGAGATAATGTGACCCAAATAATGAATCCTATCCTTATAGAAGTCAAACTTTCTCAACTTTGCATACATATTATGATCCCTGAGCAATTGCAATGTCAATCTCATATGTTCTTCATGCTCTTCCTCATTCTTAGAATAAATAAGAATTCCATCAAGGAAAAGAAGAACAAACTTGTCCAAATACCTGCTGAAGACACTACTCATAAAGAACATGAATGTAGCTGGTGCATTTGTGAGACCAAATGGTACCACTACAAATTTTTAATGTCCATACTATGGAAATTGAACCCAAGCAATAGAACAATTACACTCACAAAATTGCTAATCAAACATGCAAATTTACAAACAAAGGAGACTTAAATTGGAGCATAACACTAATCTGTATTGAATAAGTGTACAATAGCCAAACTTATGAAGTCATAGGCTGCTGCAATGTATAATTACATGAGATATTCAAATGCATAAGTATGCCATTCGAAATAGTCAAAAAGTAGGCTTACTAAATCTAGTCAAATCCCCCATAGGTGCATAAAGTAGTTTCCAAATCCACTTAGAGGCTCACGAATTGTCAAATTCAAGTAGGAAATATAATAAGGGATGGAAAGACAACTCATACATGCTTTTATTAGGATAAAAGGATGGAGGATGATGAGGGAAAAAAACAAATCAACTACACCTACTCTTACTTTCCCTTTTGCCTTATTTCTCAATAAAACATGCAACCCAGCAGAAAAAGTAGATATGCGCTTTGGAGGATCTGGAATAAAGAATACATGCTAAATATGGTTTCCAGGAGGTTTCCCAAGCACTCCATGACTTATTTTTAGCAATCTTGACTTCTATGACATGTGGAAGACAACTTGCTTAGAGTGGAATATAGGAAACTAGGCAAATAAGACAAAAAATGGATTAATTAATGTCTAAGGTAGGTAACTATGGGTTGATTATTCTAACACCCCCCCTTAATCCTGACTTTATAAGTAAATATCAGAAAACTATAGGGCCTAGCAACAAGGCTTAGTCACCCTTTACATACTACATGTCAATTTAACCAAGGAAAGAGGCAAAAACCCAGTGGGAAAATCCTCCCTTAAACATGGACAATAAAAAAAAATTTGAAAATATTGTCATCAATAATGCTTCATAGCATGATCAGCAATCCCTAGCAGTGATTTGAGATTACTGAATGTCTTCTCACAAAAAACTTTGGGGAAGATGTCTACTACTTGTTCTGAAGATGCACAGAAGAGTAGGTGAATGGTGCCATCATGCACAAGTTGTCTGATGTAGTGCATATGGATCTCAATGTGTTTGGTTCTCTGTCTCTGTACTGGATCATTGTATATTCAAATGGTACTCTAATTCTCAAAATAGATAATAGTTGAAAACTATGATTCGAAGCCACACTCACCAAGTATTCCCTGCAACCATAAACATTGAGTTGTTGCATTTACAACTCCTCTGTACTCTGCTTCTATAGATGAGAGTGCTATGGCACTCTGTTTCTTGCTTGACCAGATGATTGGTCCTTCAGCAAGAATTAACACATATCCTGATGTTGACTTTCGATCTATGTTTTCACCTGCCCAATCACTATCAGTAAACCCAATCAAATCAAGATCAGATTTACCTTTGTAGAAGATCCCATGAGTTCTTGTTCCCTAAACAAAGTTAAGGATCCTTTTGGCTGCTCTCCAATGGATCTCATGACGCTGATCCATGTATCTTGAAGCCACACCAACTATGTAAGAAATATCAGGTCAAGTGTGTGTAAGGTAAAGAAAACACCCAATCAACTGCCTATACAGTGTATTATTTACCATAGGAGAAGAACCTGATTCTTCAAGCTTAACTCCTGAAAGGAAGGGAGTCTTGATTGGATTGAAATATTTCATGTTTAACTTGTTCAGGAAATCTAAAGCATACTTGGACTGATGTACTTTTATTCCATGTTGGGATTGAGCAATTTCGAGACCCAAGAATTGGCTCAACAACCCCAAATCAGTCATAGAAAATGCATGGTTCATTGCATCCTTCAAGGAGGCAATCTATTTCTTTGAACTTCCTATAATCAGAAGTTCAACCACATACAAGACAATAATCATCAGAGAACCATGAATCAGCTTCAAATAAACATTAGGATCAGACTTACATCGAACAAAACTCAATGACAACAGAAAGCCATCAATCTTGGCATACCAAGCCCTGGGGACTTGCTTGAGCCCATACAATGATTTCTTTAATCTGCACATAAAAGATGGATTGGAAACAAACCCTTGATGTTTCTGCATGTAAATCTATTCAGTAAGATCTCCATTCAGGAAAGCACACTTCATATCCATGTGATGTACCTCCCACTACTTCGAAGCTGCAATGGCTAAGGCTAGCCTTATGGAGTCCATCTTTTCCATTGGTGCAAAGCTTTCATTGTAGTCAATACCATGTACCTGTGAGTAGCCCTTGGATACCAATATTTCCTTATATTTCAAAGGTGGACCATCAGTAGCAAACCTAGCTTTGAAAACCCACTTACATTGAATTAGCTTCCTCCCTGGGGGAAGATCAACCAGTTCCCAAGTGTTGTTCTTCTCGAATTCTTATTTCATGGTTGTTTTCCATGTTGGATCATGTGCTGCATATTCATATGTCTGTGGGTATGATTCAACCATTAGATAGCACTTCTCTGCAAACAAAGGGTCTTTCATACACAGGGCACTCTCAAACTTAGATCTAGTCCTCCTAGGATCACTAGGATTTCCAGCTAGTTCCCCAGTTGCATGAATGGTCTTTGCTGCCCATTTTGGTCTTGTAGGACTATCAAGATTTGCAATTAAATCATCATTATCAGAAATATCAGAATCAACAAACTCATTTGTCTCTCCACTTACATCCAATGGTTCTGGTGGTGAATAAGACTCTCCAACTTCAACTGCTGCTAAAGGCTCTTCTTGGAACTAAACACTCCTTTCAATGAAGGATTTATTTGTGCTCAAGTTTATCAGCTTGTACCCTTTCAAATATTTAGAATAACCAACAAATAGGCACTCTTGGCTTTGGGGCTGCAAATCCTTTCTCTTTTCAGTTGGAATTCTAGCCCAAGCCTTTGAGCCAAAAATCCCGAAACGGGTCACATCTGGCTTGTGCCCACTCCAACCTTCAAAAGGGGTCATACCATAAATTTATTTATGAGGAACCCTATTTTGGATATAGGATGCACAGTTTATATCCTTGGCCTGAAACTTTGGTGGCAAATTCTTAGCCTCCATCATAAAGGGTTCCATCTCCTTAAGTGATCTTTTCTTTCTCTCAGCAACACCATTTTGTTGTGGTGTGTAAGGGATTGAATGTTGCATCTGCATACCTGCATCTTTACAATATTGAATGAACTCATACTTGACATACTCACCACCATTGTCAGATCTGAGGATCTTGAGTGTCCTCCCAGACTGCTTTTCAACCAAGGCCTTAAAGACTTTGAAGAGGTCAAAAACTTTAGACTTTTGCTTTAGGAAGTAAACCCAACAATACTTGGAAAATTCATCTATCAAGGTCAATGCATATTTGTCTTGACTCATTAACATATGAGGAGATGGACCAACAACATCACTATGGATCAACTCAAGAGGTGCAGAAGTTCTTTCATGACTAACTTTCTCAAATTTGTGCTCTAGGTGTTTTCCTAGGATACAACCTTGATGGACTCCCTTGGAAAACTTAATCTTGGGTAACCCTATGACCATATCTTTTTCACTCAAATCAGAAATATACTTATATTTAATATGTCCAAATATTTCATGCCAAATATTGCTTGCTTCATTAGCATGAATGAGAAGAGCAGAGGGGTTTGAGTAGGGTAGAAAATGTGAAAACATGTATACCTTCAAAGTGTGATCTACAACACCTTTTAGAATGACTTTACCATTCGAGATCTCTATGATCTCAACATCATTAGGGTAGAAGATGAAATTCTTTGGAGACCCTGTGTGAGTCATCTGATACACTGACAAGAGGCTAGAGGCAAGACCTGGAACACACAGCACGTTATTGAACTTACCATGGTCAAGATCAATCCTTCCTTTCCCCAAACTGTCAGTTAGAGATTCATCTCCCAACACTATTGGTGGACCTTTCGACATGTCAAGAGAGGATAATGCCTCCTTCGTCGAAACCATATGTCTAGAAGCTCCAGAGTCTATGATGAAGCTAGGTGAGCTTGATGTGCCAGCAACCAAAGAACGTACTCCCTCTCTGTCCTCTGAATTTGATCTTCCTTCTCTCTTCTTTAAGAAACTAAGAAGGGAGATGTTATTCTTCTCAAGGATTTGGGTCAACATGTCAATTTTCTTCTTCATATAGGAGCTCTTAGGATGATAGCCCTTACTGCAATATACACACTTGCTCATTTATCCTTTGTTCTTCTTCTTCTAGAAGTTCTTCTTGGAGCCTTGGGGCTCCTCTTGAGACTTGTTCTTGTCTCTATTTTTCTCAGGTGGCTTTTTCGATTTCTTCTTGCCTTTTGAATCCACCCTCAAATCTCCAGCAACCAAATCTTTGTCTTTGGAAGGTTTGATGGTTCCCATCATCACCAGTTTATCTTGTTCTTGGGTGAGGGATTCCATGAACTTTGCAAGCTTAGGCATCTTCCAGGATCAAGCTCTCAACTTTGTGGAATGGAAGGTCTAAAAAAACACTGAATGGTCAAGGCCAAGCTTTGAGAGTATGGCCAAAACTAGTTGCTCTTCATTCTTTTCAATTCCACATTATTTTAGCTGTAAAACAAGGGCTTTAAACTTGGAAAAATAGAGTTGCAAGGATTCAAAGCTGTTGGGACTCAAAGAGATCAATTCATTCTCAATTTGATGTCCTCTCATCTCATCTGTCTTCCCAAAAATCTCTACAATATTCTCCCACACTTCATTAGGTGATCTCAATCCATCAATATGGAAGAGGAGGTCTCTTGAAATGCTTAGACACAAAATACCATAGGCCTCATCCCTCCTATTGTGCCATTTAATTTTCTCTGCAGCTACATTGGGCTCTATCTTAATTTCCATAGTCACCCTGTAGAGACCTTTCAATCTCAACAGTATCTCCATCTCTGCTTTCCATTCAAAGAAATTAAATGGAGTCAAGATGATCTTTTGAGATTGATCCATACCTGAGAAATTGTGCCCTTCAGTCAGTAGAATATGCCATCAGTCAAGATGTCAAACCTGCAATAGTAATATGGAAGGAGATAAATCGATATATAGAGGCTTTGATACCATGTGGAAATTGAACCCAAGTGATAGAACAATTACACTCACAAAATTGCTAATCAAACATGAAAATTTACAAACAAAGGAGACTGAAATTGGAGCATAACACTAATCTATATTGAATAAGTGTACAATAGCCAAAATTATGAATTCATAGGCTACCGCAATATATAATTACATGAGATATTCAAATGCATAAGGATTCCATTCGAAATAGTAAAAAAATAGGCTTACTAAATCTAGTCAAATCCCCCATAGGTGCATAAAGCAGTTTCCAAATCCACTTAGAGGCTCATGAATTGGAAAATTCAAGTAGGAAAGATAATAAGGGATGGAAATAAAAATCATACATTCTTTTATTAGGAGAAAATTATGGAGGATGATGAGGGAAAAAAAAAGTCAACTACACCTAGTCTTACTTTCCCTTTTTCCTTTTTTCTCAATATAACAGGCAACTTAGCAGAAAAAGAAGATATGCACTTTGGAGGATCTAGAATAAAGTAGACATGCTAAATATGGTTTCCAGGAGGTTTCTCAACTGCTCCATGACTCATTTTTAGCAATTTTTACTTCTATGACATGTGCAATACAACTTGCATAGAGTGGAATATAGGAAACTAGGCAAATAAGAAAAAAAATGGATTAATTAATGTCTAAGGTAGGTTACTATGGGTTGCTTATTCTAACACATAACTTTTCCTAAATACTATCTTATGAATGTCTTCATCCTTTATTCTCGCCTAATGGTAACCAGACCTCAATTCAATCTTGGAAAATACATTTTCTCCTCTCATTTGATCAAAGAGGTCATCAATCCTAGGCAAAGGGTATTTGTTCTTCACAGTGACTTTGTTTAGCTATTTGTAATCAATACACAACCTGAGTGTACCATATTTATTAGTCACAAATAGAATTGGTGCTCCCCAATGAGACAGACTCATCCTGATATACTTCTTCTCCAGCAACTCTTGTAGTTGCATCTTCAGCTCTAACATTTCTAGTGCACTCATTATGTAGGGCGTCTTGGACACTGGTGCTGCTCCTGGCAAAAACTCAATTGTGAAATCAATGTCTCTCTTTGGAGGAAGCCCTGGAATATAATCAAGAAACACATCCCTAAATTCCTACAACACATGAAATTCCTCCAACCTAGGAGTTTCATTCTCTATTGCCTAAAAAATATGAGTTGCATACACTCTTCAACCTTTCCTACAACACTTATTCAGCTGCATTGCTGAAATATGCCTAACCAAAATCACCTTTGGAATGCCTCTTACAACTCTTGGGTTCCCTTCTTCAACCATGCATTCAAAATTCTTATTGTAATAGCCAAGATCTACCCTGTGAGCTTCTGACCAATCCATTCCAATGCGAACATCATATGAACCAAGTGGTAGAACATTCATATCCACACAAGCGACCAATCCATTCATGACCAATGGACATTTCTCTACCACTTCACTAACCTTTCTCTTAGTTCCAGTGGCTAGCTGAAATAACTAACATTTTCTATGCTTTACTTTATTAAAAGCACAAATCTCCACTACTCTAGGGGTAATGTAACTGTGAGTAGAACCAAGGCCAGTCAAAATAGGAATAGATTCCTCAACAATCTTACCTGTAAATTCAACCATAGTTGACTGGTGATTTTCCTAGCGGTCCTCTAGTGCTGCATAAACCCTAGGGACTATGTAAATTGAACCCAAGAGACAGAAAAATTACACTCACAAAATTGCTAATCAAACATGCAAAATTAACATCAAAGGAGACTAAAATTGGAGCATAACACTAATCTGTATTGAATAAGTGTACAATAGACAACCTTGTGAAGTAATAGGTTGCTGCAATATATAATTACATGAGATATTAGAATGCATAAGGATGGCATTCGAAAAGGTCAAAAAGTAGGCTTACTAAATCTAGTCAAATCCCCCATAGGTGCAAAAAACAGTTTCCAAATCCACCAAGATGCTGAAGAATTGGCTAAGTCAAGTAGGAAAGATAATGAGGGAGGGAAACACAAATAATACATGCTTTTATTAGGAGAAAAGGATGGAGGATGATGTGGGCAAAAAAAAAATCAACTACACCTAGTCTAGCTTTTCCTTTTGCCTTAATTCTAAATAAAACAGGAAGCTTTTCAGAAAAAGCAGATATGTGCTTTGGAGGATCTGGAATAAAGAATAAATGCTCAATATGGTTTCCAGGAGGTTTCCCAAGCACTCCATGACTCATTTTTAGCAAGTTTTGACTTCTAGGACATGTAGAAGGAAACTAGCGTAGAGTGGAATCTAGGAGACTAGGTAATAAGACAAAAATGATTTAATTAATGTCTAAGCTAGGTAACTATGGGTTGATTATTCTAACACCCCCCCTTAAGCTTGAATTTATGAGTAAATATCAGAAAACTATAGGGCCTAGCAACAAGTCTTTGTCACCCTTTACATACTACTTGTCCATACAACTAAGCAAAGAGGCAAAAACCCAGTGGGAAAAATCCTCCCTTAAACATGGACAAGAAACCAAAATTTGGAAATCTTGTCATCAATCATGCTTCACAGCATGATCAGAAATCCCCAGCAGTGATTTGAGATTTCTGAATGTCTTCTCACAAAAAAATTTGGTGAATATGTTTGCTACTTGTTCAAAAGATGCACAGAAGAGTAGATGAATGGTACCATCATGCACAAGTTGTCTAATATAGTGCATATGAATCTCAATGTGTTTGGTTCGTTGTCTCTGAACTGGATCATTGTAGATTCGAATGGTGCTCTGATTATCACAATAGATAATAGTTGAAAACTATTATTCGAAGCCACATTCTCCAAGTATTCCCTGCAACCACAAACATTGAGTTGTTGCATATACAACTCCTCTATACTCTGATTCTATAGATGAGAGTGCTATGGCACTCTGCTTCTTGCTTGACCATCTAATTGGTCCTTCTGCAAGCATGAACACATATCCTAATGTTGACTTTCTATCTGTGTTGTCACCTGCCCAATCACTGTCAGTAAACCCAATCAAATCCAGATCATATTTTGCTTTGTAGAAGATCCCATGAGTTTTTGTTCCTTGAACAAAGTTAAGGATCCTTTTGGATTCCCTCCAGTGGATATCATGAGGCTGATACATGTATATTTAAGCCACACTAACTACATAATATATATCAGTTCGAGTGTGTGTAAGATAAAGCAAACACCCAATCAACTGCCTATACAGTGTATTATTTACCATAGGAGAAGAACCTGCTTCTTCAAGCTTAACTTCTAAAAGGAAGGGAGTCTTGCTTGGCTTGCAATATTTCATGTTGAAATTGTTAATAAAATCTAAGGAATACTTGGACTGATGTACTTTGATTCCATGTTGGGATTGATCAATTTCGAGACCCAAGAATTGGCTCAACAATCCCAAATCTGTCATAGAAAATGCATCATTCATTGCATCCTTCAAGGAGGAAATCTCTTTCTTTGAACTTCCTGTAATCAAAAGGTCATCCACATACAAGACAATGATAATAAAAGAACCATGAATCAGCTTCAAATAAACATTAGTATCAGACTTGCATCGAACAAAACTCAATGACAATAGAAAGCCATCAATCTTGGCATACCAAGCCCTAGGGGCTTGCTTGAGCCCATACAATGATTTCTTTAACCTGCACACTAAATATGGATTAGAAACAAACCCTTCAGGTTGCTACATGTAAATCTCTTCAGTGATATCTCCATTTAGGAAAGCACACTTCACATCCATGTGATGTACCTCCACTTCTTCGAAGCTGCAATGGCTAAAGCTAGCCTTATGGAGTCCATCTTTGCCACTGGTGAAAGGTTTCATTGTAGTCAATACCATGTACTTGTGAGTAGACCTTGGCTACCAATATTTCCTTATATTTCAAATGTGAACTATCAGCAACAAACTTAGTCTTGAAAACCCACTTACATTGAACTAGCTTCATCCCTAAGAGAAGATCAACCAGTTCCCAAGTGTTGTTCTTCTGGAGCGAGCTGAATTCTTCTTTCATGACTGTTTTCCATATTGGATCATGTGCTACATATTCATATGTCTGTGGATCTGATTCAACCATCAGATAGCACTTCTCAGCAAATAAAGGATCTTTCATACAAAAGGCACTCTCAAACTAAGATCTAGTCCTCCTAGTGTCACTAGGATTTCCAACTAGTTCCCGAGCTGCATGAATGGTATTTGCTTCCCATTTTGGTCTTGTAGGACTGTCAAGATCTAAAATCAAATCATCATTATAAAACATATCAGAATCAGCAAACTCATTAGTCTCTCCACTTACAATCAATGGATCTGGTGGTGAAGAAGACTCTCCAATTTCAACTGCTACTAAAGGCTCTTCTTGGAACTGAACACTTCTTTCAATGAAATATTTTTTAGTGCTCAAGTTGATCATCTTGTACCCTTTTGAATATTTATAATACCCAAAAAATAGGCACTCTTAGCGATGGGGCTGTAAATCCTTTCTCTTTTCAGTTGGAATTCTAGCCCAAGCCTTTGAGCCAAAAATCCTGAGATGGGTCACATCTGGCTTGTGCCCACTCCAAGATTCGAAAGGAGTCATACCATCAAGCTGCTTATGAGGCACCCTATTCTAGATGTAGGATGCAAAGTTTATATCCTTGGCCCAAAAATTTGGTGGCAAATTCTTAGCCTCCATCATGTAGGTTTCCATCTCCTTCAATGACCTATTCTTTCTCTCAGCAACACCATTTTGTTGTGGTGTGTAAGGGATCGAATGCTGCCTTTGAATACCTGCATATTTACAATACTGAATGAACTCAGACTTGAAATACTCACCACCATTGTCAGATCTGAGGATCTTGATTTTCCTCCCAGACTGGTTTTCAACCAAGGCTTTAAAGACTTTGAAGAGGTCAAAAACTTCAGACTTATGCTTTAGGAAGTAAACCCAACAATACCTGGAAAAGTCATCTATGAAGGTTAGTGCATATTTGGCTTGAATCATGGACATATGAGGAAATTGACTAGCAATGTCACTATGGATCAACTCAAGAGGTGCAGAGGTTCTCTCATGACTAGCTCTCTCAAATTTGTGCTCTGGATGTTTTCCTAGGATACAACCTTGACAGACTCCCTTGGAAAACTTGATCTTTGGTAACCCTATGACCATATCTTTTTCACTCAAATAAAAAATATACTTGTAGTTAATATGGCCAAATATTTCATTCCAAATCTTGCTTTCCTCATTAGAATGAATCAAAAGAGTAGAGGGGTCTGAGTAGGGTAGAAAATGGGAAAACATGTATACCTTTGAAGTGTGATCAACAACACCTTTTGCTATGACTTTACCATTTGAAATATTAGTGATTTCAACATCATCACTGGAGAATATGACCTTCTTTGGAGACCCAGTGTGAGTCATCTGATGCACTAACAAGAGATTAGAGGCAAGACCTGGAACATACAACACATTATTAAACTTACCATGGTCAAGATCAATCCTTCATTTCCCCAAAATATCAGTGAGAGAGTCATATCCCAAAACTATTGGTGGACCTTTCGACATGTCAAGAGAGGAGAATGCCTCTTTTTTCAAAACCATATGTCTAGAAGCTCCAGATTCTATGATGAAGCTAGGTGAGCTTGATGTGCCAGCAACCAAGACATGTACTCTCTCTCTGTCCTCTGAATTTGATCCTCCTTCCCTTTTCTTTGAGAAATCAGGAAGGGAGATGTTATTCTTCTCCAGGAGTTGGGTCAACATGTCAATTTTCTTCTTCATACAAGAGCTCTTAGGATGATATCCCTTACTACAGTATGCACGCCTGCTCATTTCTCCTTTGTTCTTCTTATTCTAGAAGTTCTTCTTGGAACCTTGGGGCTCCTCTTGAGACTTGTTCTTGAATCTCTTTTGGTCAGGTCGTTTTTTAGCTTTTTTCTTGATTTTTGAATCCACCCTTGAATCTCCAGCAACCAAAGCTTGGTCTTTGGAAGGTTTGATGGTGACCATCATCACCAACTTCTCTTGTTCCTGTGTGAGGGATTCCATGAATTCTTCAAGATTAGACATCTTCTAGGCTTGAGCTGTAAACTTGGTGGCATGGAAGGTCGAAAAAAAAACTGAATATTTAGGTCCAAGCTTCAAGAGTATGGCCAAAACTATTTTCTCTTCCTTCTTTTTGATCCCACGCTGTTTTAGCTATAAAACAAGGGCTTTAAACTTGGAAAAATAGAGTTGCAAGGATTCAAAGCTACTGGGACTCAAGGAGATTAGCTCATTCTCGATTTGATGTCCTCTCATCTCAAATGTCTTACCAAAAATCTATACAAGATTCTCCCACACTTCATTCGGTGATGTCAATCCATCAAGATGGAAGAGGAGGTCTCTTGAAATGCTTAGACACAAAATACCATAGGCCTCATACCTCATGTTGTGCCATTTGGTTTTCGCTGCAGCTGCATTGGGCTATACCTTAGTTTCCATAGTAACACTGTAGAGACCTTTCTCTCTTAATAATATCTCCATCTCAGCTTTCCACTGAAATAAATTGAATGGATTCAAGATGATCTTCTGAGATTGGTCCATAGCTCAGAAACTGTGGCCTTTAGTCAGCAGAATATGCTCCCAGTCAAGATGTCAAACCTGAAATAGAAATACGGAAGGATATAAATTGATATACAAAGGCTATAATACCATGTGGTAATTGAACCCAAGAGATAGAACAATTACACTCACAAAATTGCTAATCAAACATGCAAAATTAACATCAAAGGAGACTGAAGTTGGAGCATAACACTAATATGTATTGAATATGTGTACAATAGCCAACCTTGTGAAGTAATAGGTTGCTGCAATTTATAATTACATGAGATATTGGAATGCATAAGGATTCCATTCGAAAAGGTAAAAAAGTAGGCTTACTAAATCTAGTCAAATCCCCCATAGGTGCATAAAGCAGTTTCCAAATCCACCAAGATGCTCACGAATTGGCTTTGTCAAGTAGGAAAGATAATGAGGGATGGAAAGAAAACTCATACATGCTTTTATTATGATATAATGAGGGAGTATGATGTGGGTAAAAAACAAGTCAACTACACCTAGTATAGCTTTTCCTTTTTCCTTAATTCTCAATAAAACAGGAAGCTTTTCAGAAAAAGCAGATATGTGCTTTGGAGGATCTAGAATAAAGTAGATTTGTTAAATATGGTTTCTAGGAGGTTTTCCAAGGACTCCATGACTCAGTTTTAGCAAGTGTTGACTTCTAGGACATGTAGAAGGAAACTAGCATAGAGTGGAATCTAGGAGACTAGGTAATAAGACAAAAATGATTTTAATTAATGTCTAAGGTAGGTAACTATGGGTTGATTATTCTAACAGGGACAACCCTTGCTACTTCACCCACTATTTATACCTATTGAATGTTGTAAGATGGACTTGCATTCTCATTCTCAAGTGGACAATTCTTGCACATGTGGGGTCCTCCACATTTCCAACATTCGAGTGGTTCTCTGTTATGTTGTGGTTGTCAGGGTTTTTCTCCCACTACTTTGGTTGGATGCTTCTAAACTTGGGATGGTTACTTCTGCTGATTCCTGAAGTTAGAAGGTTTGAAACCTTCCTTTCTTTTGGTTGGACTTCTCATTCTTTTTCTCCATCCATGTCTTATGATAATCAGGTTTTCCTTTGCTTTTTTTCATAGAAATACTTAGCTTTCCTTCTTGCTTCTTCTAGAGTTCTAGGTTCATAAAACTCAATTATGTCTTTGTAATACTGAGGCCATCCACTCAGGAAACAATGGATTTTCACCTTCTCATCTTTGATGTACCTGACATACCTCAACATCTCCAAGAACTTGTTTGCATACTCTTCCATGGTGTGATCTACCAATCTTAGCTCATGGAATTCTTTGATCTTATCATCATAGTACTTGTCAGAGAGGTAATTCTCCTTGAAATACTTCTGAAACTATTTCCATGCAATATTCCTTTCATTAATATTTTTCACTTGCCTTAAGTGATCCCACCATATGGATTCTCTTCCATTCAAATGGAATATGGATACCCTATCCTTCATATTTTCGGAGTAGTATTGGACTTGGAAATATTTTCTCATCCCAAGAAGCCAAGCTTTAGCTTCTTGACCATTCTTTATCTCAACATTGAAGGTAGGAGGCCTTGCCTTCTTAAACTCATCACATGCATGGTTCTGGTAGTGCCTCTTCCTCTCATTCTCATGAAAATAAGAACTTGAACCGCTAGTGGATCCTTCAGAGTCAGATGACCCACTAGGAGATTTCTTCCTTCATCTGGTACTGCTCTTACTACTTTTTGGTATTACTTTTCGGTCCCCAGAGTTCATATTCCTTTGGATGTCTGTCAAACTTTGCAACATATCTGCATTTAGCTAATTCTGCTCTTCCTCAGCCTTAACCAGTATTTCATTATCCACCCTATAACTTTGCATCTCCACCCTTAGGATTCTCACGGTGGATGCAAAATCTAGGGGAGTATCTTGAAATATTCTCCCATTAGACTCTGTCTCAACATTTCCAACTTAGATTTTTTCTCCCATAACATCTTCCTCATGCTCATAGGGATCCTGTGCATCATTTATGATGAAGGTTCTCATGGCTAAACCAACTTTACCGAACTTCACTATCTGGAATACTGCCTTTGAAGGTAACTATGATTCTGCAAAATGTGTTAATAAACACAATTGTTAGCTGCATAAAATTCACAAGAATTCATACATTACTTACCTGCATTGGAAACACCATACATTGACAACTTTGTCAAATCATAGAATTTTTCTTTTCACAAAGAACGATTGTCTCAGGGGGACGACAGGGGTCAAGGGAGCTTGCCCCCTTGTGGCTTCCATTGCAGGGCGGATCGAGGGAAGTTCCCTCTTTTTTTTTTGTTCGCGTATTCTGGTGTATAAACACACTTCCATTTTTCCATCTTTCTATCCCTTGTATATCTCACTAAAAACCTACCAAAATACTTGTTTCGGAGCAATTTTCAATCTTCCTCCGATCGACAAAACTCAACCAACGTATCGGCTAAAACTCCATAAGTTTTCCGACGTATCAGCTCCATTTTCCTTTTCCTTCCGACATGTAGATGAACTTTCCCATTTCTTCTTGATATGCATTGGCAAACTTCACCTTTTTCGTTCGATTGGAAAATTTTTTGACTTTTCTCCGACAGGTTCGTCAACTTTCGACCTTTCTTCTGATTGAATTCTTCCATCGTGCGTCAAAAATATTTCGGAGTTTGTATTTGTTGCATCATAAAAGTTTTCAATGTTCATCTCTTGTGTTAGAAACATTTTCAACTTTCATCCGCTACGTCAAAAAAATTTTCAACTTTCATCCGCTACGTCGGAAACATTTCATACTTTCACCCGTTGTGGGCCTTTCTCCATAGCGAAAAAATGTCAAATTTTCTTACGATTGGCAACTTGCCAAAACTACCACTATTGCAGAAAATTTTTGAAGTTTCTTCTGTCGTCAAACTGACCAAGCCTTCTATCTTTGTGGAAACATTTTCAACTTTCATCCACCATTGTGGAAAACTTCCAAGGTTTCTTCCGATTTCCCATACTTAAAAAAAAATTTCGACAAAATTTTTCTTTCCTTTCTCCACGTCGGTGAATTTTTTAGATTTTTTTGCCGGCACCATCAGCTCAATTTTCCCCTTTCCGTTGTCGCTCGTCATCTCCATATTTCTCTTAAACTTCCTCCACGTCGAAAAAATCCCGTACTTTCTTCCGACGGTAACCTTTCGGGCCTACATCCGATCAGTAGAATCTTACCTAACTCTTCACTTCGTTGGTAAATGTTCCAAGGTCGCTTCCGAATGAATCTTCTGCTACATCAAAAAAGGAACCTACCTTTCACGCCAACGTATCAGTTCTTTTTTGGCTAGATCATTCCAACACCATCAGCTCACCTTCAGCCAACCCAGCCGATGTATCATCCCGACTTCAGCTAACTAGGATGATAGGATATTTTTCATACTTAGAGAAATTTTAAAAAAATTCCTCCTGTCTGCTGCTTTTCTGTTGAACAAATATGTGGATTTCTCATAGCCCCTTTAAGGCCCAAAGCTACAAAATGTGCTTTGATACCACACTATCACGTCCCCTCCCATCCACCAGAGAGAGACTTCAGATCATAGTGCTACTAATCCGGTAAATCTATCCCCATGAATGTAAAATAAAAATGCATTGAGATAAACCATACATAGATGCATAATAATTGCAATTATATAGCGGAAGCAATTCATCCATTCAATGCATTAGAAATATTCATCATTTTTCATTAAGCAACAAATATAATTGCAGAGATAAAATAGACAAGAATACTTATCTAGAAAAAAGATTGTCCCAGAACCAGCTATGTCGCTACAACGTTCCACCCAACCATAGGCCAATGTGCTCATCAATCTCTCAACAAAACTACCACCCCCAAGCTGGGCACGATTCCCAAAAGGAATAAGGGAACACTAGAAGTCTCACACATAGCCAAAGGTATATCAAAATTCATCCAAGCCAAACAAAGTTGGGTTTATCAGGCTCCTCGGGAGGTCAAAGGATAAATTTCTAAGCTAGTGAGCTCAATCACAGAGCTATGGACACCTACAACATATCTAGCTTGACTTCTAGCAATATACACACCCAACACAAGGAAGAATCTCCTTCTCTGCTACACAGTCCCTCAGGCTATGTCTTCCATTCCAGCGTTATACAGGGTGTGAAAAGAACAAAACCAGCCCCTCTAGATATGTCTATGAGGTTCCTTCATACACTAGGTTTATTAAGCTCATTCAAACCCAATTCCACTCCCAACCAGTTCAGATCAAACCAAAACCTGCACACACAACAGGATACAAAATTTCGGATTAAGGAAAAATGGTTTCAGCAACAAAATTGTTAGGTATAACTCCCGATTGATTATCTATTCCAATGCAAAAGCCTATACTTATACAAATCTCCTGGCGGTTGGGTTTCACCTTCCGCTCAGCTGGT
>LPNX010213323.1:469727-482493 GCA_001517045.1 Pseudotsuga menziesii
GTACATTATACCAGCATACATTATATCACAATAAATTATTGGAATATATTCACGAACCCAGCAGCATCAAGATCGCAGGCTCTCTAATACACGTAGGCTCTCTTCATTTATGCAGGCTCCAACGCAGCCTCTTCTCATACACAGTCTCCTCCACACAGCTCTCTAACCGAGCAGTCTTCAAGGCAGTGTATACAAGCGTATCAAAAAACACACGCAGTCTTCAAGATATAATATCTCCAGCAAGCATTATTCCTCCAGGTCCATCACGCAGGCGGCAGGTAGTCTGCACGCAGGTTCACCACTCATCACGCATTCACAGCTCCACGCAGTATGCCATCATTCAGATAACAAATGGACTCTAATTTCAAAGGATTTCCATTTCAACGCCATGGACGCTTCTCACTGATCGCTGGTATTCTTCATGAAATTGTGGAGCAGGAAATAATCCCACTCTTGCCATGGGACACCCATTCCCATCTCATAGCCTTGAGCGAAGCGTGGGGGAAGGCGTTAGACACAATTAAAGTACAAGGCGGGAACCCTAACCCTATTCATGGAGAACGCACTTCACACAACTACACGCAGAGAACCTTGGAGAAGAATTTTGGCAGCGGACAAGAAGTTGGTTCCCGGGAAGCTATATCAGTTACTACGAAACCCTAATCAAGCCCATTCTTTGGTAGAGTCAGCTAGCAGGACTGGCGGTGAGCAAAAATAACGTACAAAATTATGGCACTCTGGTTGTAGGAGAAACGCAGAGGCAGAATGTAGGTCTGGCAGCCAGACTGCCAAGACTGACAAGCATACAGGCAGGAGTTATGCTCTGATACCAGTTGTTAGGTATAACTCCCGATTTGATTATCTATTCCAATGCAAAAGCCTATACTTATACAAATCTCCTGGCGGTTGGGTTTCACCTTCCGCTCAGCTGGTTTAGCTTCCTATCTATTCATATTCCTATTTTATTTATTTACAATAATCCTGACGGATTATTCTAACAAAAATGAATTACCAAGATGGGTAAAAAAAACCCTTTAGCAGAAATTCGATTTCAAAATACATTTATGGCCCTAATGTGACCAAAATGGACTAAAAAACACCCAAAATTTGTGGGTCTCTTCTCCCACTCCCTGGCATTACCAAAAAACGATTTCCATCTTGGAAAACAATGGGAAAATACAGCAAAACCATGGGGGAGGAAACCTAGCCACTGATAATTACAAAAACGATTTCCTAGCCTAAGGAAAATGAGGTGAACAACCAAAAACATGAATGAATACACACATAGGAAGTTCCAGCTGCCTCCAACATCCCAATGTGAAGGAAAATGGTGAGTAAAACATGAAAACATGAAATAATGTTGGAATGGGAAGACGATTTTTGGGTTTTACTTGCCCAAGGAGTCAAAATACGTTTCCCAAAAACTTGTGGCTTCTTCAATTCGAATTTGGGCCTCCATACCTTTCCCATCCCATGAAATAGCCAACTCAACCAATTTCTAGCAGTAATAAATGATTGGGTGAATAAGACAAGAAAGGTAGTTGATAGTTTTGATGGGTTCTCCCTTTGACATTTGGTTTTTCCTGATTGGCCCAGAGGTTTGAATATCCCCCCCACCTTATCCTTGGGAAATCATGCCCCCATCTCATTATTTGTTGCATTGACATAGCTAGTTGTGGGTTTTCAATTAAATTGCATATTTACATGATGTCCAAAATTATAATGTGTTAGCTAGCACAAATACCATCAACATCGATTTTAATCGCTGAAACATAAAATGATAAATCAATGGTGGGGATTTTCCTTTAGCTCCACACCATGATTAATTACAATATTTACATCATATAAATTTAATGCAAATGGGGTCAAAACTGGGGTGTTACACCCCCATGGGGTATTAGTTTTATCAGGATAAGGGATCCTGAGAAAAACATTTCCCAAGGAAATGGGTTGATGATTATGATTAACCATTGTGGGTTTATTCCCTGGGTAAGTGTAACCCCATGTAGTTCGTTCAGACATGGGTTGGACCCATGATGGTTGTCCTGACATGGAGAAATAAATAACTACGTTTGCGGTCATGGAGGGTATGTGGACTATAGGATTCCCTAAAGCAACACTCTTCCTAATATTTAAATTAGTTTACCCAGTTGTTGAAACAACTTGTTCTGGGGGTTTTCCCCCAGTCATATGATTTGTAGGAAAACTAGGGATAGACAGGAGAGTTTGAACTAGTAGCGTAGGGATAGAAGGTTGGTCTGGGTCATAAGAAACCACACTATGAATGGTTATTCCTAACACAATAGCAACATTAGACCAAACAGGGGCATGGTATTCAAGAGTGGCTATTTTCGAACAACTAGGTAAAGGAAAGAGACTACTTCCAATCAACATTAGATGACTTTCATTTTCCCATGGGGGACCTTTCCCTACAGAAAAATTCCTTTCGGTCTTAAAAAATGGAACTACCTTTCAACATGCCATGTCTTATGCTTTCCATGACATTAATAATATTGTGGAACCATACCTCGATGACCTACCTCCCCATTCACAGTATTGAGAATATCACGTTGACCATTTGAGAGCCATTTTCTGAGATTTCTCCATTGCAACATTTGGTTGAATCCACACAAATGTAATTTTTGTGTTGAGACAGGAAGATTGCTTGGATTCATTGTTTCCTAGGATGGCATATGTATATATCCATTGAAGATAGAATCCATCTGGACCCTACCATCTCCTGCCAATATTACTAAAATTAAATTTTGCAATGGAAGGAAAACTTTCTGCGTCATTTTGGTTGTAACTACGTTGAGAAGACATTAAAAAGGGACACACCCTTTGTTTCAGATGACCTTGCACAATGTGCATTTGACACTCTCAAAAACACTATCACACGTGCACCTATGTTGCAATCACCTTATTATGTTAGGGATTATTCCTTGTATGTGGCTACATATTAACTACTATAGACATGGTACTAGTTCAAAAATATAAACACGACCAGGAACATGTGATTTATTACCTGAGTAAGAGTAGTCTTGACTCTGAAACACATTATTCACATGTTGAGAAGTTATCTATGGCCACAATCATCACATTCCATAAATTTTGTCACTACATCCTTCTCTGCACAACTACTGTGTACATATATTCTAACCCCATGTATTCTATCTTGACTCATCAAGTAATAGGGGGGGAATACTCTCCCTGGATTGTCATTCTCTAGGAATTCGAGTTAGAATTTTCAAAATTCTGTTCAAATAAGTCTCTTGTCTTCGCAGAACTTATGTGTGACCTTCCCTATATTACTGAGGATATGTAGCCCTTTGATTCATTGCCCGATGAATCCCTATTCCTCATTAGTATGTATGATCCCTCGTATTGATATTTTAATCTATATCTCCAGAATCAATGCTTTCAGAAGAACAAAACCCAATATGAATGCCATAATATTTGTTATCACACCAAGTAGTATCTTATCATTAATGATACATGGTATCGTCGTGGCATTGATGAAATTTTGTGGTGTTGCTTAACCCATGAAGAGGTTGAAGTAGTGTTGAATGAATCTCACTCTAGAGCTTCTGGTGATCATATTTCTGGGATGGATACTACCCATAAAATCTTACGCATTGGGTAATTTTGTCCCTCAATATTCAAATATTTTATGGATGTTGTGAAAAAATAGCCATCATGTCATTTTTTCCAATAAAAAAACTGCACCCACCCTGCTCCATTACATCCCATCATTGTTGTCGTGCATTTTGCAAAATGGGGTATTGATTTCATACATTGTAATCCTACCTCAAATATGGGGCATGGTTGCATCATCATAGCTAGGTATTACTTCATAAAATGGGTTGAGGCTATGCCTACAGATGTTGAAGATGGAAAACTACCGCCCTTTTCCGTTTAACCACATACGCATTTGGTTCAGAGTCCTATAATCCATCGTGATTGATCACAGTTCACACTTCCAAAACTAGATGATGTCAGATCTAAGTTCCAAAATAGGTTTTCACCTTGATAACTCTACACCCTACTACCCACAGGCCAATGGACATGTTGAATCTATCAACAAAGTATTGAAAATTGTGCTTCAATGGATGGTAGGACGAGCTAAGTCCAATTGGCGTTTACATGTGTTTTCTGCATTATGGGATTATGCGATCACCATTAATGACATCCACTAGCTTTACACCATTTTAATTGATGTATGGGTTGGAGGAAACTCTTCCTATTGAATGTGAAATTCCTTCTCTGGAACTTGATGTGGAACTCCTACCCAGTACCAATCTAGAGGAATAATGATTCTTGTATCTGAACAAACTCGATGAGATTCATCAAGATGCCACCTTAGAAAATGAGGTTCATAATTGATGAATTAAATATTGTTGCAATCGATCCATTCAATCTCACCTTTTCAATGAGGGTGACATGTCCTAACATATGACTAGAAACATGATAAATTGGGAGGTGGAAAATTGGAATCCATGTGTCATGGGCCTTATATTGCCAGTCATGTTTTAGAGAAATGAGTGTATGAGCTAATAGACTATGATGGGATACCTTTGAGTGAGATCTGAAATATGCTTTACCTTAATAGGTACTATTCCTATGCCATCTAGCATAGATACCTTGTAAATATTGTTTATAAAGTGTGTTGTGTGTAGGTTGGATTGTGATTTTACTATGAATGTAGGATTCATCTTAGGTAAGCCTACTTATATAGTGTTATTCTTGAATGAATACATGACCACCTACTTTGGCCTTGTGGATGGTGTTATTCATTATACTTTGAATCTCACTTAAGAAGCTTGGTTACTCTATTCCCCTACTGATGATTTGGTAAGCTCGGGAGGAACTTTTTTAGGTCCCGCCATGAAAAATCTTGTAGAGTATCATGCAGTGATTGGTTTATTAAATGAAGATTTAATGAATGGTGTGAGTAAGATTAAAATTTATTTAGATTTAGATTTAGTTTTACATAAATTAAATCGATTCTACACCATCTGTAACCCCTTACTTCTTTGTATGTTTCAAAGGGTTCATATTCTAGAGAATTCTTTTGAGTTCATTTCATATCATCATGTCCCAAGACATTTGAATGAATATTCAAAGATTTCATCATATATACTGCAAAATAGGAGTCACTTCGAACTAATACTGGTGCTCATGGTATCACATGACAACACGAGCTACCCTGTAGAGTAGCCTCCCAAACCGCCCTAATACTCTTGTAGTGTGGAACTGACAATGCCTCGGAAGGTCATCAATAGAGATGTCTGGAAGGTCATCGGTTAGTCTCTGGAGTTTGTATTCAATATCTTGTAGCTCCTCGTTTTCCTCCATGTTATGGATGGAAATATTTCTCACCATCCCTTTCCTCTCAATGGGCGATGCTCTTGTAGGTGGGGATGGACCAATATTTTCAAAATAGTCTGTCATTTCTTAGTATCACCAAAACAAAAAAAATGAAATGTAATATAAACAAAAACACAACGAAAATAAAATATTTCTCACCCTGGCCATCCCACTGGTCATCCTCAGGTAATGGAAAGCAAGGTCACCCCTAAAATTTTTCCCTACGTATGCATAGTCTGGAGTTGGCCTCATATCTATTGGAATAAAATTGAACCATAAGTCACAGTGGGCCCTCCACCACCTCCACTATGGGCCATAGCCTCTACCCACCTCAACATTCCTGGATCCTAAGGCTCCAACCTGTTAAGTGACACATGAGGGCATAACAGAAGTACCCTCTATAGGAAGAAATATACTACCATAGCCCCATAGCCAAATGTATTTAGCTCTCCTTGGTGGAAATTCATAAGTTGGTCCTTAAGGCTCACTAATATCCCCTCATTCTAGTTGAATATAGTTGGATCCATGCACTCCAATGTATATAAAATGTGAGTCTAGGTGGTTTGATGGCCATCCCTACTTCCTGCTACATTCTCGATAGTGGAGGCTGCCATCCTCAATGACCGATCTATAATGTGTTTAATCAAAATCTTTCTCCCTTGGGACCTCATTGCAATCACATCAGTACTCATTGAAGAGATCATCAATATTCATATCTTCCCCTCTAGAACTACATAATGATATCATACTTTCTCTCCTAGATAGTTCGGTCTAGAAATAGATGTCCTTGACATCAATCATCAGAATGTGAGTGCCCACCTAGAAATGTTATTGATCTGGGTCCAACATCTGTATCAATTGATCTAATAGACGTGGGTCCAACATCTGTATCAATTGATCTAATAGACGAACATGGGCCCTCATGCCCGAAACACAAAAGTACTTCAGGAGTCCAGAATCCCTCAATGATATCACCATCATTGTGTTATTTTTCACTTGGGGATCATCTAATTCGTGATCATGCTCCTTTCAAATAACCATGTTTTTTTTCAAGCACCTGTGGAACATCCACATGGAAACTATTAGACACATTTCATTCAGGAAATAACTTTAAATTCATACTTAATATATTAATTTTAAAGGGTTACAACCATCAATTCACTTTCCTCAAGGGAAAAAGTGAATGTGCCTCTTCTTTTAGAGGAAAGAGCATTTGTGACGCTCTTTCCCCTTTCAGGGGGTGTGTTGGTGCACCTCCCATGGAGAAGAGAATAATCCACAACGCGCTCTTCCCCTTGCTAAAACCTTCCTGAAAAAGTTAAATAACATGATAAAAAGTAAAAATTCAACCATGGAAAGGAAGGGTAGGATGAGATATCTTACATGTACCTGACAGTTCGTCGAATGGATGATCATAGCTCCCGGAATCCTCATTGCAAATTATCCTATAAAACACCAAGTTTCACCCAACTCCTATGGTAAAAAGACAAATGGTAAATCATTTTTACTATTTCATCCTTTTTATATTATTTTTTTAATAGAAAATAATTGTTGAAATATCTAAATATTATGGATTTTCCCCATGTTTTTCTATAGTTTTTATGGTGAAAATGTCCTAATGCTTCCTTTTTGAGAATTTCAGGGCCTTATTGGATGTTTTTTTGGCTACGATACAGATTCTTTTTCAAATTGAAAAAAATTCCAGGCACCTTTTATACCCTAGTTGTGCTTTTTAAAATCTAGAGAAAAGGTATCGACTATGCTTTTACTGCTTTTTCAGACTCGTAAAAATGGATACGAAAAATGAAACCCCCTTGAAGTCATCTTTAAGCTCTTTTCAGTCTCTTTAAATAGGAAAATATCGCCAAGAAAACTTGATTCTTTCACACTTGTAAAAGTATTTGAAAGGTCATCTATATGGTGATGGTTTACCCCTTTTTTGGACCATTTAGACTCCTTTACGAAAAATGTATAGTCTAGTTCATTGCAACTGGAAGAGTTCTCCTAGGTATCAATTTATACTTTTTTAGACCTCAGGGACTAAATTTATGAAAAAGTCCACTTTGGAGTCTTCTTAGTCATTTCAGAATCTCTAAACATGAAATGACGGTTGAGTTTTCCTTCTTGGGACTCGTAAAATTAAGTGATAAAGGACACTTTTTGGGGAATTGTATCCCACCTAGAACTAAAAACATTTTTATTTTGTGAAAATACATTACTTTAAAAGCTATTGTAAAGTATTATGTTGTTGACCAAGGATGGTCAAAGATGAATGCAATTAAATATTTTATTATTTAATAATTAAAAGAAGAGACACCTATCCAAAGAGGACCGTTGAAGAGTGTTCACGGGCCCACCAGGAGGAATGATATGGTGTAGAAGGAAAAGATGACAAATGGAAGCAATATCATTCACTTTCTAGTTGTTGCAGGAGGCAACTTCCCTATAATTGTGGTCATGTTCCCAAGAAAGGAGGAACTGAGCAGGTGGCTCGTTTAATTACAAAACTGACCCAAAGACGTAGGCGAGCATATATATACCCATGGAATGAGCAAGAGGCTCACTAAATTCTAGAGATTAGAACTTGTGGATTGCTGGAAACTGAAAAGTTAGGCACACAAGAGGAAATTCGATGAGGGGAAAGATAAAGTGAATTGCTAAGATTTTTGACTGCAAGTGTAACTACTAAGTCATAGAGAGGGAAGAACAGACCTCTATACAGTATCTTTGTCCTGGTGGTTCAATGAACAGGCTCAGGGGTCCTAAAGAAAGTAATCTTGGTTGCTTTCAGTAGACGATTGGGAGGAATGGTCTTCTTTGGGTGTTTGTCCAATTCGAAAGTTAGCATGTTCTAAATAGTTCTGGTTAAATTTCTTTAATTTAATGATATGTTTATCACTAAAGTATTTATGAATGATGGAAGTTTTCAACATTATTGTTATTGATTCAAAATAAAGTAGGAAAATGTTATTTTTGTAAAAATATAAGTTAAGATGAATTCTATTGTTTCCACATTCTTCCATTTTAGGAATTGTAAACTATATTTATTTAGTACTTGAAACAAAATCATTTTACTATAGATATCCTCACCTAACTTCAAGTAATTTACATAAATAAAAATGGTTTAGCATTCCTTAGTTATCTGATAAACTTATACATAAATAGCAAAGGGGTTTAACTTGTTTTCAAACTAATTAATTAATTTCTTTTAGCGCTTGCCCTATTTTAATACATTATAGCCCTAAATCAATATTTAAAAGCAAGTGAGAGAAACCCTAGATTTAGAATTTAAAACATATGGCTTCCAGCCAAGGGTTCAAGACCCATAGAAATAAAATATATATGTATATATGAATATTACTTCTACCCAGTATTTATTCTCACTCAACCAAAAGGATTATTGTTTTTAATAAGCTTTCAGTATCCTTTTTCTTCAGCCGGGAGGCCTAGTTTTCTTTCAAAAATGAACTTAGGTTTAACTCTTTTTTTAAATGAATTAAAGTTAAAGACTTAGAACTAAAGCAGAAGTCGATTCAATCTAATCACATATCTAATCATATTACAAATAAAACCTTGTATAAAATTATAAAAGGGTTTTACAATATAAAAACAAATTCCATATAAATTACCATCTAAGAAATTTAATACAACTCATGGGTTCAAGGCCTATAAGGCTAAATTCTTTCCAAGTAATCTATTAAATAACTAAAGCATTCAAAGAATCTCAAACAACCAAATCACGTAAGTTATAACTTAGCATCGGTGAAGAAGGGTCGTAAACATTTTATAACCAGTTGGGTTGTAACTGTATTTAAATGGCACTCTTTCAACAAATGCATTTATGCAATGGTTAACCAAGAACATACAAAACCTTTTGCACATATTATTAAACAGTATATAAAATTTACAGAGTAATATTAATAACCAATATACATAATGATAATATAAACAAAATATCATACAGAACAGTGCTGAAGATGATACACAATATACATAACATTATTGATATAGACAAAATGACAATTGTACAGAGTAGAGTATATATATATGACTTAATATATATACAAAGTAATACTAACAACATAATATCAATTACAGAGTAGAACCATAAGAAAATCAACGGATTAAAACCAAGAACAAAGCGAAATCTTAGTAACAGATTCCCATTAAACTTTGCTAAGTCTCAAATTCCTTTTTTAAACAAAGAAACCATAATACAATGTAGAATCCATGGTCTGTAAGCAATTAGAGGTTTTAAAACTCTGATTACATTCCTAAGAATCTTAAAAACAACACATAACTCTGCCAAAACAAGATTATATACCATTAAAAGGAAGGAGGCTCATAACTCCCAAAATGAACCCAGACCCTAAAGAAATTTTGTTTCCATCTTTTCCTTTTCATTTCACACGTCAGACTGTCAAGGGCTAGTAGGGCTCCAAGGCCCTCATGGGTCTTACCAGAACCTTCGATGTTGGGTACCCTTGACCCGAGCTCTTTTCCTTCGGGGCAAGCTTCATCAAAAAATCATCCTTTGAAACCTCCTACCAAGAAAAAAATGCACAAAGGTTTAAAACTTGGCATTTTCAACTTTATCGATTAATGGCATCAACTATGGAAACAAAACAAAAACAACGAAACATCTTACCTTATCTCGAAATCACAAAGAAGGAACCAGTGGTAACATCACAGTGAAGGATCCCATGGAAACATATCTCTGAGGAAACATGTGGATGGTTGAATGCTTGGTTTTCCAATGTTGGAGGGGTCGAGAGCCCTCGGCTCTCCTCCTCACTTCACAATGCAGAAATCACACAGAAACTAAATCCTTTAGCTCTTTCACTTAGGGTTAACTCCTTTAACAACTGGAAAGCACCACAAGCTTTCACGTGGTCGCTTTTAACCCTTCACCTACCTCCACATAGATCGACTTTTTCAACACCCAATTCTTTATAGTTTATAATAATATCATTGATATGAAAAATCAATAGTATAAGTACTTTGAGCTAGGTCCAGGCATAGTTTGAAATGAGGGTGAGTGCACAAAGTTGAGGGACCTTTTAGATGCAATGGTAGAGTGAAGTCAATCACTTTTGATCCATAAAATAGAAATCATCCAAGCAATCCCGACCCTGCCAAGCCTAGTCCTAAGGCTGCCAATAGGCATGCCAATTAGGATAGTATACCAAAACGCACCCCCATTTTATTGAAGCAAATCACGCTCTCATTTTGCTTTGAATAAACACGCTCTCATTTACTAAAACATATTTTATGGTTAAAACGGGTCGATCGCATCATTTTCTCCACAACGCAGCACTGTTGGAGCTTGGACAGAGCAGAATGGGAGTGGGCGAACACGTTTTGGGTGAGCCAAATCCAACAACCTCCACCTCGGGATCAACCTCTTCCTTTTGAGGTATTTTCCTCAAATATTCTCATGATTTTTTCCCTAAATTCATTAATTTATTTTCCCTAATTTGAAATTAAACCAAAATATTTAATTTATATTTCCAATGGAAGCCAATGGAAACCAATGGAAACCAAAACCCCAATGGAATTGGCCGATGGAAACCAAAACCCCAATGGAATTGGCCAATGGAAACCAATGGAAACCAAAACTCGAATGGAATTGGCGAATGGAAACCAAAACCCCAATGGAATTTACATGGCATATGGAAACCAAAACCCCAATTTAATCATAAAAATCAAATAATTTTGATTATTTACCAAAATTCATACCCAAAATTCACATGCCCAATGGAAACCAAAGCCCCAATTAACTCATAAAAAAAAAATCAATTTCACTATTTCCATATGCATATGTTATGGAGAGAAATTCTTATGGCTTGGGGTACCACAACAAACAGCTTAACTCCAAAAATCAATCATTTCCTATATGCAAGAGAAATTAAACAACTAACACTAAAGGATCTCGATTCATACCTTATTCCAGACGATTGATGTAGATCCCTGTTGAGCTTTACAACTCCAGCTTGAATTGATAAATTGCTTCCTCAACATTCAATAAACAAGACAAGCATACTATATATAATTGTATTAGCTCTACTCTAGCATATATAATAAATAACATATAAGCATTTGAAATCATCCATGGATAAAATATTCATTCAAACACACATTATTAGACAGGAAAAGATATTTCTATTAATATAAAATCAGATATTACAATGAATACAACCTCTGTCGGCAAGTCTGTGAATTGGAGAAACCGAGTCGCCTACTTGGGCCTCCACCACTTCAATCCTCCATCTCTCGATAGCAAGCTCACAAGAAAAAGGAAAGCTTGGGAAGAACACAAAAGTTCTCCAAGGGAAAAAGGGGATTTAGACTCAAGCACAAGTTTCGACAACAATGAATTATAGTTTTCTTGCTCTCAATTCCTCATATGCCTTCAATGTATCCAAAGGGTACCTTATATAGCTCTTAAATGGGGTAATGAAAGGTATAATCCGAGCGATCTCAAGACATATGGAAGGCCAAGAGACAAGTGAGTCAGATCCACATCAAGGAAAAATCCAAAATAATTTGGCCTTTTGCACACATCCCAATGCACGTGGTTTTAGAGGTCAAACCCGTGTATATACGCGATAAAGGGTTTAAAAGTCGCGTATGGAAATTTAAGCATATTTTTAGGGATGATCTAGGAAACATCAAAGGAACAAAAATGGTCCATGGGGTCTAAGGAGTCTGCATAGGGACAAGGAAGGCCATGAAAGTGTGATTCACCATGTGTGGTAAAATCAGCTATAAAAGATGCCCCCTAATGTGTGAGGTCAAAGGGGTCATACGATGGCCGAAATACATTATAAGTCCATCCCAAAAATGAAGTGATGAAGAACCCAGTGGAAGAACCAGCCACCCAATCAACACTATACAATGATACAACTCTGTACATAACTGCAAATCGATATAGTAGTCTCGGATACATAAGAGTACAATGGCCATGAATAGGAATGATACAATATAACATGTGTGGTCATCACCACATACAATATACATAGATTAGAATCTCCATAATGAATATATACAAATGATCATAATCTCCATGAAGACTGAAGATATACAATAGATCAAGATCTCCATAATGGCTGGAAATGTCTGACATATACTGGAATCAAGTCACGAGAGCTGAAATATCATGAACACTAGCATGATCAAGGAGATAGCATATATGGGATGCCACCAATCTGGAAGGTCTTCTACACAAACCACTACGAGTACATGTCCTACTATGTGAATAGAGGTGTCAAGGTCAAACATAGTAGTCCATTGTCTGATTACTGGTCATTGATGTATACTGTTAACAAACGCGAGATCACCCACCGATAATGAAAATGGGAATCAAGGTACTAGAGTGCAAACTAACAAGTGTGAATAA
>LPNX010213323.1:482534-493741 GCA_001517045.1 Pseudotsuga menziesii
GGATCAGGGGACATTGATGTATTCCCAAAGAACTGTCAATGGCGAGAGAACCTGCCACTGATGACTGCAAGTCTCAAGGCACTCGAAAATGACTCTAGATTCCTATCCCAGAATAAATGATCTGAATTCAATGGGACGAAATCCACTGGAAGGAGGGCATTAAGGCATTCCCCATCATCCAACACGATGTACTCAACAAAGTTGTATAATGTGGAAGGACTCGATCATAAGGTGCACGAACCAGTAACTGTACCGGGAATGGCCGACATGCAAAGTCAAGATAACTGAGGAATGGATGACTCGGGTTTCAACTTCCTTTGAACAAGAGCATAATGGCGAATGGTGACTGAATGTAGGCAGCATAGACTCAATATGCAAAACTGGGACATCTCTGCAACACAAGAGGAATCGACAGAGGCTCCATAGGGACTAAAAGCTTAATTAGTCGGTGGAGATAAACTCATATAAACGAGTACAACTCCTAAAGTCAAACTATTAACCCAACCAATGGATGTGATATACAGTGCTCTGTTCAAAGGTGACATGACTCGAATACTGCCAAAAATAACATCTTTCCTTGTCTGGATTTTTGGTCTTTTAATTTTTTTGGGGGGAATTTTTCAAATATTTGAAAAGCTTGAAAAAGAATAAAATTGCTTTATAGTTACAGACTAGGAGGAGACGAGTGTCAAATAGGAAAACAAACTAGTTCCAAGCAGTGGAACATACCTATTCTTGATGCAAGGATACATGTGTAGGATAGTGACAGTCGGGGGAATGTCCCCTCTTGGTAAAATAGGGAATCAAGCTGCAAAGGATATATAAAATGGCTCTGCATTGCTAGACAGGAGACAAGCTCGAGCTATATGGTTGATACTCAAAGTCAGGGAAGCCGACATAAGGCTCAATAAGGAAGGAAAAGCTCATGATAATGCAATTACAACTTGACATAAGGGAGTCTAGGGGAAATAGGCCAGCAAAAGATCAAGAGGAGTATGAGGCTCTTGCAAAATGTCATGGCAATACTATACAATGGACTCCCACACCCTAAAGGACAAAATTGTCGGCATGGGCATCAAATGCAATTAAGGAGATAACTAGGGCACCAATGTAAGATCAAGCTCTACCATTCTAATCATGCCACTTATAAAACAGTAAGAAGGTTCCGTGACAAGATAGAATGGGTCCGTACCTACAGTTATAATGAAACAGTCATAAGGTCATGCAAAATACAAATAGTGGTGAAACCTAACCTATATGCCAGTTTAGAAATGATACCTGAAATCGGCACAAACGGGTCAACACAATGGTCGAAATGACGCTCAAAACGGTCTCCTACATCATATATTAGTAAAAAACGGTCCAAACTATAGAAAAGGGGGTAAAAATTTTCAAAAATTTGAAAATTTTCTATAAATAGTAAAAATTCAAAACATTATATAACATTTGAAATTTTTACCCAATTGAACCCAAAACTTCAACAACAAATTCCAGGAGATCCAGCCGATGGAATCCACTACCATTTTTTCCAGGTAATTACCCTTGCCCTGATCTTTCATTTTCATGCAAATTTTACAATTTTCCATGGTCAAATCAAGATTCTAGGTCATTCTAAAGTACGTGCCATGGCCCATGCAGAAATCGAGGATTTTTCTGCATATAGGGCTGGATATATGCAGAAAAATCCCTCAAAGTCACGTACATACGTGGCTATTTAGCAAACAGTCATGTATGAGGCCGCGTTCAAGGTTTTTTAAGTGTTATAATGACTCAAACTTGAATTCAATGTGTCAAATGGTTCTAGAATGGAGAGAAAGTGAGAACAGGGATGTAGAAGAAGTGGTACATGTTGATCTGATGGCACAACAGGCTCTTTGTGCATGGGGGCTCTACAAGTTCTGGTGTCTTGGTGGCTTAAGAGCCAAACAAAGACTGTTGCAGATGCCAGTAGACTACTGGGATCCCAACTCAGAGTCTTTTCAGATTGATGGGATGTCCCTCACCATATAAGTGGAGGACATATACTTTATTACTGGACTTTCCCGACGGGGGTAAGCGGTGAACCTACAATCTCGCGGGCCCGGAGGTGGCCTCACCATAGATGAGTACATAGCTGTGTATTGTTATCCGAACATGGAGAAGGTCGGGAGTCAAATCCCAACTAACTCCATACAGGTGCTAGGCCTAAAGGCCATTCTACTGACACTGGGTAGGATAGCAGGGCTAGCTTCACTCCATCAGGCCTCGCGGCATATGATGTTCTATTTAGTGGAGTGCATGAGACCCATGGTGTATGATTGGAGCACTGCGATACTGGGAAACATGAAACACCAGCTCAGTGAGTGCAAGATGGGCCGAGTACGGAACTTCGGTTTCAGTAGCATACTGAGTACATTTTTCTTTGAGCATGTTCCGCGATTGAGCCCTAGAGTTGATGTTCCTCTTCACGAGGTTCGATATCTGGCCCAACGATGTTGGGACGATGTGATGCACAGACTGGGAGGAGGTAGGGTGTCCAACCCCTATCTAGCTGATTTATTTCCATGGTGGCGACGACAGATAGTTTCCATCGATGATTACCCCTATGCAGGGATAGATTTTCGAGGAGACCTTGACATGCCATTACCACGAGGATCAGCATACGGTGCCATTGGTAACGAATCCCAACCCTCTTTTTAAGATTTTTGAGTTATTTAATTTTTTTTGTGTTTTTTGATATATGTAATAAAAAATTCATGTTTTTGCATAACAACACATAGAGACATCCTATTATATGCATGCAGATGTAGGACCATGGAGACCTGATGGCTTCCCTCATCATAGACGGAGGGGAACAGGAGATGATATTACGAGTGTGGATGCAAAGTGGACGCTCCAAAGCATTCATACCAACTTCGTGCGGCTGACACACAGGGTACCCATGGCGCAGGTCAAGGATTAGCCTGAGGCCATGCAGCATCAGGTGATGGGTGTGCCACAAGCATGGGTGCGGTTATTTAGACGGCTGGCTAGAGCTATGGTGACATTCCACGATCAGAACCCCCCTCCTCCTCCCCAGGCTTAGATACCTGGGAGTGATACATTTTGTACTACCATGTATTTATATTTTGGTGGCTTGAGAACCCCATTTTTGTATTATGACACTATGTATTATCACATTTTGGATATTTTAATGAAAAAACTTTTATGATGATCAATTTATTTATTTACATGTGTAAAAATGTATGTTTGTGATGGGCTTATTGTCTATGAAACAAATGCCAATCTAACACGTAGTTAGCATATGAGTCAGCAACTTGATTATTAATTCTTGGAACATGTATGTATGTTATGTTGTCAAATTGTCGTTCTAACAATCTCATATGTAAGAATCTCCGTAATAATGTTGGATCTCTAACATGATACAAGCCATTAAGCTGTTACACTACTAAATCCGAATCAAGACATACCTCAAGAGATAGAACACCATGTGAAATAGAATCCCGTAGAAGCTTGATAATGACACTATATTCAGCAACATTGTTTGAAGAGGGCCATAAACATATGCCTCCTAAAGACAATACCTGACCCGTAGGAGTATAAATCACCCAAGAAGTAGAGGTTGAGTGTTGAGTGTGATAGCTTGCACCATCTGCGAATACTATATAGATGGAAGACTCCATTAGCATCTTCCATAAAAAATAGAATCTAATCAACAAACCTGATCATCATAAGAAAGACCTAACCATGCAAAATGCTGTACAATAATATACAATAGTTAGCCCTGGTTGAAAGTTATGCATAGTATTTTTTAAGATAGAGCCCATTTCTAGGGTATTCCAAGGTCATCCCCTCATAATCTACTAGCTCATAAGCACCATTCTCTAACACACATTTAACCACATAAGGACCACGCCACATGGGGTTGAATTTGCCTGCCCCCAAGGGTTCTTTAGCTTGATCCCATAAAAGGACCAAATCTCCTTCACTAAACCTCCTTGAACGGGCAGATTTATCATACTAGACCTTAACACAACGCTTATTCACTTCTAGAGCCACTAAAGCATCTCGGTGTTGCTCATCAAGCTACTCTAAATAGACCAAACGTTCCTCCAATGGAGAGGTGTCTGGTAAGAGCTCTATGGATAGCTTCAAAAAAGGAATTTCGCAACCAACAGGAAATATAGACTCCACTCTATGTACAAGCTGATATGGAGAAAAACCAGTGGCAATCTTAACTGCGGTCCTATAATCCCACAAAGCAGGATATAACATAATATTCCAATTCATCTTGCTTTGTGTGATGGTTCGTTGGAGAATAGAATTGAGTGATTTATTCACTGCTTCAACTTGTCCATTCGCTTGGGGGTAATAAGAAGAAGAATGCTCCTGCTTATACCCTAACTTCGAGGCCAACTCTTCCATCATGCGATTCTGAAAGTGCCTACTATGGTTAGATACAAGCTCTTTTAGAATACCGAACCGAGTAATAATCTGGTTGAATACAAAGTGTGTAGCTGTCTCACCATCAGATTTAATTGTAGGCATAGCCTCAGCCCATTTCGTGAAGTAGTCATTAGCCACGATAATATGATGATGCCCCCCAGCTGAAGCTAGGTTGTAGCCCATGAAATCAAACCCCCACTTAGTGATAATGGGATGTAACAAGGCAGGACACGAGCGCATATTACGTGTGAACACTTGGCAAGGGTGGCACTTCTTAACCGCATTGACACAATATTTAAAGATTGACGACCAGAAATAACCCGCTCTCAATATTTTTTGGGCTGTAGAAAGCCCAGATAAATGAACACCACACGCCCCTCCATGGAAATCATTCAGCACAAGCTCAACCTCCTCATGAGTTAAACAACGGTGTAAAATGGAATCTACCCCACAACGGTACAATGTGTTATCCACTATGAGGTAGTTCTTGGATATGTAACGTAATCGTCGTCGTTCATCCCGTGAGAGGTGAGTAGGGACCTTCAATGTTTGTAAATAAATGATAATGTCTCCATACCATGGATCCAAAGTTGAGATCAAGAAGATGTGCTCATCGACAAACGTATCTTCACAAGCCTCCTCCTCCTCACTCGGGAAATCATATAGAAGCTCTGCAAAAATCAACGTTCTTCGGTTTTGCTGAAACAAACTCGAGATTGAATTCTTGCAGGATGAAAATCCACTTATTATACTTTCCCCCTATCATCCTTCTAGTGAGGACGAACTGAAATGGATTGACATGGGAAACCACCAAGGTCTGGTGAAGAATAATATAGTGTCTCAATCTTTGAACCGCATGGACGGTAGCTAAGGAAAGCTTCTCCACATGGAAATAATGGATCTCCGCATCAATGAGGTTTCAGCTCAAATAATATATGACATGCTCTTGGAGCTCCTCATCCTCTTGAACCAAAACCATACCAATCGTCTCCATGAAAACGGCCACATAAAGTAGAAAGTCACGGCTATAGTCGGGTGGACTAATCACCGGGGCCGATGCTAAGGCTCATTTAAGCGCATCAAAGGACCCCTAGGCTCACTCATCCCAGCAAAAGGTAGTGTCCTTATTTAAAAGATGCATAAAGCCTCCAGTTAAATTGACAAAATTCATGACAAATCTCCGTAAGATGTTTGTCGTGCCTTGCAAACATTGAAGATGTCTAATGTTTTTCAAGGGAGACAATTGAAGTATTGCCTCAACCTTTAAAGGGTCGACTCTTATACCCTATTTGGAGACAATGAATCCTAATAAGCAACTAGACTTCATGCAAAAGATGCACTTGTGAGGATTTAACCTGACCAAATAATGGTGGCACCTTTCAAACACTAATCTCAAATGGTAGGAATGACGCATTCTCATGTGAGAATGAGCAGCAAGGTCATCCAAAAAGACTTCAATAATTGATTTGAGATCATGGAAGATCAAGGCCATAGCCTACTGAAAAGTGGCTCCGGCATTTTTAAGGCCAAAAGGCATCTTTCGATATGCAAGGTTCCCCAAGGACAAATAAAGGTAGTCTTATGTTGGTCCTCAGGTTTAATTTGTATCTGATTGTATCTGGAAAAGATTTCCATAAAGGAAAATACCTCGCTTCCCACACACTCATCCAAAATTTGATCAATAAACGGTGTGGGGAAATTGTCCTTAGGACAGGCACGATTCAAATCACGGAAATTAGTACATATGCGGATCGTTCACTGCTTCTTATCAACCAAAACGGGGTTTGAAACCCACTTCGTCAAGGGAATGAGATAGATAAAACTGGCATTTAACAACTTTTCTATCTCAGCCTTAATCACGGGTGCTTTCCTAGGATTCACCGCACGCAAGAGTTGTCGAACAGGCTTAGCATTGGGGTAATTTTTAATCTCATGTTCAACAATGAGAGGGTCGATACCTGGCATTTCATCGTAAGACCAAGCAAATATATCACAAAATTCTTTAAACAGCTCAATGTACTCTTGAATCTCGGCATGGGAACATTCTCAATCTTGCCAGGATCACGAGAGATATTGATATGGATTGTAGGAGATATATTTTCCATGTTTATGTCAGCCATCGGACTAGGAGAGCTTAACGGAACCATGGGACTACCAATTCTCTCACTAAGAATCCCCTTATAGTCTTCATACTCCAAACGGTTAAGCTCAGGAAGAAAATAAGATCTATGATGTAACTCTTCCTAAGGTGGCTCAACCCCAGACATAGCCTCAATAATAGCCTCATCTAAAGGAAAAACATTATCAAGGCAATCATGTGTGTGAGAAGACTACATTGCCAATGCAGGAAGCACATTAGGGTCCTCCTCCTCTATTCGCGAAGAGGAAGGACTAAGCTCTACAATAGATCCAAGATTATCTTGATAAGCTATCATATTTGTAGGCAACTGCATGTCCGTCTCGATGGGCTCATTCGAAGGACTCAGTGTAGGAAGAATCCAAGGTTCTTCCATATATGTTGTGCGAAAAGACATCAATCTTACCGATGACGAAGCCTCACCGAGACTAGACCCTATCATAAGGACAGGTGCAGGACAACTAAATCTTCCCATAAGGGATGGATACATGCCAACACCCACACTCCCAGTTGCTAGCTGAGAGTGCTCTACAGTCGGGATGGAAGCTCCCAAATATGTGGTAACTGGTGGATTCTTGAATGACGTTTGATCAATTGTAACTATCTTTCCATTAAACAGAAAGCATACAACTTGAAATAGAGAAAAATCTACGACTTGCATACTATACATCCAATTCCTACCCAACAACAAATTGTAGTCAAGGGGCACATCAACGACCTCAACCTCTATCGCAACGGTATTCCCCCATAAATGGACCTTAAGAGAAGGAAGAATGTCGTGCGGTCGAAACAATCTTCCATTGAAAGTAGTCAACATGGTACCGGATTTAGACAACTCAGGGGAACTCAAACCCTTCCAACAGGCCAAAGACATCACAGAAGCAGCAACGTCTTCGTCAATCACAATGAATTTGATGATCATGTTAAGACATTCTATGTGAATCAAGAGAGACACATAGTAAGGCAAGCTAGGATGAAGTCCCGTGGTTTCAAATTTGATCACAGAGGAAAAATTATCATCATTCACACCTAGGGAAGAAAGCAAAGCCTTCCTTTGTGAAAGACAACTTTGAAGTACTTCAAGTGCAGACATCGCACAAGGAGTGTGGCCCAAATCTTCGACAACAGAATAGTTCTAGGCGGCTCGGGAATTAGGATTGTGCCCCGAATTCTTAAGGACTCCCTTAGGAATGCGAGGTGCAACTTCAGGTTTATCCACAGGTTTTTCAATACGTAAAGGACTCTGAGGTGGATCAAGTTCCTTTCCAAGTTCGGGTTGTGATGAACAATAGTCCTTTGCACCAGTCACAACCTTAGTAGCACAGACCATGTTGATGCAACCATGACCACTAGTCTCCAGTGGATCTTGATCACCACCAGAGTGATCATGGATCCTCGAGTTCATGTTTTGATTATGAGGTAAAGGGCTGGTCAGCACAGTTGGGTCCTATGCTATGAATATCGAGGCTTCATCAATTCGAGGGCACAAGTGAGTGAGGTGGTCATCCTTACACAACTTGCAAGGAAACTTAACCTTACGTTTAGGTTTCTTGTCCCCCCCAGCATTTCAGGCGTTCTTTTCAGGTTCCTTTCCAAGTTCGGGTTGTGATGAACCATAGTCCTTCGCACCAGTCACAACCTTAGTAGCACAGACCATGTTGATGCAACCATGACCACTAGTCTCCAGTGGATCTTGATCACCACCAGACTGATCATGGGTCCTCGAGTTCATGTTTTGATTATGAGGTAAAGGGTTGGTCAGCACAGTTGGGCCCTAGGCTATGAATATCGAGGCTTCATCAATTCGAGGGCACAAGTGAGTGAGGTGGTCATCCTTACAAAACTTGCAAGGAAACTTAACCTTACATTTAGGTTGCTTGTCCCCCCCAGCATTTCAGGCGTTCTTTTCATTAGAGTTGGCATTTTCATTCCTATTCCCACCCTTATGATTGTTTTTACCCTTCTTTTTATTCCCTCCAGGTTGCTGGTTACCCTTCTGGTCTGACGATTGTATCGAAAGCACACTCGCCATTTGGGTGGGTTGAGATGAAGCCATAGGTTTTCCTAAGGCAGATTGGTTGATGGATAGTTGATTGACTTGTTTCACAACCGAATCTGCAGGTTTGGCACTTGTACAACCAACAATGTTATCGGCATGTGGTCCAGGTTTAACCTTAGGGTTGAAACTAGAGCGCGGAGCATTAGGAATGATCTCATATAACAAACCAGATTGAGCATAAATCGAGTCTAATTCCTACGCCCTAAAAATGGCTTGTTACTCGTTCTGAACTCTGGAGGTAGAAACATCCTTCGCTATATAAGGCAATAATGATTTAAGGAACCATTCGAGGAGAAACCCTGGCGGTATGATGGCTTTAATAAATCTCTTCCATATATGCCACTCTTGGATATGGTTCGAGATATGCGTGGCTTTATCTTTCTGAAATGTCAACAAGAGTTTTGCGCCAACGTCATAATGCACTGGTAGCTAGAAGTGGCTGAGAAAATTCATAGCTAGGTCATCGAACAACACGAATGCCCCCCTAGGTAACTCTATATACCATTTCGTGGTAGGCCCTGTAAGGGTGCGTTGAACCAGCCTTAAACGGATTGAATATTCGTGTAAGGAATTTGAAGAGCACCATAGGTGAAATGTAGTAACATGTTCACTCAAATCTTCTCCTGGTTTTCCCTCGAATATGGGAATGTCCAAGGGAAGCTTATTAGGGACAGCCGGCCAAGCTGGGTCATGAGATATGAGATCGTTCGTCAGTCTCGACAAGTCAGGAAGATTTAGTGTTGCGAGGAAAGGGAGATTAGGATGAGCAGGTCGATGCCCCGCTCCCTGATAATTTTCGTTCACATAAGCCTTATTATCATAACTAACATGGCCTTGGCCATAGTGTCGTCCTCCCGTTTGACCCATGTAGGGTGGCATGGAAGCACCATAATGTGGTGTACCTTGACTATGTAGGGCTACAAAGCCATAATTCAGAGTGTAAGTGGGTTGTTGATACCCGTACCCATAAGGTGAATAACCCTGTCCATACTGCGTCCCATAATAAGGTCCATAAGACATCCCATGAGATGTCCCATGAGACACTCCATAAGTAGGAATATATGCTCCGAAAGTAGTAACATGACCTCCATAAGTAGGAAAACGACCTCCCAAAACAACTGGAGATACTTGACTCTGAGACACAACTGTGTAAGTAGCAACAGTACGGACATGTCTCGTAGCACCGTTCCAGCCTGAAGGACCATGTGAATGAGGGGGAGGAATAGCATTCAAAGAACAAGGAATAGAGGACAAAGGGACATGTGAAATTATGTACGTGGTGTTCCCTATAGTCACTCATCGAGGTTCTGGTATCCTAATAGGATTACTAACACCAGGTCTAGGAGGAATATGTGATGTAGCTTCCATCGCCGGGATGGAAGGTTCAATGTGACTCATGCTCTCAAACCTCTCCGCATGGTAAGAATAGGAGTGCCCCCAGGCGTAGTGTTAAGCTCAAAATCCGACTCGGCATGAAATGTCGAATCATGTGTAGGGATACCAAACATACCATAACTAGTGCTTGCAGGTTCATGATGAGTCTCGTCGCCCGACATCCAATACCAGTCACCTGTGAATGAAGGATCATAGCTAGAGTGAGTAGGTATTTCATGTGAATGATCAAACCCAGAATGTGTAGGTATATCAGGTGAAGGATCAAATGTAGGAGTAAACTCTCTGTCCTCAACTTGAGTTGGAGAAGACAACTCAGGAATACCATCTTCATGATCTCCCATCGTGTGTGAATCAATGTGCAAAGTGGTCCACCTAAACCATGTGTTTCTCTCTCCCAAAGGAGGAGGAGATGTACAAGGTGGAAGTCTTGTTAAATGATGAGAATGGAGAGGAGCCACACCCAAATCCATAATGACTCAAAAAATGAAAAAGACTCACTAATTACGCAAACCCTAGGAAAGCTAACGTGCACAAAGCATACACTAATAAAATCTAAAGCCAAACACAAGCAATCAAGGGTAGGATAAGTGAGCTCCCGAATGAAGAAGGTATGTATCACCTAGGAGAGGCTTGAGACTCCCATACACAACAAGCGAAGGTTCATAACCAATTATTGTGGCCCTTAGCTTCAACGCATAAAGCAACTGTGCTGTCCAACCCCAACCTGGCCAGGACAGCCGCAAAATAACCCCTGTAAAGTACCCCTTCGATATCCTAGGTAAGGAAACTAAGGTCACCTCAATATAATCAATGCTTAGGGGGATAGTCACAAGCGGGATTGACCGTATGGGCAGGGTATCAAATCCTGAAACTCTCGAAAGAGCCCCCAGATATGAATACAATCCTTGAAATATATCTGGTGCTACTCAGTTATGACTAGGGGTCATCCCAATCAATAACCACTCACACTACCTCATGCTTAACTCTATTTTGAGAGGAGGATCCTGAGAAACACTAATTATACCAAGGAATTTCACACTCTCACCTGGAAAGACACATACATGTTGTTGTTTAGTGGTCTTGGAGAATTTGCTCACAATGAACTATTCCAAGACCCTAAAACCTAATCTTGTTGGTGTACCCTATCAAAGAAAATAGTGTAATCCATTTTAATTAAGCGTTGATTTTATT
>LPNX010213323.1:493775-508775 GCA_001517045.1 Pseudotsuga menziesii
TGGTTTTATGATGCAACATGAAGTAAAATGCACACCTAACAATCAATGCAAATGCATTGTGTCGAATGAAAAATAGGGCATGCTACTATGTGAAATGCAATTTTTTTCTTCAAATGACAAATGCAATCATTCCTATATGAAATCCTGACTAATACTCTAAGGAAATCTAGTGCAAGTACCATGCGAAATACAAAGTGCAATGCATAATGATGCAAAGAAGCAAATATTTTTGGATTTTTTGAATAAAAATGAGATACTAAAGCAAAAGAATGATTCTACTACCCCTAGACTCAGCAAGCACAATCAAACAGCACTCACACAAAGTACTAAGGTAAAAGAAATCTAATGCACTAATCCCAAAACAAAAAATGTAAAATGCAATGATAAGAACATTCTTAAAAAAGAAATTTACCCTAAAAAAATGTCTCTGGTCAGAAACAGAGGTGTATACAAACTCTAGCAATATTAAAGGAGACTTAGCAATCATCAAAATTCACCCAGCAACAATCAATCTTCCTATAGAAGGCAAAACTAATGGCATACATGACTGTTCGCAGTGTATGTATGCGGATATAGCAGTCAAAGCTGGGTGTATACGCGACTGTGAGTTAAAAAATCATGTACAGGAAGAGAAATGTACAAAAATAAAGGCAAACAGACAAGCTAAGACAAACTTCACACTAATCAGACACTACCAAGAAAACCTACCCCCATACCCGACACAAAAATGGAGAAATAAGAGAAATTCAAGAACATTGAATGCCGATAAAGACCCCCAAAGGAAAACTACTCGAAACTCCCCAGCAGAGTTGCCGATTCTGTTATGGAGAGAAATTCCTATGGCTTAGGGTACCACAACAGACAACTTAACTCCAGAAATCAAGCCTTTCCTATATGCAAGAGAAATCAAACAACTAACACTAAAGGATCTCAATTCATACCTTATTCCAGACGATTGATGTAGATCCCCGTTGAGCTTTACAACTCCAGCTTGAATTGATAAATTTCTTCCTCAACATTCAATAAACAAGATAAGCATACTATATATAATTATGTTAGCTCTACTCTAGCATATATAATCAATAACATATAAGCATTTGAAATCATCCATGGATAAAATATTCATTCAAACACACATTATTGGACAGGAAAAGATATTTCTATTAATATAAAATCAGAGATTACAATGAATACAACCTCTGTTGGCAAGCCTTCGAATCGGAGAAACTGAGTCCCCCACTTGGGCCTCCACCACTTCAATCCTCCATCTCTCGATAGAAATCTCACAAGCAAAAGGAAAGCTTGGGAATAACAAAAAATTTCTCCAAGGGACAAAGGAGATGCAGACTCAAGCACAAGTTTCGACAACAATGAACTATAGTTTTCTTGCTCTCAATTCCTCATATGCCTTCAATGTATCCAATGGGTTCCTTATATATCTCTTCAATGGGGTAATGAAAGGTTGAATTCAAGCGATCTCAAGGCATATGGAAGGCCAGGAGACTAGTGAGTTGGATCCACATCAAGGAAAACTCCAAAATAATTTGGCCTTTTGCACACATCCTGATGTACACAGTTTTAGAGGTCAAACCCGCGTATATATGCGATAAAGGGTTTAAAAGTCACGTATGGAAATTTAAGCATGTTTTTAGGGATTATCTAGGAAACATCAAAGGAACAAAAATGGTCCATGGGGTCTAAGGAGTCTGCATAGGGACATGGAAGGCCATAAAAGTGTGATTCACCATGTGTGGTAAAATCAGCTATAACAGCATATTCACAAGCATCATTTTGAATCCATACCAAAATTCACAAATATGCAAAGTTTGTTAAGAACAATGCAAGTTTGCATAAGTAATTTACATGCCCAATGTAAACCAAAACCCCAATTAAATCATAAAAAAAAAATGAACTTCACTAGTTCCATATGTATATTCGCAAGCATCATTGTGAATCCAAACCAAAATTAACAAATATGCAAAGTTTGTCAATTATATTGCAAACCTGCATACAACTAAAAACAAATCAAGTAGAATTCATATCTTCCCTAAAATACATAAACAAACATGGTAAATCCCTTGCCTCTATCCAAAATATTGAAGTGGGTCGTCCAAGAACATCAATAAACACCTATAGTTTTGATGAAACTTCCTAATCCAAGTGTTAAAATAAGGTATAGAAGCTTCCCATGTTTAACAAATATTTCCTCTTGACTAAAGGGTACTTTTTGGTTAAGGTCAAGACAACGAAGTTCAACAATAGGCTCTACGAACATCAAGATATATAGGGAGGTTGATGTGTTTGATTACATGCCAAACACATACTATCATACATGATAGAATCCAGTGGAAACCTTGCAACCATAAAATCCACTATACACAATTGTGCATGTAAAGTCTCTCATGGGTATATAGAAATAGGGCATAGAACTAAAATAACATCAAGTGGAATCCATACACTTTTCAGTGCTTAGAGATGTCATTATATCATGTTTTTATTTTTCTAATGATATTTTATTTGTATTTATGATTCCAGTGGCTACTATGGATAACAATGCTAAGATATTGAGGGTTATTGGCCACCTCAGAGAGATTGGTTCTGCCTAGAGGGGTGGAGATGAGCTCCATCGTTCCTTGTTAGACTCATTTCTGAATATTGTTGATATGATAGCAAGATTGAAGGATGCTTTGTATAGCATTGCATCCTACAAGGAGAGGAAAAGACAAGAATACGCTGATGGGTTGAGCTACAATGAGATAAAGAAGCTGAAAATAATGAAAGAACACATCTATACATTGTTTATCATACCTAGGATGGATGACATTCTAGAGAGCACCATGCCACATATTTCGATTGAGTGGTGCACCTTTCCAACCTTTAGAGAACATTGGATGGATATATGGTACATGGTTTTTAACACTCCCCCGCACAACAGTAGGGAAGTACCATTGTACTTCCTCCGAAAGTTGTATGTAGAGTTTTTGATGGGGAAACATGTCAACTATTTTGACATGTTGGGCTTCCAGGGAGTTGGTAGGGTGATTCCCCAAAACCGACCCAATTCTAGGCATAGATATGCCAATCCATAGATACCTGCACCTCATGCCCAGCTACCGAGGGAAGACATCCCTCCTACACATGATATGGTTTCCCAGATGCAGGATTAATTTCTGACTATCTGAGATGGTTTCTCGACACACAACTACTATTGACCAGACAATGCCCTCTTCCTCTGCTGGGGTATAACCACCAGCTTCTAGTGGTAGAGGAACATCTATTGGTGGGGATATACCGACATCCCATGTGCCTCAGATCAAGCCACACATCTACAAAACGTGTGGTCAATCCTGTTATGGTCCTGGACCAAGACATGGTACCTCTATGATGACTAGTAGTCAGGTAAGGACATTGTTAAAACTCTATTATTGTTCAATTTTTAATTTTTCCATACTGTATATAACATATTAAAAGATTCGTAATATATGAAATATTTACTCTTGCAGGAGATTTATGCCTCTTAGGGGGGTGGTAGTGCACTCGGTGTGGTTGTATCCGAGGTCCAAAAAACCAACATTGAGGTAATGTTTAAACATGTGTCATTTTTTTAATACATATCACTTTTTAATGCATGTGTTAGTCTTTATTAATTTGTTAAATTGTCTAATATTTACAATTTTTGAAGCTGCAGGAACCCCATTTAGAACCTTATGCTGGAGACATTGATCTCAGCAAAATAATTCGAGGTGGAATTTATGATTACCTGAAGAGTGTAAGTACATGGTTAATGACTGAATCTTGTTCGAATTATTTAAATTTCTTACTGTACACTCCTTTATAGATTGCAGATGCTATCTGCATCTGAAGAGGGGAAAGAAATTGTTGAAAGAGGTCACTCCCATGGGGAAGATATGTCCCGGTAGGGGTAAGTGTATTACAACATGTTATTTTTTCAGTACATATTAGTCCATCCATTCAAATCCATGTCTAATTATGGTAACACTTTATGACTACAGACATCATCGCAAATCCCTGCACCGCCTCTTTGGTTTGGTTCTCCCCTTAGTCCAAATGTAGATAAGTGGGTTGTTTACACTATATTACCCTCTTCCTTGAAAAGAGTGGGTGTCCATGAGGATCAACCTACTCATCCCAAAGTAATGTACACACTTTCAATGGAAGTTGTTGGTTAGATTTGAATTCACTTCACAACTAATTTTTCTTAATGTTATTTTCACATGTTTATAGCATCAGGATGTAGAGTCATCCGTGCCAGACCTTAGTGGGGTTGTTTATGCTACGGTCAATGTTGCATCTACAATAGGGATAAGTCACACTGAGGTACATCTACTTGAATATTTTTAATTGTACATTTCATTTGTATTCTTTATAGACATGCACGATGTCTAACTATTTTATTTTTTGCTGAATGTAGCCACACCCTGGTCCATTAGTGCATGCAACTGAGGTTGATTTTCAACCTACGAATCCTCTTAGTAATGAATAAACCCAGTATATTCCCCTAGAACAAGTTTTTTCGGTGAGATGTTCATTTTTTACATATTTGATTAGTACTTTCTCATTCATGTACATGTTGATAATTGTTGAGATAATTGACTATTTTTTTTAATTCACAGAGAAGCATTGCAGAGAGACTCTCTGCAAGGAGGAGGACACCAGAGGCATCTATACCCCAGAAATATGTAGTGATTCTTTGTTTTATGTACAATTGAGTCATATTTTAAATTTTCAAACTTTGTTATTGCTGGACATTACTAGTTCAGTTACCTGATCAAGAAATATTGTCATTGATTTGCAGTCGCTAGAGATGCATAGTGCCCGTGGACATAGGCAAAAAGCATCAGGTTCTAGGAAAAACAAGAGAAAGTTAGAGTTTTGATGTGTTAGTCTAGGACAAATATGTATTTCTCTTTACAATAGAAAGTTAGAGTATAGGGGAGCGGTCTAGGACATATGTACTTTTGTTTGCACATGTACATCAAAGATGTTTTTGATACATGTACATTGACATGCCATATAAGGGCCTTCTATTTTTGTATTATAACTTTCATGATAAAAAAAATATTTCATATCAAGGCTCTTGATATCTTCATGGTTCAGTCTTTTAAGTGTGATCATACACGTGTGGCCAAGAATGTTTCTATGTGTAATGTTCTAAATTTTTTTATAGATTTTACGATTGCATGGAGATATCAGTTATAAATTTGAGAACAATGCACAATTACAATAATATGTAATGACACAAATGTACATTTCAATTGTTTTTTACCACGACCCAGCTGCATATAAAATGTTAAATTGTATTCACAAATATGGAACATACCTAATACACATAAGCACCCAACACAACTAAGCAACTGGTCCAACTACATGGAATACAAAAGCACCTTACCTACATAACAACCTAACAAAATTTTAAAGGATGCATGAATTTGACACACCTAAGTGATGCACCTGTGTGGTCTACATAAATGAAATTAGTGTTTGGCATGATTTCTTTCATCTAATGAATACATGGGATACATATACAACCTAAAATTATCTAAGTATTATAAGGTTGATTCAAAATAATGGTTATGATTATATCCTGCACATTATTTTATCATTTTGTTAATGTACATGGAATTTGATGAATGGCCTCAAGGAACAACTTTGGAAGAGACGAAAATTATGTGTGATTTTATTATAGTTTAAATTGATTGGAGAAGTACTATTCTGAATCTTGTTTTATAAATTTATGTTTATGGAGTCATATTTGAAACATTCATAGTGTGAATATATATATGTTGTAATAATGGCGTAATAGGTTGGCCACTTGTTTCTAAACATAAACATGTTCCATTACATGGTTACTGACGTAATGGCATTGTCTCCTCCTACATTTCATCGTACAAATTCTCACATCTCTTGGATAACCAAGCTAAATTAATATGGGAAACAACCTTCTTTCAAATTTCCAGTCTCACGACTGATATGAGATCCTAAGATCAATTCATCTCCACATAGATATTGACAACTCCTTTTGCCTTGATTAAAACACAAAAAAATAATATTTCTTGCTTCACAATGATGGGAAATAAGTCAAGTTCAACACCTCACAATAGGTAAAAGAATTCTCAACAACTACACATGGAATAATAGTTTGCAACAAGTATTGTTTCAAGAAGGGAAGATCTACAATCACCTTCAAGCTAACCTCTATGTGCAAAAATTTCACATTCACTTACTAAGAAAAACCCTAGTTTCCAAAATCGACCTAAAATAGGATCCCTTTTCCATGGACCCAGAGTATAGGGCCATCCCTAACACTATCTCGATGTCCTAAATCCAACGGAGCCGGCGGTTCATTGATCCGAGAAATGGTCATCATTCTATGGCACATTGAATCCGACCTCCTATAGGCTTTCAAGGACACCTGCTGAATCCCTACCCAGGGAATAGAATGGAAACCATGCATCAAAACGGGCTTCTGGTGGTTCATGCAAATGTGTTTAGGCATGTTCCATGTGGGAACTCTAGCCACACGTTCACGGTTAAGGAATTTGCAAAGATAACTCTGTGTACACAAATTTCGCATTCACTTACTAAGAAAAACCCTCGTTTCCAAAATTTACCAAAACAATGATCCCTTGTCCATGGAACTAGATTAAAGGGCCACTCGTAGCACTATCATGATTTCATGATTCCAATAGATATGACGGTTCATCGATTTGAGCAATGGTCATCATTCTATGGCACGTTAAATCCCACCTCCTACAGGATTTCAAGGACACCTGTTGAATCCCTACCTGGTGCATAGAATGAACCATGCATCAAAATGGGTTTTCAGAGGGTCATGAAAGAGTTTTTAGGCATGTTCCATGTGGGAACTCTAGCCACATGTTCATGGTCAAGGAATTTTCAAATCTGACCCTTAGGTGCAAAAAATTAACATCCACTCACTAAGCAAAATCCTAGTTTCCAAAATTCACCAAAAAATGATCCCTTGTCCATAGACCCAGATTAGAGGGCCACCCATAGCACTATCCCGATGTCTTTATTATAACGGATCTGACGGTTCGTTGATTCAAGGAATGGTCATCATTCTATGGCACGTTGAATACCACCTCCTACAGGATTTCAAGGACACCTGTTGAATCCCTACCCAGTGCATAGAATGGAAACTGTGCATCAAAATGAGATTTTGGTGGGTCATGCAAGCGTGTTTAGGCATGTTCCATGTGGGAACACTAGCCACATGTTCATAGTCTAGGAATTTTCAAAGCTGAGCCTTTTGTGCAAAAAATTAACATTCCCTTACTGAGCAAAACCCTAGTTTCCAAAATTGAACAAAAAAATGATCCCTTTTCCATGGACCCAAATTAGAGGGATTCCTGCAGCACTATCTCGATTTCTTGAATCCAACGGAGCCAACGGTTCATCGATCCGAGTAACAGTTATCATTCTATGGAACATTGAAACCCACCTCCTAAAGGTTTTTAGGGACACTTGTTGAATCCCTACCCAGTGCATAGAATGGAAATTATGCATCAAAATGGGATTCCGGTGGGTATTGCAAGCCTATTTAGGCATGTTCCATGTGGGAATGCTAGCCACATGTTCACGGCCGAGGAATTTTCAAAGCTGACCCCTATGTATAAAAATTGGACATTCCCTTACTGAGAAAAACCCTAGTTTCCAAAATTGACCAAAAAAATGATCCCTTGTCCATGGACCTAGAGTAGAGGGCCACCCCTAGCACTATCCCGATGTCTTGAATCCAACGGATTCAATGGTTTTTTGATCTAATCAAAGGCCATCATTCTATCACACGTTGAATCCCACCTCCTACAGGCTTTCAAGGACACTTGTTGAATCCCTACTCGGGGCATACAATGGAAACCACGCATCAAAATGAGCTTCTGGTGGTTCATGCAAGAGTGTTTAGGAATGTTCAATGTGGGAATTCTAGCCACATGTTCTGGGTCGAGCAATATGCGAAGTTAACCCCCATGTGCAAAAATTTGACATTCCCTTACTAAACAAAACCCTAGTTTCCAAAATTGACAAAAAATGATCCCTTGTCCATGGACCTAGATTAGAGGACCTCCCGTAGCACTATCCTGATGTCCTGAATCCAATGGAGCCAACGGTTTGTCGATATGAGAAATGATCATCATTCTATGGAACGTTGAAGCACCTCTTACATGATTTCAGGGACACCTGTTGAATCCCTACCTGGTACATAGAATGGAAACCATGCACCAAAATGGGCTTCTAGTGGGTACTGCAAGGGTGTTTATCCAGGTTCCATGTTGGAATTCTAGACACACCTTCACGATCAAGGAATTTGCTAATCTGACCCCTATGTGCAAAAATTGGAATTCCCTTACTGAGAAAAAAACCCTAGTTTCCAAAAATGACCAAAACAATGATCACTTGTCCATGGACTGAGAGTAGAGGGTCACCCCTAGAACTATCCTGATGTCTTGAATCCAACAAAGTCGGCGGTTCATCAATTTGAGCAACGACCATCATTCTATCGCACGTTGAATCCCACCTCCTACAGGATTTCAGGGACACTTGTTGAATCCATAACCACGGCATAGAATGGAAACCGTGCATAAAAACAATGTTTCGATGGGTCATGCAAGCATGTTTAGGTAGGTCCCATGTGGAAACGATAGCCACACATTCATTGTTGAGGAATATATGAAGTTGACCCCTATGTGCAAAAATTTGGCATTCCCTTACTGAGCAAACTATGGTTTCTATGGTTCAGAATGCAAAATATGGTTTATGGTACAAACTTGAGTTAATAGGATTGGCTATAGGGTTTTTAAGCTAGGATTATCAATGGTTATTAGGATAGGATTACCACTCCTTAACGTCATGGCTCCCATGGAGAAACAAATTATCAGAGTCAAGGAGATAATTATCGGATTCAAGGCAATGACCTTATAGGATCAACTTCGAGATTCAAGGAAAATGCGATAGACATATCCTAGAGAGAATGGTAGATGATGGTCTTGGGATATACGAGATGAGTCATGTAAGTATCAATATAATTCAACAAATCCATGATGAAGCTCAAGTGCAATTTATCAATTTGTATAAGTCTATTAAATTTATCAATATATCAATCGCTCAATCTATCAAGCTGTAAATAATGAATGAGACCATGAAACCAAAATATCTGACTACCACATACCTGACTACCTACCGGTGGTCATTCGACTAGACCATTGGGATCACCTCTAATATCAACAATATCCTTTAGCCTCTCATTCTTGGAGTAAGGCAATAAGAATTGTGACTTTTATGAGTTCTTGTTTGACATTGTTTGTAGCTAGAGGTTTGTACCAATAACTAAGTTTGTATAATGGCATTCAAGTTGACCTATATAATGGTATACAATTTTATCTATTATATAATCTTCAAATACATAACCTTTTTTATTTCGTGTGTGGGAAACCTGTGTTAAATATTCTCCTTTAATAACCATCAACCCCACTGGAAAATCATTTCCCTCGGAGTCGCTTAATGAGACAACGAGGGTCTGCTTCCCATCTAAACAACATGCCAGCCAATATTCAGTGTGTCATTCATTTCCTCTTGGGAAAACCACTGCGTATATGTTCCCTGCATAAAATAAAGTGAAGACCTAGGAGTCAGCTAACTAAACACAACTAGTCGTCAAACATTTCAAATCTATCAACATAATAGTCGAACCTAGTTGTATGAGATCTGAAATGTTGTCATAGTCATGTGAAATACTCAATTGACCCTCCTCCAACTGGGATAATTTTGCAGTTATTTTTTGACCAATAGTGAGTGATACATGATCCCAACTATCAACCCAATCTATGGATTCACAGTTGTCCCATTCACCACTGCTACATGGATAACAAAAACAAGAGAGTTTTCTTGTCCATGTCTCAACTATAGCATTGTTTGACGTTCTAACAGAATGGAATGCATGACTTCATTTATCGGTCTTGCACTCATATAGGTGTGATCAATCTACATCGACCACCTCCCAAAAATATCTATGTACATGTGTTTTTTGAGATGATTGGTCTTCTTTCCTTCTTGCTCCCTGCCCCATCACTGAAGAACACCATGCAACAATGGTATTTGCATCTCGGATGAGAGAAATAGTTGTGAATTTCATCTCTTGCCTATGTAATGCAGTATTGATGAATTCACCTACTCCATCATGTTCCCCTTTTCCATGTTCAGTCTCAAAATAGTTCCAAATGTGTGGCACCTTGTGCCTCTTATGGAGAATACACAACCATTAGAAGACATGGGAATTTTTTATTTTCCCCACACAACCATCAGAACAAATCCAATGTTGTTCCATCTATATATTGTTATCCTCCAGGTGATTGTATAACAATTGAAAGATGTGTTTTACAAAATCCAAGTCATGATACCTGTCATCACTTATGTAAAAGTGATACTCCTTCAATATAACCCTCATCTCTTCAATACTATCTGCCCCATGTCTATAGGTGATTGGACCATTATACTGACCTGGTCTGAGTGATAATATTGAATCTGAATCTCGTTTTGTGGTTGAAGAGTGTTATTTTCCGCAAAATCGAGCACTTATAATATAATTCCAATAGGAAATGTATCCCTGCATGTTCTAAACTACTCATCTTGCCAACGAGCCACATGTACATGCTTTACATACTGTTGTGTCTTTTCAAATAATTCATCCTTGAAGTTGCATACCACTACCTGGTAGATCAACAATAAAGATGTACAGATCAATAGGTTGTTACATATATGAAGTAGAAATACATGAAAAAAAAATACTATTCAGGAACTCGTCAGTAACTTGAGAGGTGACCAATTGTATTTTTTTCTTTCATTCCCTCCACCAATATCATACGTGACATATTTGAATGACTGCAAGTTCACTTCATGTCTCCCAAGTTCATGCTCATCGGTGATATGTATGCATTTGTCAAAAAATGTCACTCCACCACACCTTGGGCATGTCCCATCTACGCAAGGCCTTTGATAAAATGTGCAACCTTATGTCCTTCTACACAAAATGTTATGGTTAAAGTCTCTAGATTATGTCGGTGGCATTGTAGTTGAGCATTCCTGCACAAGAATGTCATCCAATACATGCAATATATGTATATATGTGTCATAATAATAATCGTACTCAATGTGATATCGATAACAACATGTGTTACAAGTTGTGTTTATTTTAACATACCATGGTTTTCATTTCTCGAAGGATCTTTGGCCCAAGTTAAGTTCATTATGTTCATGCCTAAATCTCTCATATAATTCTGTTTGTGTCATGTCAAGAAAATGTTTAAAGTGGGACTCATGGTCCCTTGAACCCCTTCTCAATTTTAGTACATATTTTTGGTTAGATGAAGGTCTAGTATTGTCACACCAAAACTCTTGCACCAATCCCTTTACCGCATCAATGAGCTTAACATCAGAGCGTGGAAACCTGTTAATGAAGGACCAGACATTTGTTTGACCAGAGTAAAGTTGTTCTCTTCTAGAATAATACCTATGGAGTGCTTCGATATCCAATCCTACAAGTTTATATGTAGGCTTAAGAAGTTGAAGGGCCTTGGTGATTTTGTTCACGATTGATTGTGACAACACACGATGAGCTGCATTGTGATCATTTGAACGCGATTTATTTCCAATAGTACTAAATGCATCTACTAAACTTTTGACAACTTGAGAACTTGGTTCAAAACTCTTTATCATCTTTATCCTTAAGTTTTTCCTAACAACAGTCATAGACCTAGATTTTAACAACGATATAAATAATATACATTTATCTCCATCACATTTAGAATAAAAATAGTTGACAAGTATCTGTTGAGATTGATATGCAATACTGCTTTTAGACAACGTACCTTCAAGTGAACCAATGAGACTTTAATCGATGTATATACATTTTGGATTTCTTCGGCGTGAAGTTGCTAATGGAGATAGAGAGGTTGGAACTGCACCCTGCACCATATCACCTGGTCGGTCTGGCATTTGAACATGAGCTTCATGTCCTTCCATGTCTTCCTCTTGGTAGGATGATGGAAATTGGAGATCCTCCTGGGTGATTTGAACAACATTATCTTCTTCAAGCATACATTCGACACTCAAGGTCTCTCTAACTTCGTCACTTGTATACCCACATTCAATTAAATCTGCAAAGGTTTCAAGTGGCCTTGATGTGCACCTAGATTTTACTCCTTGATCGGTGTCATGTAGTTCTCATTCTTCTATTGATATGGAGACCTAAGTCCCCTCGAGCAAATGATTGTCTTTCTTGATGTGGATCGGTAGGAAGAACTGTGGCATCCTCAACAACTAGAATTGGTTGAGTGTCCATAGAGTGTCTTCAATTGGTCATGCCATTTCTTTTCTTCTCTAATTTCTTCAAGTATTTCATTGGGTATCCTCTTCCTTGTTGATTTTCTTGCTTGATTGTGTGACTTTCCCATCACCACAATGATAAATGATATATGGTTTCCTTTTCTATCTCCTCAATGGTACACTTCAATGGGAGACTACCCAAGCTTGGTTTCTTTCTTGCTCAATTGTGTCTAGATACTCAAGGGGGGAAGATTGGGAAGAATGTTGTCTTTGCTAGCTACTCAATTGCAAGAAAAACAATGGTAGAGATGCTCTATGGTACTCCTCAATAGGAAATTCCCCAAGCTTGGTTTGTTTCTTGCTCAATTTTGTCTACATACTCCACCAAAATGACCAAGTTAATATTGCCTTTTCTATCTCATCAATTGCAAGAAAAACAATGGTGGAGATGCTCTATGGTGCTCCTCAATGGGAAATTCCCCAATCTTGGTTTGTTTCTTGATCAATTGTGTCTACATACTCCACCACAATGACCAAGTTAATGTTTCCTTTTCTAGCTCCTCGATTGCAAGAAAAACAATGGTGGAGATGCTCTATGGTGCTCCGCAATAGGAAATTCCCCAAACTTGGTTTGTTTCTTGCTCAATTGTGTCTACATACTCCACCACAATGACCAAGTTAATTTTGTATTTGCTAGCTCCTCAATTGCAAGAAAAAAATGGTGGAGATGCTCTATGGTTCTCCTTGCTCAATTAATGGTTTCTTTCTTGCTCCTCAATGTATACCATGCTCCAAGCAATACTTAGACACTTGTGGTGGAGATGCTTGATGTTAAAAACAATTTTGTGTGATAATACGGTGAAGAAGAGAATGTTCACACACTATCGGCAACCTAAAATTGCATGCAGACTGTCAAACCTCTGTGAAATATGATAGAGTGTTTCTCGTACAAGGACTGCTATTGTTTATACTGAGACGAAACGTGCACACATTATTGTTAACAAAAATGGGGGCATGTTTTGACCACATAAAATGAGTGTGCATTTTACTCTAATAGTGTTTAGGAGCATTTAAGAAGTCAGTTTCACGACTAAGGGATCATTCAAGGTTTAGTTGGAATTAACAAGCACTCCCTTAGTCTTTGCGCCTTAACAACCCCCTTCTCGTCAACCTAACTATATTGTTTTACAACTCAAGGGATGTGTGTGTGAGAAAAACATAAGTTAAGGGGTGTTAGTAATGAGGGGAGACATGGGGATGTCTGTGTGTGTGAGAGAGAGATAGGTTAGGGGGTGTTAGTGGTAAGGGGAGACATAGGGATGTGTGTGTGTGTGTCATAGGGGAGACATAGGGATGTGTGTGTGTGTGTCAGAAGGGATACATAGGGATTTGTATGGGGTGACTAGGAGTTTAGGTGTGGGGGGGTGGTTAGATTAATGTGGGGGTGTCTAGGTGTTGTAGAGGGGATGTAATAGGTGGGTGGGGGTTAGAGGTAGTTGGATGAGTTGGGGAGTAAGAGAGAGTGAAGGAGGGGGGTTGTTGGTGGCAGGGGGAGACAAAGGGATGTGTGTGGGGGTGTGTGAGAGAGGGAGAGAGGGGTGGGGAATAGATAGGGGGGGGGGGGGGGGGGGAGGGGGGGGGGGGGGAGAGATAGGGGGGTGTGGGTTAGGTGTGGTTGGATGAGTTGGGGAATGAGAGAGAGGGAAGGAGGGGGGATGTTGGTGGAAGGGGGAGACAAAGGGGTGTGTGTGTGTGTGTGTGAGAGAGAGAGAGAGAGAGCACTGGGGAATATATAGGGGGGGTGGGGGTTAGAGGTAGTTGGATGAGTTGGGGAGTAAGAGAGAGTGAAGGAGGGGGGTTGTTGGTGGCAGGGGGAGACAAAGGGATGTGTGTGGGGGTGTGTGAGAGAGGGAGAGAGGGGTGGGGAATAGATAGGGGGGGGGGGGGGGGGGGAGGGGGGGGGGGGGGAGAGATAGGGGGGTGTGGGTTAGGTGTGGTTGGATGAGTTGGGGAATGAGAGAGAGGGAAGGAGGGGGGATGTTGGTGGAAGGGGGAGACAAAGGGGTGTGTGTGTGTGTGTGTGAGAGAGAGAGAGAGAGAGCACTGGGGAATATATAGGGGGGGTGGGGGTTAGAGGTAGTTGGATGAGTTGGGGAGTAAGAGAGAGTGAAGGAGGGGGGTTGTTGGTGGCAGGGGGAGACAAAGGGATGTGTGTGGGGGTGTGTGAGAGAGGGAGAGAGGGGTGGGGAATAGATAGGGGGGGGGGGGGGGGGGGAGGGGGGGGGGGGGGAGAGATAGGGGGGTGTGGGTTAGGTGTGGTTGGATGAGTTGGGGAATGAGAGAGAGGGAAGGAGGGGGGATGTTGGTGGAAGGGGGAGACAAAGGGGTGTGTGTGTGTGTGTGTGAGAGAGAGAGAGAGAGAGCACTGGGGAATATATAGGGGGGGTGGGGGTTAGAGGTAGTTGGATGAGTTGGGGAGTAAGAGAGAGTGAAGGAGGGGGGTTGTTGGTGGCAGGGGGAGACAAAGGGATGTGTGTGGGGGTGTGTGAGAGAGGGAGAGAGGGGTGGGGAATAGATAGGGGGGGGGGGGGGGGGGGAGGGGGGGGGGGGGGAGAGATAGGGGGGTGTGGGTTAGGTGTG
>LPNX010213323.1:511275-531684 GCA_001517045.1 Pseudotsuga menziesii
TGGATGTGTGGGTGTTAGGGGTTAGGGAGTGGGTTGTTAGGTGTCATTGGTTAGAGAGTAAAAGAGAGTGGATAAGGGTTTAGTAATTGATATAAGGGGGGAGAGAGAGGTAGGAGGAGGAGGGGATTTAGAGGTATAGAGAGGAGGATGGAGGATTAGTAAGAATTGGGGGGAAGAGGGGGGATGTTAGTCATAAGGGGTTACATGTGGATGTGTGATTTGGGTGTCAGAGAGAGAGAGAGAGANGGTGACTTAAGGATGTGTAATGTGGGTTTCTGTGAGAGAGAGAGATAGGGTTGGGGAATATATAGGGGGGTGGGGGATAAGTGTATTTGGATGAGTTGGGGAGCAAGAAAGAGTGGAGAGAGAGGTTCTAGGTGTTAGGAGTGAGAGAGAGGTTCTAGGGGGATGTATGTGTGTGTGTGTGAGAGAGAGAGAGAGAGATAGAAAGAGAGAGAGAGAGAGAGAGAGAGAAAGGGAGGTTTAGGGGTTTTGTGGGGGGCTCTAAGTGATTAGAGATAGAGTAATAGGGAAGTGTTTAAGATTTAGAGGTAGAGAGAAAGGGTTATGGGTTTAGGGGTGGGGGGAGGGGACATACAAGTGTTAGTTGTAAGGGGGGACATAGGCGTGTGAGAGAGAGTGAGAACGAATGAAGCGGTGGGGTGTTAGGGAGAGAGAGGGGGGGTTAAAGGTTGGTATAGGAGGAGGGGGGCTTAGATGTAGGGAGAGGAGGAGGGGGGTTAGTAATATTTAGGGGGAAGAGTGGAGTAGGGGGGACATAAAATAATAAAAGTATTGGTATAACTCACAAAAAAAAACTCATTGTATTATTTGAAAACGTACGTGTGTTGTTATTCACTAAAACGCGCTCCCATTTTTAATAAATACAATGTGCACACATTATTGTTCAATATAACGAGCACGCATTTTATTTAAATTAAAAAATGTATTCCATCCAAATGATAACGCCAAGCCTCCACCCATGCTTGCATGGCATTCTTATGTCTATGTGTCTACTTCGGACTTTGCTTCATATTCAACATGCATATGCCTTGGAGTATGATAAAATACAGCTAATTCAGCATTATATCCAAATTTTCAATATGCTCGTGTTTAGCAGTTGCTTACAATATGCTGCACATCTCCATTTTTTATGAAATTTTAGAAACATATATGGTTTTTTTTGCAGATTCCAAATATGTAAATTTTAATAAGAATATATAATTTAATCTATTTTTTTCATATTTATCTTATGTCATCACTCCCCAACTCAAAAAACACATTGTTAGTGTTTCGTCCATATCTCTTTCGTTTCTCAACCATTTAAAATAAAATTGTATGGTGCACTAAAGAGCAGAGACCTCTACATGCTATAAGAAACCCATTTCCAAATAATTGCATTAAGACATTCAAATAGTGCACCCACAATTGACATACCATTTTCAAGGTTTGAACTCTTGGATAATTAAAAAAATTTAAAAATATTATTTTTATTATTAGAAAAATAGTCATGCACTAGTACTATATATTCTCTATATGTCTACCAGTTTTCGTAAGTTTGTGCCATCATTTAGTCACTCAAAGGTTGCACCCACAAAAACATATACCTTATAATTTGTCCCAAAAATAAAAAAGTGCCCGTTAAAAAATATCTAACTTTAGATAGTTAACAACATTTTCAATAGAAAAAATTTATATATTTGGAAATGTCATTCAATTTCCTACATTTCTTGTTTTTTACTTATCGTAAGATTCATTGTGTAAGTGTCACAAAATATCCATGCAAGTTGATGGATGCCTATTTTTTAGTTTTCTATTGCATCTAACGCATCAAAAGGGACCCTCATCAGCTTGCATAAACCCATGACCCTTTCATAGTTGTGGTGTAAAATCAATTTTTTATTTCATTGTTTCCCTTAAGACTTTCACCATAGCACTTGTTACCTTGATTAGTGGTTTAGTAGCACGAGGGGGAAACTAATCCTTTTGTCAAAAACACCTGCAACACAACAATTTTAAACTTTGCGTTAGCTTACAATAAGCTAAGTAAGACCCGCAATCCTTGTAACCCTAACATAGAGAAAGTAGTTGTAAGTGGAGTGCTAAAGCATTAAAAACATGACAAATACATCCTTATTGTAAAATAGGATAAGCACACAAAACTGAAACATGAGGAAAGTCAAGTATGTCATAACAACTTTTTGAAACAAGTAAATTATCATAAGACTTAGGAACTGTATTATAGTATAAGTTACATATGAATTCATTTATGAAGTAACATATTTCAAATTGTTACATAGCAGTTTTATAGATTTTGATATATGAATGTTAATAGAATTTTAGGGTCTATAATAACTACCTACAAGTTATTGTGAAGACAAGAATTCTCTATAGGTTTTATATTATGTGAAACCTAAATTAGATCTTATATTGATCTAAATCTCTGTATTAACATTTTTTTTACTTATGGAATTTTTGGAAATGTTACAGGAATGAACCCATCCTTTCTCCACTTCATAAAACAATCATTTGATGAGCTATATTGAGCGTTTGTTACCATTTTCAAGATTGTTAAAAAGAAAAGAGGTACTCATCCATCCCGATGGGGAAATTGAGGGAATAGGGAGACAATTTTCATTTGTGTTAGTGGTGACTCCTAGTCACTCGTGAACATGGCACCTTCCTGCATTTCATCCAAACAGTTTGGTATTCAAATTGTCATCGATTCGATCCACTTTCATGAGTCATTTCACTCCTTTGAGTCAATTCAAAGAATGCATTTTATTCTCTTTGCATTATGTGTGGTCTCTGATTCGCTGAGTCAATTTTTCCAAGTCACTTGTCATGTCATTCAATGTTCAAGGGGAATATTTATTACATTATAATTCTACAGTTACTTTTCCTTCCTTCGAGTCAGTCATATTTGAGTCAGTATCATGGTTGTTTCATTATCAAAATCACTTCAAAAATCACATTTGTTACAAGTTTCGTGTCAATGACGGGGTAAACATCATGGCCCTCCTTCGATGAGTCTATTCTTGTCAACACCAGCACATCATTCAAGAATTAGTATTAGAAACTAGCCAACTACCTTGAATGATGCATGCCTCAATGGAAGGTTTCCTCGCTTTCGACAGTAGGCTTTAATCATTGGACCCTCATTGGAAGATTCCATCGATTGTTTGACTACAACTCATTCATTCACAGTTAGAGGAATGTATTAGGGGACCTTGGGAATCATTTCCATTAATCCTAATTTCCCTCGCACTTGTTAACAATATATATCAATGACCGGTAATCAAGTGGTTTCTACCATGTTCGACATCAGGATATATATTCACATGGATAGAATCGTACTATCTCGGATTGGAATGAATAATATGAGTGGTTAGGTATTCACTTGAATATGTGCCTATCCTTAGGTTACAATGGATTATTTTTTGAGTCATTGCATGGATCCACATTGTATGTATGGTGGCTATGCTCAAGTTTGAGTCAGGATGACATGGATCTAAAATGTATATTCCATATTTATGTCTCGATTTGAGTGTTGTTGATCATGGATCTACATTGTATTATTGGTAGCCATGAATTGGTCATTATACATGGATCTGTAGTGTATTGGTCAGTAGCCATGATTTGAGTTAGACAATTTTTAACTGGTGTTATTTAAAGTCTTCACTTTCCACTCTCTTGCCTCTAATTCCATATCATGTCTAGTGAAGTATTTCACCAATCACATCCCATTAGCTTCATACTTTGGGGGAAATTATTTTACACCCAAAAGTTATCCTTATGCTTAATCTCCTGAAGTTTCTTAGCCAAACCATCTTTTGGAGGAGCTTTCTTCTCAGTCCTAGGATGTTTGGCGCCCTTTTCCTACTGGCATAGAGCATCATCCTTTCCTGGCAACTATTTCCTAATGAGAATGTTTGTTGGTGACACTTTCTTCCTAAGGGAAAGGAGCGTCGATGCCTCCTACTAGTGTACAAAGAGCGTCCACACTGTTAAAATGGAAAAGAGAGAATATTTTTAGAACCTTCTAGATGAAATTCCTTGTTAAGGCTTATCCCAATTGCTTGGAGTAGGTGGCATTTGTATCCCTAGCTTCTATGTATGATCCCTCACTTCCTCCCTAAGGATCTCAACCCTTTTGGGCCCTCTTTGGCCTATATATACAAGCTTCATGGACCATGATAGTGTAGAACCAAGAGAGCACCTTTATGTTGCTAAAATCATTGTTGGTACATGAGGCGAAGAGTGTGGCTTTGTGAGTGATATTTGTATATTTTGTAGAGTTTGTGGTTGTGAGTCAAAAGGAATTGTGAGAACAAAGCTTCGACATCGATGATTTGGTTTTATTTTTCTTCTATTATTACTATTAATACAAAAAAATTCTCCTTTCCCATGAAAAATTTGTGTTAATATGAGTTATTCATTACTTTTCTCCTTGATCATTAGTATAGATCATTGAATTAGCTTGTTACTTTCACTTTTTTATATCGTTCCTTACATTCTTTTGCATGTACAACTGATCGTAAGAGAATCACAAGGAAATGATCACCTTCTCATTCACGTAAGAAAGCTCGACATTCAAGTAGTTTAACAATCTGGGGAGAGGATTCATTGCTGTGAGTCATTTATTATAGATCTTCCCCATGTAGACTAGGGAAACAATCTTTCTCCACATTGATTGATAATTTATCATAATAAGAAGAGCACGAATCACTCCTTGATGATGAATTTAATGATGAAGATCAAAGATCGGAAGTTTTTCTGAAAGAATCCATTGTTCATGACATGCTCATTTACATCATGGCCCTTATGTTTGAAGATGAAGACCAAGAAGTCGTAGCTGAAGAAACTAAATAATGAAAAGAAATGGTGAATTCTCCATATCCTTTTGTAGTGGTTTCTTATGATGTTTTGGCTCTCTTGGAAGAAAATCACAAGGGTATAGAAGGAAACAATTACTAGTAGTTCCTTGGTCCACCAGTATATGATTCTTCAAGACCTTGCAGCATCACAGTGGATCCTCTCCGTCGCACATGTGTGGGAAAATAAGTATTCTATGTCATCAATGAAGAATGGATCAATCCTTTTGGTACCTTGCTTGATGATGGAGTAGTACAAGGGGTGGTTCCTGTTTCTTATTGCCATATGCAAAGGGTCCCCACTACCTTCCAGTCAATGATGTCCACAAATCGACACTTCCAACACTATCTTACGACAAGTATTGAAAAAGTTGCTTATCCCTTTCGTGGCCCTTTCTATCCTATCTTGGTAAGTCCTTAATGATTCATTTCAACAAGATCGAGACATGTATATGGACATGTATGATTTTAATTCCTCGGTTTCATAGTATTTATTGTTTATCTTTTCGTTTGAAGCATGAAGGTATGAATTATATAGCTCACAATTTCAAAATTTCAAGGATTATTTGGGATATTAACTTGATCACTATAAAGATGGTTGATATACTTGTATATCCAAAGAAATTCCTACTATGTTGGTTACATTCATGGTATGATTACACTTAACCCATTTTGATTACCATGTTTAGGGTAGCTAGGGTTAGTTTTGTGTGAGTCTAGGAATATTACTGTTACCCTGCATTGCATTAGTTGTTTCTCATCATTTAGTTACTTTTATTTCTTATTTTTGAAGACAAGAAGGAAGTGTATATCTCATGATGCTTTTAATCCCCTTGGATATTTGATGTGTGTGTAGGTCTACAAGTACCAAAAGATTCATAGGTTCTCAACACTTATAAGAAGAGAAATTGTCCCACAGTTGGAGCCAATGTTACACCGCACTTGTACCCAACAAACCTTCATATGTGCCCCATGGAGAGATAGGCCATTTTTTTTACTCTCTGGGTGTTATTTAGTAGCGGTAGTCATGGTTGATCCCTTTGTTTATTCCTTTAGGAGTACTATGGATTAGTGGCACTGTTGACTACCCTTTATTGGGGTTTTTAACCCTAGGGTTGGTGTCTAAGGCTCCTAGGGGTTGATCACAACATCACATGACCCGACACCTTATTTCCTCGCACTAGTGGCCTTTGTTTTAATTGCAATAAATTGGTATTCCTTCATAGTCCCCTCAGGAACCCTCCTAGTCCTTTAGCTAACTGTCGCACTCTCTCCTTGGCCTCCTTCCACAGATGATGCCATCCTTCTACCGAGGCCGTACTACTACTTTAAGGGGGGAATTGAGGGATTTAAAACATTTTCAGGGTTAGATGGGGCATGATGCCCTCCCTTCAGCTCACTCCAGCCCTTCATTCACATTGATTTTCTTACTTTTAGCAATTTTAGGTGCCCAAGGAAAAATACCCTAGGTAGCCTACTTTAAGCCTACTTTAGGTCATTGTTTATATTATTTTTTGTTATAATTTTAAGTTGACATTTTATAATTTCAAATTAACATTTTAAAGGCATGTCATCCTAGATATTTTTTTAAAGTGAGTGTGAGAGGCTATAAATAAATCTCTTCTCACTTCAATCGAGCATAAGACAAGTGGCATAAAACAATGTTTTACTATTTTACCATTCTTAGGGCTCTTGGAAGTGAGGCGCACATCTTGAGGAGGAATTATTTTTTTGTTTGAAGGAAAATATCTCGAATTTCTTTCATTCATGCTCTTTGCTAAGGTGATTCTAGAATTGTTTGCTTAACACATGTACAAGGAGGTATCTAATTTTTTGTCTTGATTTATCTTTGTTAAATCTTGATGGACGATGTTTGTTTACAGTTGAATGGTAAGTGTTAGTATTGCATTTTCTGTGAACTAGGTCATTTGCAGCCTTTTGTGACCATAGTATTGTAGAGGGCGCCCTCTACAAGGACTCCTTTGAAGCTTTTTCCTTAGGCCTTGGAGTTTTTCCTTAACTAGGATTCCTTTAACTAGCTCTTGTGGTTGTTAGAGAAATTCCTAGTTTGCCAAACTTTGTAAGGACCTCTCAAGAGGAAGGTTGGTCACCTTCCTTGATACCCTAGGGTTAGGATAAAACCTTAAAACCATTGGATTTATTCTCATACAATTTTCCTTCAAATATCTTGCGTTTGCATATGTAGATTTGTATTTTCATGGTAGAATTAGGGTTAGAATTAGGGTTAGAATTAGGTTTTCATTTTTATGTCTAAAGCCCTAAAAATAAAAATAAAAATTTGATTTTTTCAAATTTAGAGCCTACCTAAAATTTAGGCATCCTTCCCTATAAATTCCCCTTATCCATTAAAGCCCTAAAATCCCTAAGGCAGAATTATGGGAAACCCTAAAAGTACAAAAATTCAAAAAACTTACAATCTTACCTAAAAACATATAAACATTAAAATTATCAAATAGAGGTCCTAAAACCTAAAATAAAATGCTAAAATCCCTCCTATACCCTTCGAAACCTTCTTTTCTTTCTCTCTAGCCCCCAGACTCTCCTTCAGTGCCCACTATTTTACATAAATTCCAAACTACAACTTTTTGTATACTATAACCCTAACCGATCCCTAAGCTATCCTCCTATGGTCCCTAACTCCTTCTCTTAATCCCAAGTGTTGTTCAGGGATGATTTTAAGGAACCATACCGATTTGAAAGTGTAAAAATGTTGGCGAATCTTACCAATTCTTAAAACACCAACTATAAAATGTTTGGCGATATTTTTCAAAAAATATTTTAATTTCCAAAGATTTTATATCATTTATATAATAATTTGGCAATTTTTAGGGTGAAACATTTTTACCCCATCAAAATTGGGCGAAATAGGGCTTCAAAAAATGCAAAATGGTGAATCTTTTTTGGAGAAAAACATGGAAAAATAGCCAGTGAGCTAAATTTCTCCCCTAAAATTAGCCCTCGTGTTTTTTTTCTCTACCTTTCCTTTCCTCTAAGCTTCTTCCTAGGACTAAACACGAGGTCTTTAAGGGCCTCCCAAAGTGGCCTCATGAAACTTACCCAGTTGTCAGTCCATAGATGAGTCCTGCAAAACAACTAAGAGAATGTTAAATTTCTCGTTAAAATCATTAAATTAAGGTTCCATTTGGATGCTAAAGCTAATGGTTATGAATGGTGGAGCTAACTGATGATAACTGTCTTAGAAATAACTGTCTTAGAAAGGTGTTGTAAACACTGTCATAATGTAAACATTAACAAATGCTATACTGAATCTTGATGCATAGTGTTGGTACTTCTGTTCAATCATGTCATGTGTTGATGTATGAGTTAGCAAGATATATTTGTGTTGAAAGCCTTTCCTAACGGTTTTTGACAAATGTTATACTAAATCTTGATGCATATTGTCGGTACTTCTGTTTAATCATGTCATATGTTGATGTATGAGTTAGCAAGATAGATTTGTGTTGAAATCCCTTCCTAAGTGTCCTATTTGTCACATATGAGCATTGCTTATTATGCGCACACCATATGTATTGTTCAATTACATTGAATGTGTTGAAATACATTGAATGCTAGTACCTCTTGTTAATACTCATTATTAGTACCTCTTGTTAATAGTCATTATTGCACTATTGGATGTTCACTCCTTTATTCTACATCACGCGCTTATTGTTGCATATTGATAAGTGATTAGCTTCTACACTTGTCAATGACATTTGACATTATTGAAGTTGGTCTATTAGTTGCAGTCACAAAGTTATTATTTGTATATATAGTATGTTTTCTCCATTCCTTGAATTGACTCCATAAAAGCAATAATCACTAAGGCTCTTTAAGAAGAAATATAGTTTATTGTCTAAGTGTGTCTTTATGTAGTAATCACTAACCCTTTAATAAGAAATATAGTTTTAATAAGAAATATAGTTTATTGTCTAAGTGTGTCTAAACACTGGCACTTTCAAAAAAGTTTGAGAGAGTGACTAAAATGAGAGTGGTTACTTCTTCCTTCCAGGTGTCCTGCTATTTCATGAGGTAACAATGGTTATTAGTACCTCTTGTTAATAGTCATTATTGCACCATTGGATGTTCACTCCTTTATTCTACATCATGCACTTATTGTTGCATATTGATAAGTGATTAGCTTCTACACTTCGATGACATTTGGCATTATTGAAGTTGGTCTACTAGTTGCAGTCACAAAGTTATTATTTGTATATATAGTATATTTTCTCCATTCCCTCAATTGACTCCATAAAAGCAGTAATCAGTAATCACTAACCCTTTAAGAAGAAATATAGTTTATTGTCTAAGTGTGTTGGCACTTTCAAAAAAGTTTGGGAGGAGTGACTAAAATGAGAGTGGTTACTTCCTCCTTCGAGGTGTCCTGCTATTTCATCACGTAACAATTGTCAATTATTTTTAATTTTTAAATTTACTTCAAATTAATCTAAATTTTTTTCTTTACATATTTATAATAAAAAATTCAATTAATCTAAATTTTTTTCTTTACTTATTTATAATAAAAATCCAATTAATCTTAGTTTAGTTTATTAATAATATAAACTTAAAGCATTCACCTGTATATGCCTCTAACTATTCTGAGTGCACAAAGATTTTTAATCATTAGAACAAAGAAAATAAATTTGTATAAGCCTAGACAAAGGAAACCATAAATTAGTTATAACTGTGAAAATGATGATATAGAAAAGCAAATGTTAATTAAACGTTATAAACAGTAGTTTGGAATTTATAATGTGCAAGATAGAACACCTGTATATGCCTCTAGCTATTCTCAATGCACAAAGAATTTTAATAACTAGAACAAAGAAAATAAATGTATAAGCCTAAAGAAAGGAAACAATAAATTAGTTATAACTGTGAAAATGATGATATAGAAATACAAATATTAATTAAACGTTATAAATAGTAGTTTGCAATTTATAATATGCAAGATAGAATGGGATGCATAAATGCATGTTCCACGAAATGTGGTTATGTGAACGAATAATTCATTGCAAGTGATGCTGCTATTATTAATTCTGATCAACAAGCCTAAGTTGCTGCAAATTATTTCATCAAAGGAATAGATATACATCTGTTTGAGTATTGAATAATTTGCATCAAAGGAAAAGATATACATCTGTTTGAGTATTGAATATTCTATTTGACTTAGGAAAAAAAAGTTCAGAAAAAATATGCTAATACAATATTTAATTCGAATTTACGTTATGCTAGCTATAGAATATACCGCAAGGATACTGCGATATGAGGCAATATATCTTGTAGGGTGATTCGAAACGATTCAATAGTGTTCTTATCTCAAAAGGCACACAGCCTCGAGCGACCCAGCCAAGCTAAAACATGTGCAGATATACTCTATGATTTCGAGGTTTCCATTAATGGCACAATATTTCATCTGCTCCCCCTCATCAATGTCGACATACTGTAACCAGACCTGATTTTACAAAAACAAAAGAAATAGATTTATTTATTAATAAAACATTCGATTGAGTCATTAGTACAGGGCATGAACTGCCTTGCTAATTGAGAGCTGGGCATGTGAATCCGGGAGGAGGGGTAAGGCCGCATTGAATAAAAAGCTCCAGAGCCAACGGAAGAATGATATTGAGGTTGAGCAGTTTGAGGCGAATAGTTGTACAGAAGCACAGAGCTGCCTCCAACTCCAGAACACCTTGTATCAGTGGGCAGCACTGGTTGACAACAGGGTCGCCAATACCTAAGTGCACCAAACCCCCCAGCAAATCAACGCAGGCTCCCAGTTTCAGTGCATTTAAAGGACAAGTACCGCTTCCACCGGCACCTGGGCTACCTCGAGATGGAACTCTGGGAGTACTGGGAGAGTGACCATTCGAGGGATTACAGTTATAGCTGCCGCATCCCATGACAGGGGACACACTGGCTGCTATAGCAACCATAACCATTAAAAGAAATTCTAACGCCTTTACCATCTCGAATTGAATCAGCTTGATCTGCTTCTTCTTCTTCTCGTTTTCTTACAATCAAGAAGATCAAAATCTTGTGTTCTCACAATCAAGAAGATCAAATCTTGACGATCAAGAATATCAAAATCGTGACGATCAAGAAGATCAAAACCTATCCAAGGGAAGGGAAAGAGAAACAACTTCAAGAAATAGCAACAAAGAAAGGATCGTGTAGTTGCATGGCTTAGCTAGTGGGAGATGAAATTTATAGCTGTGCCACAGCTCCATTTCGTTTATTGAATATTTATTATTATCGTGCCATCGATCATCAGCGTCATGGTTGTAAAATGGCATGCTCTCCACATGTCATCCACGATGAAAATCGAGCTTCTCGCTGTAGTCTTTGATAAACAATGCGGATGTCTGCAGTCCATGTGAACCTAAAACTCGTCCGTGACTGCTGACTTGAACATCATGAATCTAGGGAGTCGGGGAGTACTTGGATTCTACTAATAATTCCATGTCCACCGTCCTTGCAAGTTGCAATTGAGTTTGAAAGTCTTTAAGAGTTCTTATAGTTTCTTGGGTTACGTAGAACCCACAGGTTTAGCAAAACTATGAGCATAGCAGGTTTAGAGAAACCATGAGCATAGCATCAATACAGATTCTGATAACACAGACGGATACAGCAGATTCGGAAAAATTGTCGCGTAGCATTATTATAATTAATTAGGTATCGATCGTATAGATGGGTTCCGTCATTTTGGAATTGGATAACCAGTTAATTGTTTCTTTAATTGCACAATTTCTTGGAAAAATCAGCGTCAATCAAATCTTTTGATATTCGAGATTCACCGGTATCTAAAAGCTCGTGTACATTCGGATTATGCATTCTATAAATGTAGTAATAGTTTCGATCTATCGAAAAAACAATTTCTACAAAATTTTAATTCAAATTCGTCAACTTCAACTGTCCACTTCTTCCAAAATATTTCTTTAAAACCATACATTTCTTCCATTTATTTTGACAGTTATTTAGTCTACTTCATTTACCAATCTCCATTATCAAGTGGGAGGACTAATTCTCATAGTTACTTTACAATTCACAGCTCTCTAATTTTTTTCTAAATGCCACACGTACATTTTTGTATCCCTGTGGTTGAAGCATTTTACATTTTCCACTAAGTATCGCCATATCTATTGGTACCGGAACTAGGGCAAACAAAAATGTTTGCACGTTTCGCTTGTTTCTGTAGTTATTCAAAAAAACTAGGGCTTTTTATTTCAATTGTTTCTTTAGTTTTTCAAAAAAAGAGTAGTCCTTATCAATGTTTAGAAGCAATCAAAAGCTTTGAAGCATAGAAAAACTATAAATTAAAACTACGATCCATTCAAACTATACGAGTAATACCCTAATTTATGCTTAATTTTAAGCAACTTTTGTCTTCTGAAAAAGATAGTTTTAGATGATATTTTTAGTGCGACAAAGTAACAACTTGTTCTTCGCTTCTGCAACACTAAGAAAATGCATGCCAGAAATCTACGTGCCTCACAACTGTGTCGTTCAATCTTGGTATTAATCAATTTGAGAGTCACATCAGTCACATGCAATACGAAATATTCGGTCAACATTGTCGGAAAGACAAGTGATATAAACATTCGCATTCCATTAATGCAGTTATGAGACATGACAAACTGTATTTGACACAGGAATATAAAGCGTCGCTAATTAGTGTATGGGCCAATCAATCGTGAGTGCTGACGTTTTCTTGTATACAGGAAGTACGGCTATAGTGCCAAAGTTGTGATACGATGGATTCGCAGACGGCCAAGACCGAATCCTTTGACTGACTGTCGCAGATGACACGTGCAGGAAGTCGAAAATCTAGGTACTTTCGCGGCATTCATCGTCAGACGTCACCGCCACTGATATGGATTAGTTGGCATCTTGACTTACACATGGAAGGAATAGGTTTAAAGATTGGCAGCATGGTATGGGGAATGGATCCGAATCCCGATCATATTCGTTTAAAAGAAGATAGGCCTTTTGACCATATTTTCGACTGGAATAGTCGGAAAATTAATTATATATATATATATATATATATAATTATAATTTTTTAATTTTCTGAAAATTATTTATACTATTAGTAAAATATTCTTTTTTTTTTAAGTTATAGTTTTTGGTATAATTTTAATATTAAAAAATATTTAAGGTTGTTTATGTTTAAAAAGACACAATTTAAAAGCTTCTCAATTTGAATTATATATATATATTACAAATAGTCCATTTAAATACTCCTAATCAATTTTTATAATAATTTTATATTCAAATAATAAAAAATTAAATTGAAAAAATGATTCGTAAGAAAAATCCTAAATATTTAGACTACATGCTGAAAATTAAATTGCACTTGTGGTATACATAGTCATCCCTACCAACTTAGAGTTTAGAGAGGGGGATGATACATAGGTAATAAAATGCTTGTTGAAAGGGATGATATATATCGATAACAAAATAGTCCCAAGGGTTAGCTTAATTGATAAGACCTACGCATACTCTTTTGGTTCGGGGGAGGTCACGGGTTCAAGCCTTGAGTCCTTTGGGGTTAGGCCTTCTGTTAAGATGCTTGGCTCTTTACCACCTCTACCATCCACCACTAATGTGGGGAAGTATTGCTGATACGAGGAAGTATTGCTGGTTTCTGTGGATCTTTCCATCTGAAAAAAAAATATATATCCGTAATAAAAAACCGTCAAATTTGAAGCCGTGTATTATTTTCGAATTTTTACTTTGAGGGATGAGAAAATATCTTAAATAGATAAGTGTAAACTTTTTAAAACTTTTCTATTTTCATATATTTATTACAAATTAAATATTTTATATATTTTTATAATAAAATGTACAAAAATATTATTATTATCAGATAAATAAAATGATTATAATGTTTATGTTCTAAATTAGAAACTACTTAGACCCAAGAGCATGTGATTTTAATTACTTTTTTTTTTTCAAGAAGAAAAAAGTCTGTCCTTGTTATTCATATTAGAATCAAAGGTCATCATTACAAACATGGATACAACAAGTCTCTGCCAAAGGAGTTCAGCCAGGGGGAAAGGTTCCCAAACACTACATGAACCTTGTGACTTCAATTACTTATGAGCATGCGAGTTCAATTACTTATATATGTTAGTCTTTTACATCAAGTTGATATTAAAATATTTACTAAAAACATTTTTTCTTAAACTATTTTGTTTAGGTGAATGCAGGAATTCCACACTTATGTGAAAACAATAAGGTCAATGTACAAGGAATTGCACATTTATGTGAAAACAATAAGGTGAATGGAGAAGGAACAACATATTTATGTGAAAACAATAACATTTTTTTTGTTTGAAAAAAGAAACGTGTCAATAAAACTTATTATTATAAAAATATAAATCATTATAATATTTTAAAATTAACCTATGATAATTATTACATATTTTATAAATTAAATTCAACAAAAATTATGTTTTTATTATATTTTGTTAATATAAATATAAGCTAAAATGTGCTTAAATGAATCTAGGAATACTACATAAATATTAAGTATTTATTTAGTTGGTATTTATTAAGAGATGAAATGTGTATAGTGTAAAACTGTATAGCCTTGTGGGTAGTTTGAGTGATTGAGAGTTGTTTCTACAAGTAAGAGGTCTCGGGATCAAATCCTTAGGTGGCTATTTATAGTTTGCAATAGGACCGCAATTGGTGTCCTCACTCCTCACTCTTAGTCTTATGCTCCACTTTGCTTTAGTTCTCAGTCACTTATTCTTTTAACTCTTGGTCATCAGCAACCAATCACCACACTAAACCTTCTCGGTCCTTTCGGGTGCCTTTGTGGCTCATTTAACCTATGCTTAAGCTCCTATGGGCTTAGAGCGATGGTTGCTTGGCCTTTTTGTGAATTTTTTGTCTCTTAGTTTTTAGATTTTGGAAATTTGGGTGATCTTTCCAACTTGGGACAATTTCACTGCTAACAATCCCATGTGATAATATTTTGATTAAAATGAGTTTTCGTGGGAAATATTGTTACTCATAGAAAATCAGGATCCAAATGTGTTCATTGTGATGGTATGCAATCTTAGTACTACAAAATTTGAGGATATAGTTCTTATTGCTTCCTATGATAAAATGTTAAGAAATAAAATACAACAGAATGGACAAAAGGATTCATAAACATGGCTAAAAAAGAAAATAACTTGATTCTTTGATTAGAGGTATTTTATACATATATTTGTTAACTTCACTACACTTACATTTATTAACTTTGACTGTCATGTAGAGTACACTAAATCCATTAAGAAAACATAGTTGAAGTGGATCAGTTTTGCTTGATTTTGAGGTCCCTACATCATTTGCATGAGGACATGCCAAATACCAAGTGTGGCATAAATGTTGGGTCACTGTTTTATCTATTTTTTACCATCTATAGTGATTCCTTTTGATCATTTTCGCCTCATCGTTTCACCCATTTACTACCATATTCTCCATAATCGTTTGTAAATGTGCCTTTCCAAGCTTATAAGCATTAAGTATTTGATTATTGTTAATTTGACTCACGTTTAATAATTAAAGAGGATTATTCTAGTTTTTATTAATTATGGTTGTGAGAGCTCATTTTCCACAAGAAAAATCATGTTCTTACAATAACGATTGTCACATGCCCCAATTTTGCAAAAACAATTTTATATTATTTGAGGACAATATGTTAAATTTTATGCTAAGTTGTAATTGATGACTCGGCAGGGTCAAGGATAATTAATGTAAATTCTGAATATTTTATTTATAAATAAATAAAGGAGGAGACAACAGCTTAGGAGAGCTGTTAAAAGAGTGTTTACAGATCAAATTAGGGGAGGAGATTGGGTGGAGAGAAAACTGACATGTGGCAGCATCCTCAGACCACTTCCAACTGTTGCAGGTGGCAACCTACCTACATTTGGGGTCAGGATTACCCAAGAAAGTGGAATCAAAGCAGGTGGCTCAATTAATGACAACTGACCCAACAGACCTAGGCAATCTTTATAAAAATTCCCATTGAAGAGAGGTGAAGCTTCTCATTCTAAAGAAGTGATCATTCAAGTTGAATGAATGTACTTCAAAGAAATTCAACGGAAGGGAAATTTGGAAAGTGTTCGAGGGGATAACTGCTAATTGATCTAGTGTAGATTTTAAGCTGAAGATCATACTGCTGAGAGCAGAGTATTTACTAAGGTATTGAACTAGTCAGTTGACAGAGGGTTCTACTGTTTGCATTCTCCACTAGTTCTCAGCCAAGAAGACCAGGAACAGGCTTGGGGGTCCCGAGGAAGCGTTGTTTAAGCGCTCTCCAGGAGATTGGTAGGGAGGAACGACCTCCTAACGCTGTTGTTGTCTATCCTCATCAGGTTCTAAGTTATTTTATTTTATTGTGTTAGTTAATTAAATCTTTGATAACTGCTATATGAATGTTATCAGTTCAGTTTGTGAAATGTTTTAGTTAGTATTTTTATTAAATTATTTTGGAAATGAAATGGACATAGAAAATAATGTGTTAGAATGTAAATAAATTTCTAGACTGTGTTTTTCCTCACCTGGAAACCCCAGGCCGTACTCTAGCATGGGTAGAATGTTTAAGTAGATAAGAGAATGAAAATGGTAGACAGGATTGTGTAACTATAGATAGTAGAATAATTTTATTTCAATGTTAAATATTATGGAGGAAAAACAATGTTATGATTTATTTCTATTTCTTGTGTTCACATAGTATAACTGAACGAAATGCAGCAGAAAAACTACATTAGAGTTACAATGTTTACATACAGTTAAGTATATAATGAGTCTACTAACCACATAGTTTATCTTCTAACAATATCAACTAAACCTAAGACTAATATTTTAATATAAACTAGATAGGGTTATATTAAAATCCCTTAATTTATAAATAGTAAACAGAGTTACAGAGTTTATTTTATATCCTTTCGAGAACTCTGAATAAATTCTACCTGACAGTTCAGTAAATAAAAACAATGTAAATATAAAAAATAACTAGTATAAAACTAAAATATTTACATATGCAGAAACTATTTTACATTTACCCAATAGGTTTATAACCTGTGAGGAAAGAACCCCACGGTTAAAAACCTAACTTTTAAATTATTTAAATATAATTTAATTTATTAAGGATTTAAAACATTTACAGGAAGTTTCCAAAGCATACTTTAGACTGTCCACAGTCTTTTATGAAAACAAATATATTTTATAAACAAGCAAGATAAGATACAGTTAACAATTTAAAATACCACTATACACATGTAATAATCAAACCGAATTAACAAGTAGGTGAACCTAAGTAATAACAAATTTATGAACTTATTTTAGAACAAGGGTTTTATTTTCGGTAAAACTCTAGCTTGTATATTCCAAACAAGTAAGTTAATATTATAAATTTCACATTACGACTAATATACAGTCCTCATATTAACAATAAATTATTACAAAAGTTAGCTTAAACAGTAATTTTCTTTATTGACAGCGAAGAAAGAAAGACTATAATTACCCAGAATCACAAATTACCAAATTACAAAAACCATTGCAAAAACGAGACTGAGCTCGAAGTAAAATCCTTCTTAAAAACTCAATGTATTACATTGACAGGCCGTAAGGCTAAAAACTTAACCAAATTACAATACCTAGCTCAAGACCGGAACTAACCAACATCATAGCGAGGGTTTGTAAACAAAATTGAACAAAGAACTTATTAAAACCATGCATCTAACAAAGAAACTGGACAAGCTTCCAAGCTCTAGTTTCACCATCAACAACCCTATTTGCAAGTAGGGCAAAAACCCATTCTTTAAACCGAGGGCTTACCGGATTGGATCCATGAGTCCCTGAAGCCAGACAGCGTTATCTTCGTCACCAAAGTTTAGAGCAGTCATGAGTCCGTGCATAGAGCACAATACTGTGCGTTAATAAAAGCTCAAATCTCCTTTTACAAACCTAACAGTATGGACATGTTACTAGCGAGATATGCTTATAAAAAAATAACTGAGTGTAGTTACCTGCAAACAAGAAAAAGAACTCGAGCATCAACGAAGCTGATATCAGCTATATAATTGAAGCAAAGAGGGATATAACCCTTATGCCGACCCTGGAGTGGAGATGAGGTCAATAAGCTCAAGTTTACAGAGCTGTGACGAGCCATAAGAAGAGCAGGGTTAAAAACCAGTGATAGGCCAAGAGCTAAATACGAACAATAACCATTAGCATAGAAGGGTTCACAAGCTCAACAGTTGTAAGCCAATACTGAGTATTGAACTCTCACAGCAACGAATATGGGCCACGGAGAAGCAAGACAAAGAACAGCCTCAAATGACCGCCAAAGCAATCACACAGAGCAGCCTGAAGGCCAACGAAACCCTCGGAGACAATGACAAGAGAATAGGGTTTCCAACCCTTAAAAGTCACCAATGCATTGACGAGAAGAATCCACGTTCCTCCAAAATACGCTCGGGTTTGGTCTATAGTTATCTGCATTCCCAATTATTTGAATTATTAACATAACGATTTAATAACCAACTATGTATATGGCTACGGAGTGTATAAATAAATCATCCAACAATGATAATACAAGATCTGTGTCCTTATTTACGATAGTTTCAAATATTGAATGTTGTATAACGATGTTTACATAACATTGACCTTCAGGTAATGTTGTAACAACCTTGGCATTAGAGCCATCTAAAAGTCGACCATGCATTAGAACTTTACCAAGGAACTTTTAATATGGATACTATGCAAAACGATGATCAAATATTCCCATATGGTATTTCAAACTTCATTATTTGTAACCGATGGTTTAAAGTAACTATAATATATGAAGTTTGACTAACAAGAGTAAAAAGTGTTTAAAACATGACATTTAAACAATCACAAGGCTCGACCTTGGTATAAGCTCTCACAATAATAGTTTGTATAATTAACTTGTCAACAATAATAATAGGCTCTATCATTATTTGGCAAAGATAGTATGGCATTGTTTATTTATGTCTATACTTAGCACAATATAAAAACTTGGGTCATATTAGTTTACACTTCGGGTAAACTTCAGATTAAAAGTTCTAGGTAGAAAAATCTACCATAATAGTTAATATAAACATTAACTTATTATAAGTGAGGCATTATGGTAATAGTAAATTACAATGGAATAAACCATGCTCAAGTCTATAATCATTGGAATGACACTAATAATATATTTACCTATGACTTAGACTTATGAAGTAAGGGTAGAAAGTATTCCATCATGAAATGATGCATTTAATTAGAATAATCAAGCTTATAATGTCAAGGAGAATTCTAGGCAATAAGATTCCTACAGAATGCAAGTAACAATCAGATCGGTACATTATCAATTAAGATGGTAATGTATGTTGTTACAATAGTGCATGCAGCAAGGCGATACTGTAAGTACAGAAGTTTATAACTTGATAATGAGCATTTATTTTTACATACAAGTAACAGGTTGATAATTTCCATAACTAGTAAGCTAGCAACAAAATAGAAACATGTACTCTATTGGAAATCTTTACTATCCAGATTGATAGAAGTACTTTCATGAAATAAAAGGCAGTTACTTTACCTCAGCAGAGCTTGCTTTTAAATAGTTAGTTAATTACTAGCATTTTACAAGCAACATATATACTTCTTGCTTATGAATTAAACCCGTACTTGATCGATCGTTACCTATTAACCTATGAGAACTAGCAGTCCATCTGCGTTAGCATAAATGCTAAGTAAGCCCAAGTTTTCAAAGATAGATTTCACCTACTTGCCAAAAAGTAAACCTATTAGTAAAACTGAAAGAAAGTTGTGTGCAGGTCCATCTCTTATACTTTACACAAAAATAAAAGTTGTATTAGTTAACGTAATATGAAAATGGTTAATACTAAGTATTAGACTATTTCATTTTCTGCTGACCGCTAGTTGTTAGTAAACTGCGTCTTCAGACATTTTATGCTATCCTAAAAATTTTAATTTTTTATGAAATTTTGGGGTTTTGACTGTAGAAATTCAGGCCTGCAGTAGATTAATTTCACCCACAACAATTAACAATTGATCATGCAAATTATCAACAATGGAGACTGAATATGGAGCTGTAACACAAAATTATATTAACTGAGTGTACAATAGCCAACCCTGTAATAACATAGGCTGCTGAATATATAGAATACATGAGCAAATCGAATGCATAAGGAAGCATCCAAATCTAGCATAAAGCAGGCTTACCCAAAATAGGCAAATCCCCCATAGGTGTAAAAAGCTGATCCCAAATCTATCAAGGACCCCACGAATTAGCAAGGGCGCATGGGCAAGCTAAAGAGTGGTCAAATGGTAGCTCATACATGCTTTTGCATGGAGGAAAGATTGGAGGATGAAAGGGGAATAAAAAAGGTTCACCTCACCTAGTCTAGCTTTCCTTATGTGCTTTAAAAGCTGGAAAAGCAGTCAACAAAGCAGAAAAAGCAGAAGGGCGCCTAGGAGGCCAGGA
>LPNX010213323.1:535682-580524 GCA_001517045.1 Pseudotsuga menziesii
TTGACATGTGGTATCAAAGCACAAGGTTCAAACACTAGGCCTTGATGAATCCCAACTTGCTTTTATGAAACAGTGAATTTAAATTATTTTGTTGATGTTATTTTCTTTTAATGTTATTCAACAGAGAAATTGTTTCTGAAGTTTAACAACAGGTATGGAAAGACTGGAGGAATATGCAGAAGAGGAATCTCCCTTTACTGAATAAGAAAACTTACAAAGAGACCCTATACAAGAGGACATAACCACTAATTCCTCAGAACTTTTACAAACAGCAAAAGACTTAAAATATGAAATGGAATTTGTTAAACGAGAAAATGAAAGGATTCTGAGAGCTTAGGAGGAGCTGAGCTAGATCCTAACAGAAAGATTTCAAACTGAAAGAAGGGGTAAAAGAGCTGATTCAGAAGATATAAGTCACCAACATAAATATAAAAAGATTAAACAGACTAAAAATGAAAGCAGCTCATCTTCAGAGGTATTTGGTGATCAACGTAATTTTCATTCCACTAGTGATAGTAGTGATGACAACCATTATACTAAAAAGAGAAAATATAAACCCTATGAGGAAATTTCTGGGGAGTTTAAAAATATTAAACCACCAACATTCAATGGAGAAACTGAGAAGGGGGAGGAAGTGGAATCCTGGTTATCTGGGATGAAGAAGTATTTCTAGATTTATAACTATTCTAACCAATTAAAATCTAGAATGGCTATCTACAATCTTTCAGGGAAGGCTGATATATGGTGGCAAGAATTGAAGAGAGTGAAGGGAATAAGAGAGAAGAATGTAAATTGGAGTACCTTCAAGAAGTACTTTAAAATGAAATTTCTATCTGAGCAGTGCTATGAAGAGAGAGCAAAAGAATTCTATGAGCTTAAATTAGGTTCAATGACTATGAAAGATTTGAAAAGAAAGATTTTAAGTCTGCTTAGGTATGTGCCATACCTTGTAGATTAAAAACCGAAGGTGCAATGATTCCTCAGCTCTTTACCTTATCACATCAAGGATAGGATTGAATATGAAAATCCAAAAAACACTGGAAGAAGCTATGAGGAAAGCCAATTTCTGTTTTGAACATAATCGGAAGAAAGAAAGAATGGCCAACTGAAAGGCCAAAAAGAATAACAATCATTATGATCAAAAGAAGAAAGAGTTTGTGCTCAACCGGAATTCTAAAAATAATAAGGCTAGAAATTTTCCTAACAAGAATTTCCAAGGGAATAAAAATAATTCACCAAGCAATCAGAACAATTCAAAGGGTAAAGAGGCTGCTAATAATCATGGAAATTACACAAAGAATTTTGAACGCAAAGAACCCATAAAGTGCTGGGAGTGTAATGGCCCATATTATGCCTCAGTCTGTCCTAATCAGAAAAATCCTGTCAGTAATATCCATACCATACTGGAGGAGATGATTGTTGGAGACCTAGTGAGGACTATGCCGAAAATCAATGCATCCTTGGAGAATCAACAAGCAGCCTACCAAACTTCCATGGTGGAAGTAGAAGGTATGATAAATCAAACCCCTATAGCTATTTTAATTGATCCAGGAGCTAGTCTCAGTTATATTTCACCTAAATTGGTAAAAAAATGTAAACTGCCTGTTGAAAATTTTGAAAATTCTTGGTTGGTTCAGTTAGCTACTGGTGCAAAAAGGAAGGTAACTTGTTTTGTAAAGGAATGTGAAGTAGTTATGGATCAATTTGAAACTATTGTAAAGCTTAATGTACTACCTCTTGGTTCTTACGATATACTAATCGGTATGGATTAGTTAGAGCAACATAGGGTGATCTTAAACTGTTATGATAAAACTTTTACGTGTATAAATAATCATGGAAAAACAATAAGTGTAAAAGGAATCCCTAGAAAAACAACCATAAGGCATATTTTTGCTCTGCAACTTAAGAGAGATGTTAGGAAGAGTTGTAAAGCTTATGCAGTATCAATAACTGATGAGAAAAATCTAAATAAAACAGACAAATTAAAATTGGAGGACATACCAGTTTTAAGAGAGTATGTTGATGTATTTCTGGAAGAAATTCCGGGACTACCTCCAAAAAGGGAACTAGATTTTACCATTGAGCTGGTACCAGGTGCAGTACCTAGCTCAAAGGCCCCTTATCGAATGAACATACTTCAACTTAATGAACTAAAGTCACAATTAAAAGAACTTATTGACAAGAAGTATATTCGACCCAGTGTGTCTCCTTCGGGGGCACCTATCTTCTTCGTTAAGAAAAAGGACGGAACTATGCGACTTTGCATAGATTACCGTCAGTTGAATAAGATGACTATTAAAAATAGATACCCGTTGCCTCGCATAGATGATCTATTTGATCAACTATGTGGAGCCAGGGTGTTTTCAAAAATTGATTTAAGGTCTAGATATCACCAAGTTAGGATTAAAGATGAAGACATCTTTAAAACAGCTTTTAGAACTCGATATGGCCATTACGATTTTGTCGTTATGCAATTCAGGCTTACTAATGCCCCAACTGTTTTTATGTGTTTAATGAACAACGCTATACATAAGTATATATATAAGATGTGTTTAATGAACAACATTATACACAATTATATATATAAGTTCGTGGTCGTGCTTATCGACGACATATTAATCTATTCAAGAACTGAAGAAGAACATAAAGAACATTTAAAAATTGTTTTGCAAGAGTTACGAGATCATCAACTCTTTACAAATTTTAGTAAATGCAATTTCTTTAACGATAAAATTCAGTACTTAGGTCATGCGGTGACTAAGGAAGGGATTTCAGTGGATCCCGAAACGATAAAGGTGATTGAAGATTGGCCGATTCCTAAGGATGTAACTGATGTTCAATCCTTCATGGGAATTATCGGTTATTACAGGAGGTTCATTGAAGGTTTTTCGAGAATCGCAAATCCGATAACTTCTTTGCAGAAGAAAGGAAAGAAATTTGATTGGAACCAGAAATATGAGGATAGCTTTAAAAAGTTAAAAACTTTATTAACCAATGCACCTATTTTAAGAATAGCTGATCCAAATAAAGAATTTGTAGTGTGTATTGACACCTGCAATGATGGTTTAGGCGGAGTATTGACTCAAGAAGGGCATGTTATTGCTTATGAGTCTAGGAAATTAAAAATTCATGAAAAAAATTATGCAAGTTATGATCTAGAATTAGCTGTTGTTATACATGCTCTAAAGATGTGGTGTCATCACCTGATTGGTAGAAAATTTATTTTAATGACTGATAATGAAGGATTAAAATATCTGTTAGATCAGCCTAATCTAAATGCTAGACAAGCTAGGTGGCTAGCTTTTCTAAGTGAGAATTATTTCGAAATTCAACACATTAAAGGGAAAGAAAATAAAGTTGTTGATGCATTAAGTAGAAATGCAAGTCTGAACTTTACAGTAGTTATCAGCACATATACAATAGATCTAGATGAACAACTTAAAGCAGGGGTAGAACAAGATGAAATTTACCAAAATTTAAAAGCTAAAAAAAAAGAAAATCCAACTGAAAGCTTAAGTAAAGGGTACAGTTTGAATGAAAAATGTTTTTTACTGTACAAAGACAGAATATATGTACCTAATGTACCTAAAGTTAAGTTATTAATTTTAGATGAAATCCATAAAACTCCATACTTAGGCCATCTAGGTTATCAGAAGACTATAACTATGTTAAGAAAAGAATATTTTTGGCCAAACATGAAGACTGAACTGACATAATATATCGCTAGGTGTTTTGAATTTCAGCAAGTGAAAACTGAACATCAACACCCTGCTGGATTGCTTCAGCCATTTCCCATTCCTAGTTGGAAATGGGAAATAATTAGCTTAGATTTTATTACTGGACTGCCTAAAAATCAGAATTTAAATGATTCTATCATGGTAGTGGTCGATAAATTAAGTAAAGCAGCCCACTTTATACCTGTTAAAACTACGTATAAAGCTACAAACATAGCTGATATATTTCTAAAGCAAATTTTCTGACTGCATGGGATACCGAAAGTTATAATCTCAGATAAAGACCCTAAATTTACCGGGAACTTTTGGAAATCTCTGTTTGAAGGATTAAACACTACACTAAATTTTAGTACTTCGTTCCATCCTCAAAGAGATGGGCAGACTGAAAGAGTAAACCAAGTACTGGAAGATTTACTAAGAATGTATGTGAAAGACCAGCCAGGTAAATGGGAGGATTATTTGCATCTGGTAGAATTTGCTTATAATAATAATTATCAAGTGTCAGCCAGATTTAGTCCTTTCGAAATCTTGTATGGAAGGAAGTGTAATACTACTATCTCTTGGAGTAATCTGGTGGATAGATTAGTATTAGGTCCTGAAGTATTGAAGGAAATGGAAGAAATTGTAAAGCATGTATAAGGTAATCTGAAAATTGTGCAGGATCGACAGAAAAGTCAAGCAGACCTTAAAAGAACTCCAAAGGAGTTTCAGGTAGGTGAAAATGTGTTCATCAAGGTGAGACCCAAAAAGAGTGCTTTGAGGTTGGGTAGTTGTGCAAAATTAGCACCTCGTTACTGTGGTCCATTTGAAATACTATCCAGGATCTGAAAAGTAGCCTATCAATTAGCATTACCACCGAATTTAAGATTTCATAATGTTTTTCACATTTCTGTATTAAAGAAATGTGTTCATGATGCTACTCATGTTGTTAACTGGAATGATGTACAGGTGGAACTAGAAGGCGATTTTCTGGTGGAACCGGATTGTATCCTCGGGCAGAGGGAGATCACACTTCGGAACCTCACCATTGGTCAAGTGAAGGTGCAATGGAAGCACCTTAGTCCAGAGGGAGCCACCTGGGAATTGGAAAGTAATATGCAGGATACATATCCAATTCTGTTCCAAGGGAATTCTGAGGACAAAGAATAAATAACATCGAGGACGATGTTATACTTTAAGGGGGTGTGTATGTCACTTGCCCCAATTTTGCAAAAACAATTTTTATATTATTTGAGAACAATATGTTAAATTTTACTCTAAGTTGTAATTGATGACTCACCAGGGTCAAGGATAATTAATGTAATTTCTGAATATTTTATTTATAAATAAACAAAGGAGGAGACAATGGCTTAGGAGAGCTATTAAAAGAGTGTTTACTGGTCAAATTGGTGGAGGAGACTGGGTGGAGAGAAAACTGACATGTGGCAATATCCTCAAACCACTTCCAACTGTTGCAGGTGGCAACCTCCCTACATTTGGGGTCATGATACCCAAAGAAAGTGGAATCAGAGAAGGTGGCTCAATTAATGGCAACTGACCCAAAAGACCTAGGCAATATTTATAAAAATTCCCATTGAAGAGAGCTGAGGCTGCTCATTCTAGAGAAGTGATCATTCAGGTTGAATGAATGTACTTCAGAGAAATTCAATGGAAGGGAAATTTGGAAAGTGTTTGAGGGGATAACTGCTGATTGATCTAGTGTAGCTTTTAAGATGAAGATCATACTACTGAGAGCTGAGTATTTACTGAGGTATTGAACTAGTCATTTTACAGAGGGTTCTACTGTTTGCATTCTCCACCAGTTCTCAGCCAAGAAAACCAGGAACAGGCTCGGGGGTCCTGAGGGAGCGTTGTTTGAGCGCTCTCCAGAAGATTGGTAGGGAGGAACGGCCTCCTAACGTTGTTGTTGTATGTCCTCATCAGGTTCTAAGTTATTTTATTTTACTATCTTAGTTAATTAAATATTTGATAACTGCTATATGAATGTTATCAGTTCAGTTTGTGAAATGTTTGAGTTAGTATTTTTATTAAATTATTTTAGAAATGAAATGGAATTAGAAAATAACGTGTTAGAATGTAAATAAATTTCTAGACTGTGTTTTTCTTCACCTGGAAACCCCAGGGCATACTCTAGCACAGGTAGAATGTTTAAGTAGATAAGAGAATGAAAATAGTAGACAAGATTGTGTAACTATAGATAGTAGAATAATTTTATTTCAATGTTAAATATTATGGAGGAAAAATAGTGTTATGATTTATTTCTATTTCTCTCTTCTCACATAGTATAACTAAATGAAATGCAGCAGAAAAACTACATTATAATTACAATGTTTACATACAGTTAAGTATATAATCAGGCTACTAACCACATAGTTTATCTTCTAACAATATCAACTAAACCTAAGGCTAATATTTTAATATAAACTAGATAGGGTTATATTAAAAGCCCTTAATTTATAAAGAGTAAACAGAGTTACAGAATTTATTTTCTATCCTTTCGAGAACTCTGAATAAATTCTACCTGACAGTTCAGTAAATAAAAGCAATGTAAATATAAACAATAACTAGTATAAAACTAAAATATTTACATATGTAGAAACTATTTTACATTTACCTGACAAGTTTATAACTTGTAAGGAAAGAACCCCAGGGTTAAAACCCTAACTTTTAAATTATTTAAATATAATTTAATTTATTAAGGATTTAAAACCTTTTCATTGATAACTATATAAAGACACCCTACAGGAAGTTTCCAAAGCATACTTTAGAATGTTCACAGTATTTTATGAAAACAAATATCTTTTATAAACAAGTAAGATAAGATACAGTTAACAATTTAAAATACCACTATACACCTGTTATAATCAAACCGACTTAACAAGTAGCAGAACCTAAGTAATAACAAATTTATGAACTTATTTTAGAACAAGGGTTTTATTTCTAGTAAAACCCTAGCTTGTATATTCCAAACAAGTAAGTTAATATTATAAATTTCACATTACGACTAATCTACAGTCCTCATATTAACAATAAATTCTTACAAAAGTTAGCTTAAACAATAACTTTCTTTATTGATAGAAAAGAAAGAAAGACTATAATTACCCAGAATCACAGATTACAAAATTACAAAAACCATTGCAAAAACGAGACTGAGCTCGAAGTAAAATCCTTCTTAAAAACCCAATGTATTACATTGACAGGCCGTAAGGCTGAAAACTTAACCAAATTACAACACCCAGCTCAAAGCAAGAACTACCCAACATCATAGTGAGGGTTTGTAAACAAAATTGAACAAACAACTTATTAAAACCACGCATCTAATGAAGAAACGGAACAAGCTTCTAAGCTCGGGTTTCACCATCATCAACCCTGTTTACAAGAAGGGTAAAAACCCATTCTTTGAACCCAGGGCTCAATAGATTGGAGCCACGAGTCCCCGAAGCCAGACAGCGTTATCTTCATCACCAAAGTTTAGAGCAGTCACGAGTCCCTGCATAGAGCAAAATACTGTGCATTAATACAAGCTCAAATCTCCTTTTACAAACCTAACAGTATGGACATGTTACCAGCGAGCTATGCTTATAAAAAAATAACTGAGTGTAGTTACCTGCAAACAAGAAAAATAATCCGAGCATCGACGAAGCTGATATCAGCTTATATAGTTGAAGCAGAAGGGATATAACTCTTACGTTGGCCTTGGAGTGGAGACGAGGTCAATAAGCTCAAGTTTACAGAGCTGTGACGAGCCACAAGAAGAGAAGGGTTAAAAACCAGTGACAGTCCAAGAGCTAAATACAAACAATAACCATTAGCACAGAAGGGTTCACAAGCTCGACAGCTGTAAGCCAAGACTGAGTATTGAACTCTCATAGCAACAAATATGGGCCACGGAGAAGCAAGACAGAGAACAGCCTCAAATGGTCACCAAAGCAATCACACAGAGCAGCCCGAAGGCCAACGAAACCCTCGAAGACAATGACAAGAGAATAGGGTTTCCAGCCCTTAAAAGTCACCAATGCATGGACGAGAAGAATCCACGTGCCTCCAAAATACGCTCGGGTTTGGTCTATAGTTATCTGCATTCCCAATTATTTGAATTATTAACACAATGATTTAATAACCAACTATGTATATGGCTACGAAGTGTATAAATAAATCATCCAGCAATGATAATACAAGATCTATGTCCTTATTTACAATAGTTTCAAATATTGAATGTTGTATAATGATGTTTACATAACATTGACCATCGGGTAAGGTTGTAACAACCTTGGCATTAGAGCCATCCAAAATTCGACCATGCATTAGAACTTTACCAAGTAACTTTTAATATGGATACTATGCAAAAAGATGATCAAATATTCCCATATGTTATTTCAAACTTCATTATTTGTAGCTGATGGTTTAAAGTAACTATAATATATGAAGTTTGACTAACAAGAGTAAAAAGTGTTTAAAACATGACATTTAAACAATCACAAGGCTCGACCTTGGTATAAGCTCTCACAATAATAGTTTATATAATTAACTTGTCAACAATAATAATAGGCTCTATCATTATTTAGCAAAGATAGTATGGGATTGTTTATTTATGTCTGTACTTAGCACAATATAAGAACCTGGGTCATATTAGTTTACACTTTGGGTAAACTTCAGATTAAAATTTCTAGGTAGAAAAATCTACCATAATAGTTAATATAAACATTAACTTATTATAAGTGAGGCATTATGGTAATAGTAAATTACAATGGAATAAACCATGCTCAAGTCTATAATCATTGGAATGAAACTGATAATATATTTACCTATGACTTAGACTTATGAAGTAAGGGTAGAAAGTATTCCATCATGAAACGATGCATTTAATTACAATAATCAAGCTTATAATGTCAAGGAGAATTCCAGGTAGTAAGATTCCTACAGAATGCAAGTAACAATCAGATCAGTACATTATCAATTAAGATGGTGATGTATGTTGTTACAATAGTGCATGCAACAAGGCGATATTGTAAGTTCATAAGTTTATAACTTGATAATGAGCATTTATTTTTACATACAAGTAACAGGTTGATAATTTCCATAACTAGCAACCTAGCGACAAAATAGAAACATGTACTCTATTGGAAATCTTTACTATCCATATTGATAAAATTACTTTCATGAAATAAAAGATAGTTACTTTAGCTCAGCAGAGCTTGTTTTTAAATAGTCAGTTAATTACTAGCATTTTACAAGCAATGGATATACTTCTTTCTACTTATGAATTAAACCCCTACTTGATGGATCGTTACCTGTTAACCTGTAAGAACCAGCAGTCCATCTGTGTTAGCATAAATGCTAAGTAAGCCCAAGTTTTCAAAGATAGATTTCACCTACTTGCCAAAAAGTAAACCTATTAGTAAAAATGAAAGAAAGCTGTGTGCAGGTCCATCTCTTATAATTTACACAAAAATAAAAGTTGTATTAGTTAACGTAATATGAAAATGATTAATACTAAGTATTAGACTGTTTCATTTTCTGCTAATCGCTAGTCGTTAGTAAACTGCGTTTTCAGACATTTTATGCTATCTTAAAAAATTTCAATTTTTATGAAATTTTGGGGTTTTGACAACAATCCAGTTCTTGCAATGCCGTCATTGTTACTCATACTTCCACGTATTCAATGGATAAATAGGAAAATAGGTGTTATAGTTGGATGATTCTAGATGGCTATTTGTTGCTTATTTCATACCTAGGTCGAATGCAACCATATCCAACTCGTGTTCAATCATTCCTCCAACAAGAAGATCCTGAAGCAATTGTTTTCATATTTCCTACAACAATTTCATGTAGGTGTTCATTTTTAGAGGCCAAGTTTTGGCATGTTTTCTGAGCAGATGGAAATGAATTAGGAAAATATGAAACATGGGTTTTGTTCAAAAGACCCCAATTAAGCAACACTTATGAGTATTTTTAAAACAATGCACAATTTGGGAGATGTGGATGGTTCTTAAAACAAATTTGTTTCCATATTTCTTGTTATGATCAATTTTTAAAAAATGCCTCGTCAAATGGAGAATCCACCTCATCAGCTCAACTTGGAAATCAACTCTACCCTATTTCTTTATCATTGGGGCCTTCATATCATATTCATATGTGTTTGAGGGATCATGTGTTCATTGTGGATACATTTGTTTATGGATTAGATTTATCAATTGTAACCTCTTCTCTTCTTATGAAATGCATGTATAAATACGAGGACACGTTAGTTATTTTGGGCGATTAGATTAGATTAAATTAGAGAAGCAAGGTGTGGAACAAGATATATAAAATCTAAAAATTGTATCTTTTCATGGTGTTATCACTAGATTTTGCACCTAGACTACTAAGGTTCAAAGTTTAGAGGATCTTAAAGTTGCTTAATGGATGACTAGGTTTGCGAGCTTATAAAAATCTACGTTAAATGGACATCATGATAACATATTCCAAATGAATAAACGATATATGTATAAACATTATAAATAAGGATAGAAAGATTACAAGTATGAATTTATATAAGTGAACAGGTTCAGTTCAGATCAATGATAAACATACAAAATATTCATAAGAGTTCTAGGTATAGGTAATATCTATTCAAGGAACATAATTATGAATAAAATGTTTAAATTAAACATAACATTTATCATGATAAATATTAAAAAAAACTGGCTCCTCTCGAATATAATCATTTCAAAGCGTTCTTTATAAAAACTGAAAATGAAATACATGCCTACAAGCTAAAATAACAATATGATCTCCACCATTTCCTAATACCTTTATATTGTTCACCATTACATCTTTAGATACAAAAAGTTTCAAAACTGAAGTAGTTTTATATCCATATTTTATGGATCTAAATAACCAAAAATAAACAAGTTGATTAACATTTACTCTAGATTAAATGACTCAAAATCTATGCCTATGCTTGACATCTAATACTAACAGTTGTATAAACATCATCTAATACTAACACTTGTCTAATCTTGACTATTTATCAAGCCTATCTAGAATGTATGACTTGGCTCTTGAGCTGGATTCATTCACGATCGACTATTTTTTCCTAGTTGCTTCAACTAGAATAGTTAAACCATCCAACGCTTGAGATCTCTTCTCCAGCTGAGATTACTCTACTTCCATAGATAGAATACGATCTTGAAGTTCTTCGTTTTGATTTGTGAGTTCCTCATACCGTTTCTATGCAACCCTCTTTCTCCTAAAGACTTCTTTGGACATAGTTATGAGTTCTTGGTAATTTGCATCTATTTCTTCCAAGTCTTCTAGCAACCTTCTGTTAGCAATCATCAGTTTTTCATTTGAATAATTGAGATACTTGTTTTTCTCTTTAAAATATTTCAAGGACTTTTTCAATACCTCCACCTCTGATACTGATTCCATTATTTCCAAATGTGCAGGAACTTCATCAATCTCTGAAGGTTTCGAACTTGAACCAACCTCAAACTTAACTACCTTTTGTATACCTTTGGAGACCTTTTTAATCAAATCTGGTGTACGCATTAATTCTTTTTGAATTTTTACTAGGGTTTGTTCTTCTATTTGATAAGTTTCATCTACAGCCTTTAAATATTTGTCACTGGACAAATCTTCTATAGCTGTCACATCATTCTTTTGAAACTTAGGGTTTATGATTTATTTCATGTTCATCCTCAACTAGTTTCCTAATCTAGTCTTCGACCTCCAATTGTTTTCAATATTGTTTGTAATAGGAGCTTCATCTTGCTTTGAATTTAATGAAAATTTCTGAACCATTACATTTTCCCCGATATCCCTAGGAGTATCAAGAGCCATGACTTCTTTTTGAAAATTCAACAATTAGCTTCCTCTGTACCTCTATTCTAGAAATTTTTGTCATAGACATAGTATCGCATACCTCTTGTGCTTGTTCATATCCACCTTCATCCACCTTCCTTTTCTGCCTTATGTACTGTCTCCTAATTTCTTCATCATCGTGCATTTGGGATTCAAGCTCAAAACCATACCAAAATGAAATGTTGCCAAGATATATCAATTTTTCCCAATTCATTAGTTATCAGTAGCTTAATCAAACCATGATGAAATACTGAATGAATTCTATGATCAATGTGATTTCTTACCCACATTATGCATAATCAACTTTCAATGCCCAAGCGATCTATGCATTGACTTAACTTTCCAATGAAAATAGGTGGATAACGAGACCTGAGGAAAGTTAATTTTGGGGTTTTGAAGCTGTCACAATAGGGTACGCAAGAAGGCCAAGGAAATCTGCGCTTGGCCCAAGCGGGGTGGGGGCAGTGAACCCCTCAATTTGGTATGGCAATGGCTCCAGCGAGAAACCAAGGCACGTCCAGGAGTAGTGGAAGTAAGGAGGGGACAAGTGAGGGGAGGAGAACTAGGGTGGGAGGATGTCTCCTAAGGGCTCAATCAATCCCGGCGATCTAGATCCGGTTAGAATCAATTCGGGAGAAAATAGAGATGTGGAAGGAGGAGGCCCTAATTGGGAAATTTGTGGGGATTTGGCCTAGGGAGAAAGACCTGGTTCGCTGGATTCAGAGCACTTGGAGCCCAAAGGGGCATTATGACCTACAGTTGGGAGCAAAAGGTTTTTTCACCATCATTTTCTTCAATCAGGAGGATCGTGACAGGATCCTGGAGGGGGGGCCGTATTTTTTCATCTCAGCAGGGCTCTATCTTCGTCCATGGAAGGAGCGGTTTAACCTTGACTAAGAGGATATGACAGTAGCCCCGGTTTGGATCTGCCTGGTTGGGATTCCGGGGGAATATTGGGATCTGGAAATTCTACGGGATATTGGGAACTTTATTGGGGAATTTGTGAAAATCGCTGAGCAAACCCGTCTCCATAGGTATATAACCTTTTCCTGGATTTGTGTGTATATGGGTCTCTCGAAGGACCTCCCTAAAGCTATCAGCCTGAACTAGGACGACGAGGAATGGATCCAGCAAATTGACTATGAGCAACTGCCCTTCTGGTGCAAGATGTGCCATGAGTATGGCCACTTTGGGAGAAACTACCCCAGGGGGGGCCAGAAGAAGGCTGCACCGGTCTAGGAAGAAATACCAGGGAATGAGGGTTTCACTCAAGTAAAAAATAAACGGAGGGGCAGAAGCAATGGAGGGTAGAAGACGCGCAAGGATGAACTCGGAAAACTAGGGGATATTCAAACCCCTTCCTAGTCTTGGAGGAAGTAGAAGAGGAACAGATGCATGAGGGGGAAGTGTCAAGCAAAACCCAAGAGACCAAGATGCAGGAGGCGATAGGCGCAAGCAACAGAGATAGTCGGTCGGACACCATGGAAGCGGACGAAGTTGAGCATATGGACTTAGGGGATCTGGATCTGGATGCCCTTAAAGCATAATGCAAGAAAGCTGGCTCAGGCTATGTCCCCAGAGAGCAGATCGAACTCTTACAACAAGCAATTATTCGATCTAAAGCACATAAGGATATGGGGATAAGGACGGAGGGGCAGAAGGGCAGCAAGAGGAAAAGACCAAAAGAAAGTCAGAAGAGGGGGAGGAAATCAAACAAGCAGAGGATAGCAGAAATAGGAGTCAAGTTGATTGAATCAGGGCAGTATCCCACAATCAAGGTGACCTTCTATGAAGTAAGTAAGGTTTCCCAATGAAGATAGTGACGTAGAACATTAGGGGGTGTAATCACCCAAGGAAGATTCGAACCCTAGTAAGGAAGATTAGGCAGCAAAAACCATACATCCTCTTTTTACAAGAGACCAAGTGTAGTTTTGAGACAATGCAACAGATTAGGCAGAATATTTGGAAAGGCAACAAGGTAATGGATTTAGATGCGAATGGTATGAAAGGGGGGATAGCTATTTTATGTCAAGCCTAAGAGGTGGACCTCATGGGATGGCGAGCGGGTCACTTCTCCTTGGCGGCTGACTTCCAAATCCTGGGCACAGAGATCAGAGGGACGATTGTGAACATCTATGGGCCGAGTGCCTTCCCGCAGAAGCAGGATTTTGTTCACCATCTAAGATGGCTCTGTGCAACGGCATCGGAGGGAAACTGGATAATAGGCAGGGATTTCAATTTGATTACCTCGCTTTGGGAAAAAAAGGGGGGTAGACGGACGCTAGATAAATACCGGGAGGACTTTGGGGAAACCCTTGCCAGTAGTACCCTCGTGGATTTGGAAACGGGGGATGGGTGGTTTACTTGGAACAATAGGAGGGTGGTGATCACTTGGTGGCCTCGAGACTTGATCGATTCTTGGTGACAGAAAGTATGGTGAGGGGAGTAGGAGAGATCAGGGCAAATGTGATCCCCACAGCTAGCTCTGATTACTGGCCCGTGTGTCTAAGATGGGAAGGGGTAGCGGATCGGTTTCCAAAACCTTTTCAATTTGAGAAATTCTAGCTAGAACATAAATACTTTAAAGGTCTAGTTGATCAATGGTGGCAGGAGATGGATGACTCAGGGGGGAAAAGGATCTACAACTTTCAACAGAAGCTTAAGGCTAAAATCCATACCTGGAACAAGGAAGACTTTGGCAACATATTTGAGGACAAGAAAAGGATCGTTCAGGAATTGACTACCATCTAGTAAAGAGGAATGGAATCTGGGTGGGACCAAGAACTGAAAGAAAAGGAGAAAGACCTTGGAGCCCAGCTGGAAGCCAGAGAGAGACAGGAGGATATCTTCTGGAAACAGAAGTCATGTGAGACAAGAATACCAAATTCTTCCATAGTACCACAGTTAGCAATCGATTAGGGTCAAATATTTATAATATTAAACTCCCCAATGGGGCCCAAGTGGGGACTAGGGCTGAAGTAGAAGAAGCCCTAGTCAACCATTTCAAGGAAATCATGATAGAGGACAACAATGAGAGCGGCCAAGATATTGATAGAATCACATCCTTGATTCCTAGAACTATAGCAAGGGAGGATAATGAGAACCTCACCAAGCCTATTACCCTACGGGAGGTCAAGGAGGTCATTCAGCAGATGGGTAAAGGGAAAGCCCCTGGTACGGATGGATTCACAGCCAATTTTTTTCCACCACTTTTGGGACATGATAAAAGAGGAGGTCTAGTCCATGGTCAAGGAATCCAAGACTAGCGGAGGGGTGCTCAAAGCCTTCAATGCAACTTTTCTCGCTCTTCTCCCAAAGAGTGAGGGGGATGATGCGCCTTGTAAGTTTAGGCCTATAGCTCTCTATAATGTGATATACAAAATAATTCTAAGGTCATAGCAAATAGATTTAAACCCCTCCTCACGGGGATCATTAGCCCAGAGAAATCAAAATTTGTGGAAGGGAGAAAAATTTTGGATGGTATTATTACGGTCGAGGAGGCCATTCATTCACTCAAATGGACTAGAAGCCTAGGAATGCTCATCAAGCTTGACATCACCAAGGCCTACGAAAAGCTCAGTCGGGAGTACCTAGAGAATATGCTTTAGGCTTTCGGGTTTTGTCAGGACTGGGTAGACTGGGTCATGGGGCTAGTGTCCTCTCTTTTCTTCTTAGTCCTCTTGAATGGCTCCCTAACTAGGCTTTTTTCACCTTCTAGGGGGATCAGAAAAGGAGATCCCATTTCCTCGTTCCCCTTCATTTTGGCTACGGAAGGGCTTAGCAGACTCATAAAAGCTCAGGTAGGACAGGGGAAGATAAGAGGTATGTCTTTTTATGAGGGCATGGATAAACAAACTCACCAGCAGTTTGTGGATGACACGATGCTGATGGGGCACCCTTCAGTCCAAGAGGCGAGAGCCTTCAAAACTAGTCTAGTGACCTTTGCTAAGGCTTCGGGGCTTGAGGTTAATCCAGAGAAATCCTAGATTTTCTTCTTCAATTCTCCACTCATAACCCAGAGGAACATTGGAAGGATTTTGGGATTTCAGAAGGGGATGTTGCCAACTAAGTATCTTGGGGTTCCATTGAGCTAGAATCTAATTAGGCAGGCTTCTTGGCAAGATTGGATAGACAGGGTGAAGGCTAGGCTGGCAAGGTGGGCTCTCAAACCTCTAAATCTCCTTGGGAGACTAATGATGGTCAAATCCATCATTCAAGCCATGCCCATGTATCTTCTATCAGTGTTGTTGGCCCGAAAGTCAATTCTAAAAGAAAGTAGAAGCCTCCAATGAAACTTCCTTTGGGCTAGGAGAGAAAGTAAAGAAAAATTTTCCCTAGTTAGCTGGGAGAAGGTGAGCATGCTGAAGAAGAATGGGGGACTTGGTCTCCAAGATCCCGAAGTTGTGAGGGAGGTGCAGGGAGCCAAGATATGGTGGTGGTGGTGCAATTATAAGCAGGATCCTTGGGCCAAGATATGGAACATTAAGTATGCGAGGGGATGGCCATCCTATCAGTTGGTCCATTTTAGCAGGGATCCCCAGGGATCCCACATTTGGAAAAAGGTGAGGGAAGGGCGAAGATTGATCTAGGAGCATAGTTTCTCGGAGATTTAGGATGGAAGCTTGGAAAAATTTTGGGATGGCTCGTGGAACCAACACCCCAAGCTAGGGGATGACCCGAAGTGGCAACACATCGGGATGAAATGCTTGTAAGAAGGCCGAGAAAAGGTGAATCAGTTCTAGGAAGGAAATTCTTAGGGTGATAGGAACAAATGGATGGTGCCGATCGAACCATCTGATCAAATTTCGGAAGTCGACATTAGAGCTCTAGGGGAGGAGCTTAAAAATTGATATGCCCAGATCAAGGATGGGGCTGACAGACTTAGATGGGGTTATTCTCAGAAGGGGATGTTTAGCATAAAAGAGGCTTACAACATTAAAATAAGGGGACAGACGAAGGAAGATGAGATATGGGGGAAGGTATGGACCTCCAACCCTTAGCCAAAGGTGGCCATCTTTTGCTGGCTGGTGGTTAGAGGGAGAATTCTTACAGGGGAAAACCTGGGGCATAGAGGGATCGAGGGGCCATCCTGGTGTGTCCTGTGTGCTAATCAGGAGGAGAGTATGGGCCATCTTCTAGATGCATGACCTTTCACATCCGGGGTGTGGGACAAAGGCGCGTAATCCTTTAGGAGAAGTAATCGATGCATAGGGAATCCGGCTCAATCCTTAAGGGACTAGAATCCGAAGGCCTTCAAGAACAACATGTTACACTTTTTGTGGAAATCCTTCCTAGGAACGGTTATCTGGGTGATCTGGAAAGAGCAAAATAGCAGTATTTTCAGGGGAAAAGGGTATTCTTAGGAGGAAGCCTGGAAAATCATAACTTCCAACCTGATGGAGACAGTCCATAGCATGCAGTGGAGCGATGAAGATAAAGATTTCGCAGGGACGAAAAAAAGAATAGCAGAGGTCTAGGGCCTAGATAAGAGAGTCATCAGTGAAATTCACCAAAAACCCACAGTTTGTAGAGTGGAGAGCCCGATATCATGGTCCCCCCCATCGCGTCAGGTGTTTAAGGTAAACTTTGATGGTGCAACCAAAGGTAACCTAGGGGAGGCGGGATATGGAGGGGTCTGTCGAAATTGTAATGGAGAAATATTGCAGGTCTTCTATGGTAACCTAGGGCATGATACCAATAATTATGTGGAGTTGGAAGGGATGATCCAGGGTGTCCAAATCGCTATCAATAATGGGTGGTTTCCAGTGATAGTCGAAGGTGACACCCGGATCCTCATCCACATGGCTCAACAAATGGCAAATGGAAAATTAGGAGAGAAGGTGGCATCCAGCTGGCGTCTTGTGGGGAGGTTGGAGGACCTTCGATTGTTGATTGTGACGTGTCCGGTGCTATCCTTTCATCATGTCAGGAGAGAGGCTAACCGGTTAGTAGACTTAATGGCTAACGTCGGGGTCTCTGACATTAGGGCCAGTCGAAGGGGATGACTTGATGAATTTGAGGAATAGCAATGGATGCCCAGCTGTCGTCAACTCGTAGCTCATGATGGGGATGATAGGGAGCAGATGACAGGGTGTACAAGCAAGGAACATGGCTGGGATAGGAGGCCGCAAGGTCCTCCCACGCATCATCTTTGTTAATGCGTGCTCCGTAGGTGGCCTCAAATCAGGGAAATTCGAGCGTGTCCTTATTCCATTAAGAGAAGGTACGAAGGAGATATGGAGAGGAATGAAAGTGCAGTCTCCACACTGACAGGTGATGTAGTTGTGATGAAGACTCTAACACTGAACCCCATGCGAGGTATGGGGATGGAAGGAGGCTGGATTTGGGTCATCATTGCCCAAGAGGGAACCGTTAATTCATTAATGGGAGGCTTGATTATTTATTCAAAGAAGGTGGTCGAGGCAACATCATGTGTTCAGAGTAGAGATCAAGCTAGATTGCTAAGGTTAGAAGGGGAATTGAGGAGAGGAGGAGGAATGACTGTTAGCGAGGAGAGTAAAGCTAAGCAGGGTAAAATGGCCCCACCTCGTGGTGGTCTAGAGAAACCAAGGGGCAACGCGGGCTTGACTGGTAGTTGGGACAAAGGACAAGACTAAGTTGGAAGGGGAAGAGGGTAGTAACCAGGGCCCAATTGCAAGTCCAGGCTATGGTGAAAACATTTAAAGACCGAATTCCGCTCATATCTAGACTTGCAATGGAGAATGTGGAAAAGGACCTCTGGGATCAAGTCAAGGCTATGCCAATTGAGGAGGTTTGTGAGGAGGTGGATGGGTGGGTCTCTAATCCAGGGTCCATGGAAGGGTGCGCGTTAGCCCATGATCGTCTGGTGATGATCTACTGGGTTGTTATGAACCTGGTTACCCAGGCGAACCTTAGTTCTACGACCAAAATAGAGGAGAATATGACAGAGATGTTGGCAAAGAAGGAGGGTGACGAGGAGCCGATAAAAGCATGGAACTTAGCATAACGAAGAGTGTAGAGAGATCCACAACAAGGTGGAAGCTCTCAGCGTGGAGTATCACCTCATGCACAGGAAGGTGGACCAGATAGCGTCCTGCGTGGGGATTACGTTATACTATCCAGGGATGGAGCAGCTCTTAGCGGGAGGAAATGAACGGCGCGCTAGCGGGAGGAATGTTAGTGCTACTCCAGTGGAGCATAGAGCATAGGAAGTTCTACATCTGAGCGGGCGCTGTCAGTATGGTGGCCCTCTTCCAGATTCCCCGACGCTCCCTTGAGTCCTGTTGTGTCTTTCTTTTGAGGTCTTTTTATGTTAGGGTGGTTGCAAAGTCGGCCTAGAGGCTGTTCTAGATGGTTTTCTTTTATGTTTTCAGCAAGTAGGAAGCTAGATACGGTAAGAATGTCAGGGAGTGATATCTCCACAGTGGGAACTCTCTCAGTTTTTGGGTGGGGGAACTTATGGAAATCTGAATGTAAATGGGAAGGGTAATTTCTGGTGCGGGTCGTCTATGGCCTGCAGTTTTGGTGGACTTTCTATAAGTGGTTTTTAAGTAGTAATACATCTTTTATTTACAAAAAAAAAATGTGATTTCTTATCCGCGTATTCATATTTTCTATGCTCTTAAACAGGTAATAGGGTAAGTTTAATTTGGATTCCCCATTTAAATGTAATAAAAATATTAAATGGTATCTGAATACGGTTGTAGACTGTCCTTCACAAGTTATATAGCGCTGGACAACATTTAAAATGTCTCTTCTCGCAGGCTTGACCCTGTTTAAATGAATACCTTTGCTCCAATCCAACTTCTCAAAAACTAGTAACAGAAACCGACTGAGGTCAACTTTGAATAGATGCTTCTTAAACCACTCTTCACCTTTAGATGGTATGCCAATTGCCTCTGTAATGGTAGCCTCATATACCTTAAATGTTAGGGTTTGCAAATCCACTACATAATCATTGTAATTATTAACAAAGGCATTTGTTACCTGCAGATTATAACCTTTCAGTATTTCACACAAGGAAAACCATCCCGCGGCTTTCATCATTTTTGCACATTTGGGAAATTCATCAGTCCATTTGATATTATTTGGCTCTAACCTGCAGATTTTGCCACAAATATTTTTAACCACTTTCATCGTGATCTGGAGGTTCTACTAGCTCGTATTCCCTGTTCAAACCATTTTAAACAAAAGCAATCTATGTAGAGAAAACCGATTAATAGTCCTGTAGGGTTTATGTTAGTTGAAGTATGAATCTAGAGCCATGCAATTTGAAAATGTCGAAAACATGTTTGTACATTCATGGCATAATCATATTACACTCCTTCCTTGACACACATCTTAGGCTACCATCGGTCTCATTATGAAGAAGGACTACTTTTCAAACACGCGTCCCATGCATGACATCTGCCCTTAATCCATTTACAAGTGGAAACAATCCATAAGAGCCAACATATCATCCATTATTCAATGCGATGTCGGTATGTACTAAGACTATTAATGAAGTACAATCAAAATTTGAACACCCGAACCTTCATTATGCATAAGTAAAACTGGAGTTTATTCGTTGAAAAATGAGCCTACTCATACATTAGATTTGATCAAACGATGCATTATTTCAATAAAGATTAAGAACTTGAAAGATTAATGAAAATGAGCCTTGCTTATTTTAATAAATAAAAAAATGATAAAATAAACTTTAAAGAACATAAGAACTAGTTTTAAAACAGGTCCAAACATAAACGAAGATAGAACTTAAGAAAAAAGGTCTTCTAGAAAAAATGTCTAAATTAGGACTGAGATACAAATCTAGAGATAACACATGGTTAATTGAAAAATTGGTCCCTATGCATTTCTTCTAAGATTTTAATTAGAAAAACATGCTTGTTTATGGGAGAAGGTTGTGCCCCATTCCTCTCAAAGATAATTCCTTAGTGTGTTTTATTATTGATAGACAGGTGTGTGTATGTGTGTGAGATTTTATTTTTACACATAATAGGTTTGTAACAAAAATAGATTATTTGTTCATCTAACAATGCAATTATGTTCCTCCAACATTGGTTTTCCTATAGCTCCACTTCGTGCAATGCATTCTTTCTTGTTTTTGCAATCACTATTTCATGTATCTTTAATTCTCGCAATGTTTCCTTTCTTGTTCCCGCAAGCCTATTTTCCTGTAGCATGCATGCAATTTTATAAAAAAATTGATTGAATAAATTTTGGATGGTCATGTTAATTTATTTTATGTGCTCCATAAATTAGTATCAACTAAAAGAAGCTTTCCGAGTATTGTTGTCTATGAGTACATGCCAACATCGTTTTCTACTTGAATTTTCATGCTGGATATTATTAGTTTCAAGAATTGATAATTGCAGATAGCTTCATTATGTTTAAGTTTGGTTTATCGTATAGTTTTTTTTTTAAAGCATTGATTAACTTTTTTTTAATGCGAGACTCATAGATTATTATTGATCATAAAATATAAATGATCAACCTACATTTCTACCTTAGGAGCTCAAAATGGAACTTAATCAATTTTGAATCACATCTTAGATTAAAGTAGATTTCTTTCTATTTTTAAGATTTGATTCTAAAAGGTATGACCTATATTGAATTGTGTGATGTTTAATGAGTTGATTTTATAGTTTTTGAATCACGTTGAGACTTATCTTCACATATATTTTTCTTTGCACCTCGTAAATTTACAAACTCGAAAATTATGATATATGTTATAGAAATTATTACCTTATAATTTGATTAACACTCCACCCTTCTTTGCATGCATTCATCACAACCAACTCATTTTGCAAGTGGGGAATATATACGTGGAATGCCTCCTTACTTGCACCAATTGGACGACCAGCAATGGGTGATGTGAAAGCTCACACAAGCCAGGTCGTCCGATTGGTGCAAATGGTCGGGTAGAAAGGTAACTCCACCCCAAAACCAATTTAACGATTAAATATAAAAATAAACCAAACTCCAATATCATTTAAAACATATACCATGGAAATTCCATTTAGAACCTAATTATAAACCATAGCTTTTCCCTTTTTTCCTTTTCTCAAAAAATATATGAATTTAAAGAAGTATTTATTGAAATTATAACTAACGATTAAATATATTAATAAACCAAACTCCAATATCATTTAAAACATATATCATGGAAATTCCATTTAGAACCTAATTATAAACCATAGCTTTTCCCTTTTTCCTTTTCTCAAAGAATATATGAATTTAAAGAAGTATTTATTGAAATTATAACTAATGAAAACATTGAGTTATTATTTAAATACATCAAACAAAACTTTGAAATTCAATTAATGTTAGTTGTAAAGCAAACCTATATTTATAGGTTTCTATGGTGAGCCTTGAGATATTTAAAAAGATAGAATAATATCCTTAACCCCTTTTCAAGTATATCCAGTGGAACCTTCGAATATTTATTAAAAAATATATACGAGATGTACAAACCTTCCGAATCGTGTAAAAGTTCTTGCTAATCCATGAGATCTGAATATAGGTTGATAAGTTAAAAAAATCATAGCTTAGAATTTTGGGGTGGACTACCATCTATGTTTTTTCATCTACCGAAGAAAATGAGACAAGTGTACCGTTCAAATTGATTTTATGGGCGTCATCCCAAATTAAACGAGAATGAGATAAGTGTACTGTCTAGATTGATTCTATGGTCGTTTCCCAAAATCAATAATTAATAATTAAAAATTTAAAAAAATAAGAAATAACTTAATTAACATGTCATAAGTACAGTTAGTGATAGTTGTAAAAGTTAAAATTAATCTTCAACTATTCAATTATTAGATACAACTATGAGCTTAACTCAATCGATTATTAGATACAACTATGAGCTTAACTCCAATGATTCTAGAACTATTAGCTTAACTTCAACTAGACTAATCATAGCTATATTGGATAACTATTAGATACAACTATTAGCTTAACTCCAATGATTCTACAATTATTAGCTGAACTTCAATTCTAATCACTTAAGGCTTAGTCCAACTGCATTTTGCATATAGGAGTCTAGGTAATGTGCAATAATGTAAGAGTCGAACTCCTAATAAAATCATTTGAACTTTTAATAAACTCCTCCGAACTCCTAATAAACTCTCGCATCTCATAGTTGGGCATCTAGCTAATTACAATGATAGGCATACATATCTTAGAATTTTGGGGTGGACTACCATCTATGATTTTTCATCTATGAATGAGAATGAGACAAGTGTACTATCCAGATTGATCCTATGGGCGTCGTCCAAAATTAAACGAGAATGAGACAAGTGTACTGTCCAGATTGATTCTATGAGCATCGTCCAAAATTAATAATTAATAATTCAAAAAAATAAAAATAGTTTAATTAAAACATGTGATAAGTATAGTTATTGCTAGTTGTAAAAGTTAAAATTAATCTTCAACTATTCAATTATTAGATACAACTACGAGCTTCACTCCATCGATTATTAGATACAACTATTAGCTTAAATCCAATGATTCTAGAACTATTAGCTTAACATCAACTCTAATCACAATTATATTGGATAACTATTAGCTTAACTATTAGATACAACTATTATCTTAAATCCAATGATTCTACAAATATTATCTTAACTTCAACTCTAGTCACTTAAGGATTAGTCCAACCACATTTGGCATCTAGGAGTCTAGCTAATGTCAAGACATGTAAGAGTCATACTCTTAATAAAATCGTTTGAACTTCTAATAAACTCCTCCAAACTCCTAATAAACTCTTGCATCTCATAATTGGGCATCTAGATAATTATGTCGATTTAGATGTTTTTATTTGAGATTTGGGGTGGACTACAACCTATGATTTTTCATCTACGAACGAGGATGAGACAAGCGTATTGTCGAGATTGATTCTATGGCAGTCATTCAAAATTTGAAATAAACATTATAAAAAAGGAATATAAAAAATAACCGGTAGCTAGCTAATGAATGGATAACAGGTAGCACTGCATGGATCATACTAGGGGAAATTTGAGGTCTAAAATGGGCCTCCAAAGGAAAATAATAAAATAATAGTTATTAGTTTTGGAGGAAGAATGAAAAAAACTACTTTTTTTGTTCGTATTTTCGACATATCTTCCTGTGTTTTTACTCAAATTCTGAGTGGAAGAGCTCATTGGATGCATAATTAAATTCCACATCCAACGAGCTCTCCGGCTTGAAATTTGAGTAAAAACACAGGGAGATATGTCGAAAATACGAACAAAAAAAGTAGTTTTCTTTTATGACAAATATGTTAATTCAACCATTATGGTTGACTCATTTTATTGAAATTCTATTGGTTCTTGAATTCCAACTCACAAAATTTATTTTTGGCACGTTTTCTTATAAGACACATTTTAGACCCCAAATTTCCTCTAATTTGAACTCATACTTCATGAATGGATAGCCAAGAGTTAATGGCAGATAACTAGAAGAATGTGAGATAAAAAAGAATGTAAAAAATAACTAACAGTTAATAAATGGATAATTGCAAGAATGGATAACTCACAGTGGAACCCATGTAACTAGAAGAATGTGAGGAATACAAAAATATTTCCAAACTGTCTTCTTTTCCATAACTATCTCTCAACCATTTCATCCCTATCGACGCGATCCAACCACAAAGTATGTGGGTGTGCTAGTTATGATGATATGCGTATATATCTTAGAATTTTGGGGTGGACTACTATCTATGCTTTTTCATCTATGAACGAGAATGATACAAGTGTACTGTCCAGATTGATTCTATGGGCATTGTCCAAAATTCATAATTAAAAATTTCAAAAAAATAAAAAATTGCATAGTTAACATCTTATAAGTACAGTGCATGAGAGTTGGAAAAAAAATTCAACTTCAACTATTCAATTATTACATAAAACTATTTGATTGTTAGATACAACTATGATCTTAATTCCAATGAAAATACAACTTCAACTCCAAGAATGACTTTACTTGTATTACACTTCCTAATCTATTACCTTTTAAATTAACTATTAGATACAACTATTAGTTTAACTCCAATGATTATACAACTATTAGCTTAACTTCAACTCTAATCACGATTATATTGGATAACTATTAACTTAACTATTAGATACAACTATTAGCTTGACTCCAAAGATTCTACAACTATTAGCTTAACTTCAACTCTAATCGTTGTTATATTGTATAGCTATTATATTAATTATGAGATAACTATTAGCTTAAATCAAATAGGGATACAACTATTGAATTAAATTTAGATTAATGTGGTGATTAAAACATGGTAATAAAAAACTATTAGATGAATGTGTAGTTATACTCTTGACTCCATCTCTTAGACTGAAAAGTCAAACTTCATTGTAGTGAAACCATGCACCACCCAATAAGCTTTCCATTTGGCATTGTAGCATCATGAGAACAATATTTTAGGTAATGTACTCTAAGGGTGATAGGCTCAATGCAATCTAAAACTATGTATTAATAATTAAGTCGATAGGTGTTTTTATTTGAGATTTGGGGTGGACTACCACCTATGATTTTTCATTTGCAGAGAAGGTTGAGACAAGTGTACTGTCGAGATTGACAAGATTGATTCTATGGCGATCATTGAAAATTTGAAATAAACAATTGTATATATATATATATAACTGGTAGTGGATCATTGGATAACTAGTAGCCACTCATAGATAACGCATAGATGATGAATGGATAACCAACAGTTCATGGCATATAACTAGAATAATGTGAGATAAAAAAAAGAATATAAAAAATAACTGATAGTTGATAAATGGATAACATGAAGAATATCGGTGATAACATGTAGCTAGGCATATATAACTTCTAGAGTTGAACCCATTTAACTAGAATAATATAAAAATTTCCAAAGTGTCTTCCATTCCATCGCTATCTCTCAACCATTTGATAAACTGATATGAAAAACAAAAACAAATTGTTCTCGTTTCTTTAACCACCATGTAACTGAAGCTTATTTAAATCTTAATCAAGACATGCATTTAAGCATAACAAGCTGTGATAACCATGAAATGGATCCATATTGTACATTTGTTACACTTGGGTTAATCTTGTTAATCCGCTCAAGCAAGTCCAAAATCTGAGATTATATCTAAATGCCTATCAACATAATTAATCAGTGTTCAGTAAGTAGCCCATGGATCAATATCTTGAAGGGTGAGTTTAACTAAATTTTTAAAGTGGTGTTAATCTAAGCAGAGCATGGATAAATAGATGTTAGCTCATCATTGGATCGTTCGCTTGAAGGGTGAGTTCAACTACTTTTAAGTGGTGTAAAGCTGAGTAGGGCATAGATCAATCACTCTCAGTGCATGGATCAATCGTTTGAAGGGAAAGTTCAACTATTTGTTAAGTGATGTTAAGCTAATCAAATCAATTTTAAGTTGAGAAAACCAAGGATCGGTCGCTTTTATAAAGTATGTATGTGTGTGCATAGGTTTTAGCCCAGGACTTAAATAATATGAAAATTTCCAAAGTGTCTTCCATTCCATCGTTGCCTATCAGCCATTTGATAAACTGACATGAAAAACAAAAACAAAACAGAAACAAATTGTTACCTGTTTCTTTAACCACCCTTTAACTGAAGCTTACTTAAATATGAATCAAGATGCATTTAAGCATAACAAGATATGTTAACAATGAAATTAATACCTATTGTACATTTTTTACACTTGGGTTAATCTTGTTGATCGACTCAAGCAAGTCCAAAATATGAGATTATATCTAAATGTCTATCATCGTAATTAATTAGTGTTCATTGAGTGGCCCATGGATCAATAGATTGAATGGTGAGTTCAACTATTTGTTAAGTGACCTGTTAAGCTAAGTAGAGCATGGATAAATCATCGTTATATCATGGATCAATGGCTTCAAGGGTGAGTTCAGTTGCTGTTTAAGTGGTGTAAAGCTTTGTAGGGCATGGATCAATAATTTGAAGGGAAAGCTCAACTATTTGTTAAGTGATGTTAAGCTAATCAAATTAATGTTAAGTTGAGAAAACCATGGATAAGTCGCTTTTAGAAAGTATGTATGTATGTGGATTGGTTTTAGCCCATGATTCTTTTGTGGGAGCAAGAATGTCATTTCTTCATGCTGGGAAAGGCATTAGGATTTGGGATGCATTCTACTACATGCAAGATCTTGTTTGGTGTTAATAAACATAGTTGTAGGTAAATTTGTTGATGGAAAGAAGCGAGTTGTTGCAGTAGACCAAGACAATATTGTTTGAGCATTGGTGGAAATAATCTAATTGTCATATGAATGCAGGATGATTTTTAGCTTCTAAAACACATGGGAATGGTCTCTAGTTCGCGCCTATTTTCAAGTGAATTAAGGTATGGGGTGGGGTGATACACACACACAAATATATATATGTGTGTGTGTGGTGGGGGGGGGTTCAGCCATAACACTCTTTTTTTATTTTTTTTATTTTTTTCAAAGGCCTCACCAAGATAGTCCAGGTCATTGGAAGAGGGAATTTCTCATTAAAATAATGCATGTTGCACCATTAAGGATCAATGCCTCGATTGTGTGGGTGTTAATAAGCAAGTAATTTGTATTTTGAATTACTTTGAGAAGCTAAGTTCCAACTGTGAAAAGTTGATAATGTTTACCGGAGCAATGAAATAATGAAAGTTGCAGAATTGCTTTCACTTCTTGTACCAACATTTTAATTGTGTGATTATTAATAAGCAGGTTTGGGTATTAAATGACTGTAAGGAAATTAGTTGAGAGTGAAATTTCATTTCCTAGCCAGGTTGTTATTGGAAGCATTGCAAAATTTTATTTCCTATTTGATCATTTTTTTTTTCTAAAGTTTTGCAGCCCAAAATTGGTTGTTTAAATATATTACGTTGTCTTTTACAAACCATGCAAGAAATTAGTTTGGATCTCAAAGAATAATTGTAAAGAAAGAAATTTGAATATGTTACATCGTGGTTAGTCTAATGATAATTAAAAATAAAAAAATTCGATGAGAGAATATATAATGCATCTTATAGTTTATAAAACAAGCCATGAAGTTTCATTAATGCTTCCAAATGAACTGTTTAGATTAAAACTGCAAACATGGGCATTGATTCTATCGGAGGAATTGCAACATGTAGATAAATACTTTTCCAAAATTCCAACTCATCCATATTTCATTTATGATCCAAATCTGATACTTCAATAATCTTTACATAATTTGATAAGTTGGATAATTTCTCTCAAGCCAATCGCTTTAATGCATAGACCACTTTTATGGAACACTGAAATTTTACATGATTTATGCCATTGTATAGATCAGTGGATTTTGTTGTGTGTTTGTAGAGTGTTAAGTGAGAAGCATAATTTGAATATTTTGGAAACCAAATGGTTTGCGACATGTCTAGTCAAATCAATTTTTCCTCTCATCTCTGGCCATTTCTCCATATATAATATCATGTCAGTGAATGAGAGAGCATGAGGGTTAGAAGAATCGATCATATTTCTGACATAATTTTATGACTTCTCATATCCATTTATGTTTTATTAGCATTATTACAATTGCAGCAGTGTTGGAAGTTTGGTGAAATTATAATTTTAAATAGACAAACAACTTGGTAAATATTTTAATCCTACACGAACAATCTACATTGTTGAAGCTTGGTTTCCACAAAAACCGTACTTGACATACATGTTAGGCACAAATTGCGAATATTTACGACATCACCAATATGTTAGCAACATTCTTAGAGTGTTGGGTAACATCTTTCCGTTGCGATTTCTCAAAGATTCCAAAGAAATAACGGTTAATAATCAAATTAAAAACGAGGAGAGGTGAAAATAAAATTATATATTTAAAGTGTCGAGAAAATATACTTCATGATGACCGAACAATCTATAAATAATGTAAATCTACATGTTACTAACTAGCACAACCACAAACCCGGATGCGGGTGGTCTACAAGATATCCAAGTGACGGCCAACAAGATGGAGGTTCAGATCACGGAGGCAAGCCACGTATTGGAGGCTCATGTGGTGGAGCTTGAGGTGACAGATGGCCGGAATGAGGGGACAAACCCACATCTTGTCCGCCTGCATGCATAGTATAGATGTGTATGTTGCAGGAATGGCAGGGAGGTTTAAAACATGTAAGGAGGATACAAAGGGGCATGACCAACAATCTTGCAGGGGGATTCCTCTTCATGTGATGGATTCAGAGGAGATCGAGAAGGTGAGTCAAGACCTGGGCATATCCTCAGGAAATCCACCCTCTGTGGCAATGCGTACTTGGATTTTCATTGCAGGTTTATCCTGTTGGGTGTTGAGCTATTACTTAAGCTAGGAGATGAGGGAGAGCATAGCACTGAGGATTGTGCAGAGTGTTTGGGAGAAGCACTACTGCGCAAGTTTGAACAAATCCAAGGTAAGAATGCTCCTGTGTGTCAAGGTGAGGAAGCGTAGGCAAGGGAGAAGGAGGAAACCACTGCACATGCAAGGTCGCTACACCAAGAGTTTACCGCGCAGGAAAATTCGCTACTCTAAGAAGTTGGGTTTATAGTTATGTATGGCATCTCCCTAAGGTGGCAATGAGGAGGAAGAGTGGGAAAGGATCTTCAACAAAGAGACGTCGGAGCATATTGAACGCTCCATTGCGGCGATGGAGAACAAATATATGGGGAATTAAGAATGAAGCTAGGAAGATAAGTGGTTATGTCGAATTACTGGAGAATCAAGTTTATTCTCTCTCGCTCCATGAATGAGAGAGACAGATTTGCGAAGCGGATACACATCACTGTGGGCACCTTTAAAGAGGACGCTGAGAGAAACCTCGTCCACATGCAAAGCTTACTGAGGCTATCTGAGCCCCCCTTCCAGTGTGGTCACATAAATATTGATGAAGGTGTTGCAGAAGCTAGCCAAGCGGACACCAGCCAAGGGGTTGTGGGTTCTATAAAAAATGCCTCGGAGGAGGCTGAATCTTCCCGCAAGCGTTAGCTTTCCTCTCGTCATGTTCACTGTTCTATTCTAGTTATGTGTTTTTACTAATATATGCTTTTGGATTGTAAGCATGATTAAGCGCTCAAGCTGAAAGGATGGGCTACTCTCATGCTCTTGCGTCATTCTCTCTGATCCCTTTTGTTCACTTTCCTCTTCTGGTTGTAGGACCATTTCCTAGCCCTGTGTTTTAGGGGTTAGGAATATGTAATTATATTTTCTCAGTTTCAGCAGTAATAGAAAAGGTTCCATCTTACTTACAAAGAGAACTAGCACAACCACAAGTAAAATGGTCCTTAAAGTGGTGATTGAATGTTGATAGGTACAACTAACCACTTAGTTTTGTGAAGATAGATGGCTATTAAACAAAGGCTAAAATATATAATTTTATATCCATTATAAATACCAGATTACATTATTACAGTAAATATAATCCCAAAACAAATACTATTAAAAAAAGGTGATATGAAAAACAAAAACAAAAAAGTAATATATGATGTTAGGTTATTGTAAATGTGTTTTTAAGTCTAAGTCAAAATTACATTTATGTATACATAGGTTGAATATATAGATCCTCATGTTGGGATACATTAAAACCATTTTGTATTGTATTAATATTTAATTCCATGACAACCCAAAAAAGTGCACCATAAATAAAGTTATTGGAATTTAAATGTATGAGAGATTATATATATATAATTGATGGTAGATAAACATAACATATAATTTAAGGTGGACTAGTACTTGAAGCCTAAATAAAGTATAATTTAGTGGTATTTAACTTGTGGTTTATGAAAGTTCACCTATCACAAATTAAGTAGTTGTGATAATTTATAAATCTTAATGTATCAAATATATACCTCTCAACTTATTCCAAATATATTAATATTATTCCAAATATATTAATTTTATTAATATAGTTATTGCTAGTTTATTTCATGATGTTGTATCATATCCATTTTAATAACAGATTTGGTTTGGGTCAAAAACTTTATATATAATCCATTAATCATAAATCTAAAGCCACTATCAAATCTTGGTCCTAGATACATGTTAAGTATGTGCATTTCTTTTAATGTAAGAACCACATATCTTCATCTACATTTGCTTTGCAATCCATTTCAAAATGGGTGAAGTTATGTCAACGTGATGATGATGATGATGATGATTAACATCCCCTGAGACCAAACTTTGGTCTATTGGACCTAAAGAAACGAATTATTTAGTTTGTTTTAAATTTGTATTTCTATGCTCAAAGAGCTTGGAGAGAAGTGTCTCGAGCGCACTATAATTTTGACAAGTTAAAAGGCTAAGATGGTTGGTAGTGCAAAAAGAATTATGAAACTGAGATCTAATGTGGGTGTATGTAGGGCAGTCTAAGAGGAAGTGTTTTTCATCCTCAATGCTCATATTCTCACAGAGATGGCAAATCCTTTCCATCCATGGTGTTTTAGGAACCACCCAATGACTTGTTTCACTATGGAGCTCATGAGAGTTTGTTCTTATCTTGGCTATATTAGTTTTTTTCTTTGAACTAGTTAAAACAGAGAGATACTTTTGATCTTCTAGAGTAGGGTTGATGACCTCCTTATAATATCTTAATTTTCTTTTAGCCTCTAAATCTTTCTCACACCACATTTTCTCTTTAAACTTAGAAGTAACAATATTTTTAATGTTATTAATATTTTGCAATGCATCGTTTTCGTCGATCTCCCAAATGTTTGACCAGACCCTGGTATCTTTATACCAACCTCGTTTGAGCCTTAGGTGGTTTTGGATGGAATTTAAAGCTAGCTTAGGAAGTCTATGGTCTCCCATGTTATTGATTTTGTACTTGTATAACATGAGCCTAGTCATAGCTAGGCTCTCAATAGGGGAAAGACCCACTTCTATAAGGAGAATAGGGTAGGCTGTATTGCTTTTAATTTTTAGGTTATACATTATGAAACGCTTGTGGATTTGCGCAATCTTTCTCCAGGATTCTCTAGAGATGCTGCAACCCCAAACCTCACACCCATACAAGATAACAAGAGTGACTAAAATTTCAAAGAGGAGTTTTTTTTTATCCCACATCACAAGGTTTGTTGCTTTACGATTATTTTCGAGACCAAAATAAGCTTTCCACCCTCCATTAATCATTTTATCAATGCTATAGTTCCAGTTGAGCTTGTGATAAATATCAATTCCTAAGTATTTGTAAGAAGACACTTCCTCCAAGTTGTTATTGTCATACACAAAATTATGATAAGTGTCCTTCTTGGATTTGATAATCATAACTTTCATTTTTTTCAGTATTAACAGTCATACCCATGGTAGAGCAAAAATCCTTAAGAAGTCTTAGCTGCTTATTAAGATTAGATGGACACCTCACCAAAAGAACAATATCGTTAGCATAGAGAAGAAGGATGATGACTATTCTATCTAAGATCATGCCAGCACAACCTGCTTCCTCTAAACAACTTTCTAGCTTATTGATGTAGATGCCAAAAAGGGTAGGGGAGAGGGGGCCACCTTGTTTAACTTCGATATTACACTTAATATCTTTCGACCATCCCTCCTTGCTCTTAAACTTGGCAATGACATTCTTGTATAACCTTATTGGGGCAGCTCTCAACTCGAAAGGAACCTTTAGCTCTTCTAATCAATTCCATAGGTTATTTCTAGGTACCTTATCGAAATCCTTTCTAAAGTCCACAAAGAAACAAAAGAGATTGGATTTATCATTACGACAATTCTCCATAATGATCCTAAGCGTAACAAGGTGGTCCATTGTTGAGTGATGTCTTCATAAAACGCGCTCGTGTTATGTAATTCTTGGTTTGGTTAAGATCGATCCTGACATGTCATATGACACGTAGGTTAGGTTGAGAAAAACACACACACATTTTATAGTTACAAAAAGTGTACGCATGTAGTGTCCCCGACCCTACGACCGAGGAAGAAGACGCTACCATGGGATTAACCATCCGGGCAACTAGCCCCATGAACATGTGCATTCATAAAAATTGAATAAAATGCATTGAAGTAGAACATACACAAATACAATTATTTATCATACACAGCAGAAGCATCACACATTCATACAAGTATTCAACATGTTCACCATATTCATCAACAGTAAAATAGACAAGGTTACTTATCTTATGAAGAACTCATTCCGTAACGAGCTACATTGCTACAACGTTCCACCCAACCATAGGCTAGCATGCTCCTAAATCTCTCAGCAATGCTGCCACCCCCGATCTTGGCATGATTCTCCAAGGAATAAGGAACGAGGAGGCTTACACATAGCCAAGGATACACAAAACACATCCAAGCCAATGTAGTTTGGTTTATCAGGCCATCCAGGAGTTGGGAAAGGATAAATGCTAAGCTAGTGAGCTCATTACAAAGCTAGGAACACCTACACTAAGACTAGCCTGACTTCTAAGACACCCACACACACCCAACACAAGGAATCAGTCCCTTCTCTGCTACACAGTCCCTCAGGCCCTGACTTCCCTTCCAGTGCTATTCAGGGGTTGTGGAGAAGAAATCCATCCCTCTAGCCCCATCTATGTGGATTCCAAACACACCAGCTTTATCAAGCAACTCAAGCCCCCATCCCTGCTCCCAACACAGTCCAAAGACCAACCATTGCTTGCATGCAATTAATCAGCAGTTACAGCTTAGACAGGGAAAATGAATCCTGAGTCGTTCTTGGCCCTATCATGGCCAAAATGAATCCCAAGCGAATTACAACAGTCCCAAAATGTATTAGTAAACACAGCTCACAACATGGGGAAAACAACAGTCCATCTTGGGCAATGAAGCCATCGGAAAGACTTACAGAGTCGAAAAATGGAAGAGAGAAGATAGGTTCTCAGCTAAGTAAGGTAAAAACATATGCACGAGCCACAAATTGGTAAGGAAGACTTACACACAGTCCCAGAGCATGAAAAAATGGCTCTCCATAGGAAACATCATGGGTGATAGTGACTGAACGACCCCCAGATTGTTGCATGAGTAACAACAACACATAACCAAGTGTGTGAGGGAAGATTTACACCAAATCCCCAAATACGGATTGAAACACACCAGATTCCTCTCTGTGGAAAATGTGAATGATAGTGGAGACGGCTCCTCCCTCCTGGCTATGTGAGACCAAAACAGGAAAGAAGCCTGCGCATGAGGAAATGAACAGACAATGGAGAGTCACGAGTGGGGAGTGTGGGAGCATTTCTTTTCCTTTCAGAACCATGGTGGAGAGAGTGGAAAACCTCGAGAGTTTTTCTTCCTTTTCCCAACATGAGGTTCCATTGCCGGTAGAGTGTGCATGTGGGAAAGGACTGACAGTCCTACCACACTCCACTCCTAGCCATAACTGCCCCAACTAACTACAGAGCTTTTAATGGTGGTGGTTGGATAAAACTAGGAAAGATGGGAAAATCAAAACAGGGTGGTGACACATGTATTTTCTCTCATGGCTCAAGGTTTGACATCCCCCCCCCTTTATCCTTGGGAAAATCATGCCCCTTCTCAATTTAGTTGCCGTGAACATAGCTGGTTGGGGTTCATTTTAATTAAATATGCATATTTACATGATGACAAAACTTAATATATGTTGTATACCATGATAGGCCATCAGCAATGGTTTCGTTCACCGAAACATAACACAATTAAATCGATGGCGGGGCTTTTGCCTTTAGCTCCACACCATGATTCATTACAACATATACATCATGTACGTTTAATGCAACGAGGTCAAAACCAGGGTGTTACAACGCGTTATGGAGAAGCAAAATGTGCACGCATTATTGAGAAGCAAAACGTGCATGCGTTTTGGAGAAGAAAAATGCGCACGCGTTATGGAGAACCACAAAAAATGGTTTTACTGCATGGCTAGGGAAATGACTAAAAACAATAGTTTTCATCATCAAGACTTAGGACCTATAGTAATATTTTAGCATTATCAAGAACAACATCTCAAAAAACCATGCCTAACCTCCCATTAGTATAACTTTTCTTTGTGTTGTAATGTGGACACCATTAGGAGGTTTTAAGAACTAAGTATGGGTCATAGTTCCTTGACCATGCTTTAGGGAGGAAACTCAAGACTTATGTCGTAAAGGTAGCTTTTAAGGCTTTAGGTCCATGAACAAGCCATTGAACCTGGACATAGGATATTCGCATGTGATATTTTGCATCTAAGAGAGAATATGCAGTACATTAGAGTTCTCTTAGCACTAGAAACATATACATAGACATAGTTGATGGAGGAAACCTTGTCCTTAGGCCCCAAAGGAATCCTATATAGATATAGGGCCAAGAAAAACACCCCAAACAAACACACATGATCTCTTGAGGGTATCCTCGACCTTTAAGTTGGGATATGGCCATTATTAGGATTTTTTTAGCATTAGATATGGAGGATAAGGTGTTAATCATGGTTGGTACATAGAGCTTTAATTTTAGGTTGTAAAGTAGATTTTATGGCTCAAGGTCCATGAACGACACCTTGAATCACCATAGATGACCTCTCATGTTGATAGTTTTGTTTTGAATGGGGATATGGGAACCATTAGGGGTTTCTAATACTATGTATGTGTCTTAGGACCTTAAACATAATAAGGGAGTAAACCTAGGACTTAGCCTCTAAAAGATGCTTCTATCCATCTAAAGCCAAGAATTATGTGTTGAACAACCTCAATAGATCCTTCCATGGTTTCAATTACCTTGAAATGGGGATATTAGTGCCATTAGAACATTTTTAGCAATAAGTACAGATATTAGGACCCTTCACATGGGTGGGGGGAACACTTTGTCCTTAGGCCTTAAACGACATTGTTAACCATTTACGGCCAAAATTGATTTGTCCAACCACCACACATGACGTTGCAAGTGAATCATTTGAATCTTAAATGGGATATGCATGCCATCATCATTTGTTGAGCACTAGGTATGCATTTGAAGGCCATGAACATAGCTAGGGGAGGAAACTATGGTATTAGACCCTAACTAAAACTTCTATGCATCCATGGATAGGAAGGATGCCTTAAAAAATCACAAATGCCATCTCATAGGTATATTTGGACTATGAATATGGATGTTAGTAGAATTAGGTGGTTTTGAGCAGCAAGTATGGGAACTCTAAGACATGTTTGAGGGAATATGTTCATTCCTTAGGCCATAATGGGATTTTTGAGGCACCCATGTTAATGAAAAATTGCTTGAAGCACCACATATGACCTACTCAAGGTATGCTCGGTCTCCAAGAAAATATGCACATGCCTTTAAAAGGTTTTGAGCATTATATATGGGTATTAAGTCCTCAACATGGTCAAGGGAGGAAATACAAGACTCGATCCCTAAATAATATTTCTAGAATCTATGGCTACACATGTGCCATACTCACTATCCCTATATGCCTTGCTCACTTGCCCTCCCTAACTTTGTATTTCCATCTCTCTCTATCTCTATGTGTATGTGTGTGCATCTTTCCCCTTCTCTCTCTAACAACCTCCCTCTCTCTCTCTATCTCTATGCATATGTGTGTGTCCCTCTCTCACTCCCCATCTCTCAAAACCTCTCTCCACCTTATTTATACCTCCCTTGCTATCCCTCCCTACATCACTCTCTCTTTATTGTTCCCCCCTTCCCCCTCTCTCATTGTCTATCACACTTCCCCCCTCTATCTCCCACACAATCTCTCTCTCTCTCTATGTGCGTGTGTGTGTGTGTCCCTCCCTCATTCACCTCTCTCATAACCTCTCTCCACCTTCACTATAACTCCCTCACTATCCCTCCCTCTACCACTCTCTCTCTCTCTCTCTATAACTAACCCCTCTCTCTCTCTATATATTTGTGTGTGTGTGTGTGTGTGTATCTGTGTCTCCCTCCCCTTTTTCTCTCTCTATATATTTATGTGTGTGTAACTCCATCACCCCCGCTCTCTCACAGTCTCTCTCCACCTTCTATATACCTCCCTCACTATACCTCCCTCCATATCAATCTATCTGTCATTCACTCCCCCTCTCTCTTTATCACTCACCCCTCCCTTCCTCTCTCCCACACAATCTCTCTCTCTCTCTGTCCCTCCCTCACTTCCCATATCTCATAATCGATCTCCACCTTCTATATACCTCTCTCACTATCCTTTCCTCCATCACTCTCTCTCTCTCTCTCTCTATTTCTCACCCCTTCCTCTCTCCCTTTGTCGCTCACCCATCCCCCTCTCTCCCACATAATCTGTGTGTGTGTGTGTGTCCCCTTCTCTCACAAACTCCCTTTGTCTCTCCCTCTCTCTCCACCTTCTATTTACCTCCCTCTATCAATATCTCCCTCCCTTCTCTTTTAATTACCAATCCTCCATGGAATTATTCATCTACCTATTCTCTCCCTCTCTCTCAGTCTCAACTTGTATCCCTCCCTCCCTATCTCTTTCACCCTCCCTCTCCATGTTTCTCTCTTTCAAAGCCTCCCTCTCTCTCCATCCCCCAACCCTCCACCCTCTGTCTTGGACACCATCTCTCTCTCTCTCTCTCTCTCTCTCTCTCTATGTGTGTGTGTGTGAACCTGCCCCCTTTCTATCCTTGTGTCGATCCCCCGACCCCGCCTTGCACACACATAACTTCTATTGCTCCTTCACTATCTCTTTCTTTCAATTTATCTCCATCCCTCCCTCACGCCCCCTCCTCCCTCTCTATATTATTCTCTCTCACACTCTCTCCACATCATTCTCTCTCTCTCTCTCTCTCTCTCTCTCTCTCTCTCTCTTATACTTCCTTCCTCTATTTTTTCAACTTATTCCTTCTCCTCAACTCCCTACCTCATTATGACCCCTATTATCTGATTTATCGCATCTCATTCCCATCTCTTCAATTCCCCCCTCCTTCACCTCTCTCCTCCAAAACATCCTATTCCTCCTATAATACTCCATATCCACCTTTCCATTCAACAATCCTCTCTCTCATCAAAACATCACCCACTTCCTCCCCTCCACCTTATCCCCCTTCGTCACTCAAGTTCGGCGTACTACTTCTAACCCTATATTTCTTCAACACCTCTCCTCCTCCTAATAATCCTCTCAATCCCCACTCCCCTTCACCCTTGTAACCCATAATGTTCTCATTCCATTCATCTTTCTCCACTTGAATTTACAACATCCTCTTAGGACCTTGACCCTTCCCCACCCCCTCTCAACTATTAACCATACTCACTCAAACTTACACCATCCTCCTAGGCCCTTGACCCTTCTCCACCCCCTCTCAACTATTAACCATCTCCACTTGAATTTCAAACATCTTCCTAGGCCCTTAACCCTTCCCCACCCCGTCTCAACTATTAACCATCCCCACCTGAGCTTCCAACATCCTCCTAGGCCATTAACCCTTCAACACCCCCTCTAAACTATTATCTATACATTTGATATATTGCATATAGTGCTAGATTTTTAGCTCTACAAAACGCGTGTGCGTTATATAACTACATAACGCGTATGCGTTTTGTAGTTCTATAATGCGCATGCATTTTGTAGTTCTATAATGCGTGTGCGTTTTGTAGTTCTATAACGTGCACGTGTTTTCCAATTCTATAAGGGCGGGAAATGTAATTTGAATTTAAACATGCCAATTCACTTGCTCATATGTCACCAATAGTCCTATGTGTATGGTTTGGAATTCGCTTCGGTAATACCAAACCTGTGCTATGGTATATGATAAACCATAGCTAATTGGGCATTTCTTCCAGTTTATGAAGAATTCATTGTTTACGCACTCATTATAGTATGATACACAAAATCATTTTTGACGAAATCTTAAACATAAATAGCATTTTTTATGCAGATTCTAAATATGTAATTTTTATTAAAAAATATTATATTTTCCTATTTTTTTTCAATTTCTAATGTGTCCTAACTCCTTAAGTCAAAAAACATGTTGTTAGTGTTTTTTCCAAAACCTTTTCAATTCTTAATTGTTTTAAGAATAAATTATATGGTGCACTAGAAGACACCGACCTCTACATTCTATTAAAAACTCATTTCATGATTATTTCATTAATACCTTCAAAGGCTGCACCCACAAAAGACGTACCATTTTCGAGGAATGATCACTTAGATAAAAAAAAATAAAAATAAAAATAAAAAATTACTAATTTTATTTTCAAAAAATAGCGCTGCACTAGTGCTAAATGTTCTCTACATGCCTGCAAATTTTTGTATCCCGAAAGGGTCATTTAGGTCCTCAAAGGCTGCACCCACAAAAACATATACCTTATCATTTGCCTAAAAAATAAAAAGTGACTCTTAGAAAAAATGAAACTTGACATAGTTATAAAAGTTTTCAATACGTAAACCTTATATATTCGGAAACATGATTCAATTTCCTACATTTAATATTTTTTAGTCAAAGCAAGATATTTTGTGTAAGTATCTCAAAAAATACAATTAAGTTGAGGGATGCTTGATTTTTCAGTTTTCTATTGCATCTAACGTGCCAAAAGTGACCCTCATTAACTTGCACTCACCCATTATCAAGTAGTAGGTACCATAGAGTAAATGTAATTTAATGGTGGGCTTTGGAGACTTAAAGTTGAACTTGGTAGCTTCTGGATGAAGCTTGTCGGACCCCTCTTGCCACAAGTTTGATGCTCTCCCTTCTATTCATATCAGAGGCAAAGTATCCATCTACCTATTCATCAAGGAAACTATATCGTATTCGAGTATTTCTGCCATGATTTTAAGATCCCTCCTCATCCCGGCTAGACTTGACCATCACTAAATGTGGGTTGAAATACTTCCCAACACGATTTAACTGTCACAAGGGTTTGAATGGTATGTAGGTCAGTAGGAAGACTCACTACTTAGTAACGTAGATTTAATGTGTAGCCAGTGGCCACCTGCCACTGGCCGACACCAACATCAGGTTCATTTTAATCCTAGCAATAGAGTCAAGCGAGGCCTCCTAAAGCTATATAGACGAAATCTTTGGTAATTGGAAACTCTACCTCCAAGGGTTTATAAAGATGGACGCTACCCAATATTCAATGGCATCAATATTGGGTGTTACTTGAATATGTAAGGGATGACGACAGAGATAAAGTAAGCACCTAAAATGCTCGAACGTAATATCGTAAGTAATTAAAATTCTACTTTTACCTTCCAACTTATTCAAGCCAACTCCATATTGTTGAGAGACTCAATTCGAAGTCTAGTGAGCTTGGGCAAGGGAGGGTGGAAGTAGAAATCAAAGAAGCTTGGATACCTTGAGACTAGAGTCCAGTGGAAAAAGGTTTCACTATTCTAGTTCCACAAGAAGTAGCACACGATTTCATTGTTCAAGTTCTACTAGTTGTTATCAACTTTCAAGCATACAAACATAAGCAAGTAAGTATTAGCAACCACTCTTTCTCTATTACCATGTGCTTAGCTATTTTAAAAATTTACTTCGGATTTTTTTTCTTACCAATGAGTATTAAGGGTGAAAATATGGTACATAGGTCACTTGTTTTTTATTAGGTGGAGACACCACCCCAATCACATAAAAAGAAATCAATCCTAGAGTTGGAACTATCCATGAAAGTTTGTGGCTGGATTATTAATGGCCATCGCAATTCCCCGCCCTTCTTTTCAACCACGATTCCACTGCCTTCTCGGCCATGAAAATGCTAGAAAAAACCAAAAAATTGTTTTCTAATACTAACTCAGGTGTCTAGTAGTCATCGCTTGGTACTCTCTTGACATTGGAATTCCATTATGAAGGATTAAACAAATTAAATGAATTGATAATGTTCATCAATAAATATAACTGAACCTACTTATCAACCTGAAAAGTAAAATTACAACCTATTATAGTGCTAACCAAGATTTATTACTACATACTCCTAGTGGGGCGTGTGCAAGAAGTTGAGGGACCTTTTAGATGCAATCTTACTTTTTAGGAACAGGCTCACGTTACATAGAAAAAGAACGCGCTCCTCTTCCATAGCACTTGGAATAGTAAATCCGAGCCTGACATGTCAGCAGACATGTAGGCCAGGTAACTATAACACGCACGCGTTATAGAGTTACAAAACGCGCGCGCATTTTGTAACTCTATAACGCGTGCGCCTTTTGTAAATCTAAAAAAAAATAAAAAGACACACAATCCCGACCCCAGAGTCGTTTTCACCAAACAGGATCGCGATTACGACGACCTGCCCGTGCCCTAGGAGCTTGGAAGAGTGCCCATTCCTCGATTTGAAGACAAATCCTCCAGTGAATTGTCATATTAACAGGTAATTCATTCACCCATAGCTTTTTTTTTCAATTAGATACTTAAATTACCATTTTTTATTTGTAAATGCAATAAAAACCATAAAAAAGTAAACAACCATCTCATAGCCAAAACACCAACCAACCAAAGATGATGATATGCCAATGCCTTTCCCAAGACTAAACACATAAATTGATCACATACAATTGACACAAATGTTTCTAGGCAATTCCATTGGAAAAACCCCTATTGACATGCATTATGTAGGAAGACTAAACTTTTTATTTTCTTTTTCCCTCATAAAAAACAATTTAGATGCTATTCTATATCTAATCAAATGAAACTCTCTAGTACATAAAAAAAAATAGAATAGTCAATAACCCAAACAATTACATGACCAAAAGAGCCTACCCTTCAAGAGAAATTCACCAACAAACCAAATATTGCCTAAAAATATACATCATATGCCATACATATGAATTAAGGCCTTTAAAATTACAAGCAGGCCAAAATTCCTAGAGATTGTGAAAACCATAACCATTAGAAAAAAACCACTCTCACTAGAATCTAGGAAGCATAAACAAACATCTTTTCAATATGACTGGAAGCATAAACAAGCATCTTTTCAAAAAGTGATGAAAGAACTCGTACTCGCTATAGAACCATGGACAATTTCATAATGGAGAGATGACTCACTATTCAGAATGCATGCCCCAATATCCTCATACAATGCACGATTACATCCTGAAAGACAAGTAGAAAATGAACACTCCTCAAAATTCTCTACAAAGTCATCAATCTTAGCTGATGAACCCCGCATGTACATAACATGACCTACATGATACATATCAAGTAATCATCAAGGATCATCATAATACACATCATATGCTCTACATATATACACATAGGAGACCATCAGAAGCTTGAAATTGTACTCATACAATTCCCATTGACACATATCATCGGGGTTTTCTCCCGTCGAACTCTGGACTATACTAGCTCTGGAATATCCATCATCATGCTCTAAGAAAGATTGTCCTTGATCAAGCAACATCATCATAGCCTCCAAGGCATGTCCCAAACAATGAACAATTCCTCCTTTCCTGCCAAAATCCAAACCTTAAACGAAAGATAAACCTCTCAACAAAATTCAAATCATCTTTCTAAGTTAGCGCAACCATCTTTCTAAGCCAGAACTTGAGTTATATCCAATTCTTACTTACTCATTAACTGAATGTAGTCACAAGTTGAACGAAACTTACGTTTTAATTGTGAAATGTTTAATCTTAAGTTTAAATAAATATATGTAAGTGAATTTGTCATTAAATTGCTAACTTGAGTTTGATTTAATACATTTTCAATTTTGAAGAGACGTCATTATATGCCATGTATATGTTTCTAATGATTTTCTTATTGATGTTTTTTTTGCAGTTGTTGCAATGGATCCGAATGCCACGATTCTGATTGAGCTTGCCCGCTTAAGGGGCATCAGTGCTACTTTTCATGGCGGCGATGAGATTCGCCGCTCGCTTGCATCCACCATGGATGCTATTGTTGACACTATTTCACAGTCAACTAATATACTATATGATATCACATCATATAGAGAGAGGAAAAGAAGAGAACAAGAGGATGGATTGGATTATGTGGCAATAAAAAGGTTAAAAATAACAAAGGAGCACATTTTTGCATTATTCAGGGATCCTCGGACTGGAGAAATCCCAAATACAAACCGGCCACATATATCCATTGAGTGGTGCACATTCCAACCATTTATCAATAACTGGATGGATAGATGGTATATGGTCTTTGATTTGCCACCGCATAACAACAGGGAAATGCCCCTGTATTTCCTTCGAAAGTTGTATGCAGAGTTCGTGTTGCATAAACACGTGAACTATTTTTCTTACTTGGAGTATCAGGGGATTGGTGGGGGGATGCCCCAAAACCGACCCAATGCGAGGGTCCAAGACCCTAATCGCCCTATCCCTGCACCTCGCGCGCCATTGCATGGGCCAGATGTCCCACCTGCAACTCGCGTAGTTGCTGAGACACGGGATGCTTTTTTGACACTGGCACGAGTGGTCCTTCGCCATAGCACTACTCTTCAGCAGATGGGTGGGGATGCAGGACCTAGTGGTCCCGATGTAGGGCCATCGCCTTCTTCGGGGCCATCCGCTGGTGCACCACCATGTACTGATACAGCACCATCCACCAGTGCACCACCATCGGAACATCCCCAAGAGAGTTCTGATCCTCACGTGTGCACATCGTGTGGTCGTCCCTACTATGGTCTTTCCACAGATGTTGCGTTCAGTGGTTTTTTGAGTGAGGTATGTAGATCTGGTTAATTTTAATAAATTCTTCATTTAGTTTCCTCTTTGTACGCATATATATAGTTTGAGCTAATATATTAATTTCATGAACTTGCAGTTGTTGCATTTTGATGCCAGAGACCCCCCAGACTTTGGATTGGGGCATGGCATTGCAGCGACCGATCCCTTTGTTGATGGAGGGATCCATGATGGTACAGGCCCATCTGGTTCTACTGAGGTAAACATTCTAAAATTTCAATTTTTCAATTATGCTTGTCAATAACTTGTTAATTTCCACATACTTTACATGTTAGTTCACTAATTCTATCTATGGTCTAATATTTACAATTATTAAACTTGCAGATCCCAGATCCGTCACTGGGTGGAGAGATCCACGAGACACATCATGGTACCTAGGTAAACATTTTAATATGGTAAACAATTACAGTTGTCATTTTTTAAATACATGTACATGTTTGTTGAATTATGCATACATCTAACTACATGAACACTTGCTGATTGTAGGCACCAACCCAAACATCTGGGCCATTGCCTGCAGATGCATCTCCTCCCAGGCCTTCCGTGGACAAGGGTCATGTGTACATGAGGCGGTCCACTCCAAAAAAGACTTGATCTGCCCACGGCCATGGAGTTACTGAGCCCATGGTAATGTATATCCTTCGATGATATTTGTTGCTTAACTTGAAATCCGGTGTATAAGTTGTTTTTGTTAATGTTTGATTTGCATGTTTACTGCATCAGGAGCCGGAGTTAATGGAAGAAAGTATAGCATCGATGGTTGATGCAGCAGTTGAGGCTGCTTTATCAATGGCAACTAGTCACACCGAGGTATACCTAACTATTTCAACGTGATCTTAACAGAGTTTATTATTGTTGTCTATTGTTTATTCATTCATGTCTAACTATTTCAACATTTGGTGATTGTAGGCCCCAGCAGCAGGAGTAGTTCCTGCCCCCCCTGTTTCGACCACAGTTGAAGCACCAGCAGCAGGAGCAGTTCCTGCCCCCCTTGGTTCTACCACGGTTGAGACCATGGTAATGTATATCCTTCGATGATATTTGAACTCGTTAAGTTGATATAGACATATAGTTTATTATTGTTGTTTAGATAGACATAGTTTATTATTGTATTTGATTGTTTACTCATGCATTTCTAACTACTTCAACATTTGGTGATTGTAGCCACCAATAGAAGAAGTAGCTCCTGGCCCCCCCGGTCCGACCATCATTGATGTTGAACCAACGGCTCCATCTGCGACACAAGGAACTGAACTCCAGCTATCACTGGATGTCGTTGAGGTGAGATGTCTATTGATGACTAATTGTTTCATTCAATTTCCAACAAGATGTTGATAGGTTTTGAGTTAATTGAGATATGGTATTGCAGAGTCCGACTCCACTAAGGAGGAGATTGGTGATAGGACGAACACCGACACGTCCAGAGGTGGGGGTGAGTGTTTGTTATAATTTTCTAATGTATTAGTACATAGTTAGTTCAATTTAATAATTGATGTTTAATTTGCAGGATCCATCGACGCACATTGATCCCAGAGATGAGCCTAGTGGATCAAAGTCGGGAAAGAACAAGAGGAAGCTTGACTTCTAATACACGCCTTATAGAATATATGTACATTTGCATACATGTGCAAGTGGCTTGGATAGTTTTGGATACATGTACTTTTGGATAGTTTTGGATATATATGTACTTTT